>BCJK01000005.1:273431-334736 GCA_039545395.1 Filobasidium uniguttulatum | reverse complement strand
ACACACACACACACACACACACACACACACACACACACACACACACACACACACAAGAACAAGAGCAGCGTTACTCACGTCCGTAGACAATCAGCGAGGGTCAGTGACTCGCCCGGGTTAATCTGAGAACGTTGCTTGAGCTCCAAGCTCACGTCCAAGATCGGATCCTTGGTGGCGGTCGAACTCCCACATGCTGTGCAAGTGACTGTGGAGAGCAGTGATCCCGAGAACGTCCGATCTAAGTTGTGTTTGCCGCAGCCATGCAAGACGTCTCTTAAATGATGAGTCCTAGTCGCTGGCAATTTGAGGCTCGTGTGATGGGCTTACGGGCAATACACGGGCACTCGTCAGGCGTTTCTCGGCGGGTTGACTCGTCGTAATGAGCATGCACTTGGTTCAATGCAGTAAGGAAAAAGGCGTGGGCATCTATCTCGGGAGATGGTATGGTGAGTCCAGCGCCTTGAGTAGGGTGCATAGCATCACGAAACACCGGAACATACCTTGCTGTGCGTAGCCAGCCAGCTCCGTGTTAGCCTTCCACATGGAAAACAACATCGTCACGGGTCCATAAGCCGCCATCTCTCCGCCATACGCCTGACAGACAAAATCAGTCAGGGCTGCTCATGACCACCTGACATTCAACAGCTCGCTCACCTCTGCAAAGGCACCGTCCATTTCGCAATTCATGCATTCCCCGACTCCCAGCCCCAGTTCACTCAATCTGACCCCTCCTAAACCACCTGGTCCATTCTCTTCACATCCCATCCCATTGGCTCCTGCGCCATTGGAATCGAATTGACTCTCATCCCCATGAGGTTTCACTTCCCCTGATTGAACGGCTTTGGCTCGTCTCAGAGCACACACCCGTCTGTCATGACCCGATGACAAGAAGTATTGCTTCCAAAGAGGATTGTGCAAGAGAGATTGGAGGATTGCGGACAAGAAACACGTCTGCGATAGGTTCAAAAGAGGCCGTACCGCTGGATGTTTCCCAGTGCGCAGACAAATAACGGGACGTGAGTTGAATGAGCAAAATGGATATTGGGAGACGGAGTGGGAGAGGCCTACCATGGCACCTTGACTTGGTCAAGCCCTTGTTGAGAAGCTCTTGCAAATCTGGGCCTTTGGCACTCTTATACTTGACCCTCTTTGAGTGACCGTCTTCTCCTGTAAATTGTGATCCGACATTTGGTAAGACGCTCTCCTTCGCACTGTGCAAGGTCTCAATAACTGACCAACACTAATATCTAGTCGCTCTTCTTGTAATCGACGGACTCGACCGAGTGCACCCTCAAATGCTAGTGCATAAACCCAGTCATTGCATTCATGGCAATAGACTGCCCCAGTGGCTCCATCGACGGCTGCAAAAAACATGTACGATCATCCGGTTAGATTTCAATGAAGAGCGCCCTTCGTATCCTTGACGGTGCTACAGGGACAGAAACGCACCCAGACCATGTCCTGTTGCCGTATAGTGCTCCTTTGTACAATCCTTTGTTTTCGGCACCTTTCGTTTCTTGCCTGAGACGGTTGATGTTGAAGACGACGCTGCCAGTCTACATGTAGTACCTTCGCACAAGAGACAAGCTGATGGACGAGGGACGGCCCGGGTACAGACGGTACAAGAAGGAAAGGCGTGCTGAGACGATCCAATCAATCGAATCAACCATTCGAGATCTGATCAGCCTGGTCGCTCTATACCATATAATGGACCCTGGGGTCTCTTTTCCAAAAAGAAACGACTCACGGATCCTGCATGCTTGTTCAACAGTGCATCCATCCTCATGTCCTCACTGACACACCAACTCATGACTTTCCTGTACCGCTTGAGGATGGTCGCTCTGCTCTCGGCCGATACGGCGTTTAGGTGTTCACAGGATCCGTCGGTATTCGTCTCTACAGACATGGTGATGATTGATTTCCCAGTCAAGTAGATGAATTGGATGGACTGGGCGACTAGAATCCTGGTCAACAGGACTTGAATTGTTCATCTTTGTCCATGAGGATGCTGGTTGCTCACTAGCGCCGTCGGCTATCGATGGCCCAGCAGCAGCAGCATGCATGCAACTACAGTATGTTTATCATTGGGCGATTTCAACTTTGCTACATCTCATCAGGCCACTCAACCCAAGTGAATCACAAAGTATCAATGTCATTGTGCTCAATGTAGTGTTGAGATACATGTCTGTGTTGAACACGATATGGCCGCATCGTGAACGTGCTGGGTGTGAATACAGCAGCGACAAGGGTCGCACGGCGGATCAGTATTTACCAATCTACGTCGTATATGTTGGGGAAGAGAGAGAGAGAGAGAAAGAGAGAGAGAAAAAAGTCTAGACCATGGCAACATTTTTGGGTGGGGTCAAGCGGCAAGTTTAAAGTCCCTCGAGGACGTTTTGCTTGGGGAATTTGAATGCAGGTCCGACTTGGCCGACACACATTTGACCCATCCGGTGACCAATCTCGACACAGTCATCCAAGCTCTTGCCCATGGCATGGGCGGCCAAGAAGCCTCCAGCGAAAGCGTCACCGGCACCGTTGGTGTCGACAATCTGATCGTCAGAGAGCTCGGGGACAGGGTAGACCTTGGGGTTTTCCTCGCCAGGGTGAATGTTGCAAGGCAAGTTTGATGCAGAAGAAGAGGCGACGAGGGTAGATTGGTCACCCTGGGTGATGACGACAAGTCGAGGTCGGGAAGCGTTGGACTTGGGCAAGTTGGCGATGGCGGAAGCGATCTGAGCTGGGGAAGAGTCGGCCATGCCTTGTCCGGTGGCATAGGCAGCAGCCTCGGACTCGTTTCCAATCAAAATGTCGACATAGGGCAAGAGTTGCTCAAGTTGGACCTTGAAGAATTGGGGAATAAAGGGGGCAGAGAGGTTGAGGACGACGACCTTGCCCTTTCCACTGGCCTGCTTGGCAACCTCGAGGGCAGAGACGATACCGTGAGTCAAGAAGAATCCTCCAATGTAAAAGAACTTTGCATTGTCCAACAAGGCCTTGATCTCGGGCTTTTGAAGGTGGTCAGGGGTGAACTTTTCAGCAGCTTGAAGGGTGGTGCAGAGCGACCTGTGGTGGCCAGTGATCACCACGGCGCAGGCACCCGTTCGGGTGTCCTCGTGGACCTGGTAGGCGGATTGGACACCCTCCTTGTCGTTGGCAGCACGGAGCTGGTCAGCGAGCTGGTCCTTTCCGACCGATCCAATGTAAGCAACGTGCTTTGCGGGCAAGACGTAGGCGGCAGCTCGAGCGGCGTTTTGGGCGGCACCTCCAGCGAGATAGGAAACCTTGTAATCCTTGACGACTTCATCGTAGCTGAACACACGAGTTGAGCCATTGATCAGCATTTGAGTCCCATCATCATCGGATGCACGTGCCATCATGATTTGCTGGCCTCGTCCTTGTTTTCTCTTCTCTGCATCGATGCAACACTCACATGGGCATTTGCTTTTCCTCGGCAAGGATAGCGTCGTTGGCCTTGAGACCATACTTTTCCAAAAGAGCCTCTCCTCCTTGACTGACTTGCAAGTCGAGCTATGTGTTACACCATTTTTACAATGACGGCTTCAAGTCAGTCCCTGCCCTGGTTTCTTTCCTCGCTGTCGGATATATTGACTTACAAGGGGGTTTCCCATACAGAGAACAGGGGGGAACTCGGGAGCAGACATTTTGAACAGACTTGATGTGCTATACGAGCTTTTGTGAGTAAGTGCTTCTTTTTTTTGGCAGCGTCCAAGAGAATGGATGGACTGGTTTTTGCCAGAGTCTTGTTTGCGTCACGGCGCTCGCTCCGTTTGTTCGCCTGGCGCCTTAAGTCGTAAATTCATCGAAGAATCAACCGAGCAAGAGGGTGTCCGATTCAAACGGCCATACATCCATCTGCTACAGACAGTCTGTGCCACTTTCTCAATTTTAATCTCGCAATGGGTGCTTGTTAAACTTGCCAAATATAAATGAGATCAATTGACGTGGCTCATTATCGTAGATTGTACAATTTTTTGAGATTGAATACAAGATTGAACAAGTCACGAGTCTAGTACTCTACACCACGACAAACTCCTCGACAGGTTTCTTCTCCTTTACTGGCTTGTTGACCTCTGACTCATCTTCAGATTCACTAAACTCCTGAGCCTTGGACTTTGTGTTTTCATCTTGCTCTTGAGAATCCTTTGATTGATTCTTGACCTTTTCCCAAACAGCTCGTCTTTGCACTTCCATCTCAGCCAGCTTTCCCTCGACTTGCCTCACAAATTCCTTGCGGGCGTTTCGGACCTGGTCGTCACCATCACTTGATACCGAGTCAGCAGCAACTAGCAAGTTGAGAAGAGCTTGGGCGTGTGCGTGATAAGGAACATTGTTTTGCGTAAAGGCCAAAGGAGGCACGACGAGCGTTTCAGACAAGCTTGATGCAGAGTCGACGGGATCGTGGAAAATAGAGTCGGTATCGCCCACACTTGCTTTTTCACTAGTAGGCATGAAATCGAGTGTCTCGGGAAACTTCCAGTCCCGATCAAGGTTCTTGAGCTTGTTCTCCAATTTTTCCAACTTTTCGAGACGGTTCACACGGAGAAGATGTTGCCTGTAGCGAGCTTGAATCAAGTCGGCTGTGGCTTGAGACTTTTCGGCTTCGAGATCGGCGGCGGAGAGTGGAATATCATCGGCAGGTGGAGCAGAAGCATCTTGAGCACTAATGGCAGGTGAAGCAGAAGCATCTTGAACACCAGTAGCAAGTTCAGGCGGTGTTGGGTCGGTCAAAGGACCAGCAGTGGGACCTGAAGCAGCAGCAGTCGGCTTTTCCGTCTCTTGGGGAGTCTGTTCAACAGACTCTTGTTCGTCGAGACCGGCACCAGTATCCTTGACCTGCTCTTGGGGTTGAGCCTTGGTCGAGACTTGGGATGGGCCAGACTTTTCAGGCTCTTCAGAGTTCAAGGCACCAATAGCACCAAAGAGATGGTCGAGAAACTCTTCAGCCGAGATTGTCTCGTTACTAGTTTCCTCTAGTTGGCGAGAGGATTTGGCGGGCTCTGAAGTGGGTTCAATTTCACCGGGAGCAGTAGTGGTAGGAAGTGGCTTGGGAGTTTCCGTGTGAGATCCTGTAGGTTGTTCGACATCATCTTGACCCTCAATCACCACACCAGGTCCAAAGAGCATACGGAGAAAGTCGATGGGGAATTCGGCGTCTTTGCTGGTGAACCGATCCTCGCTGGCAGGCTGAGTAGCTTCAGTCTTTTCTTGACGAGGTTGAGAAACTTGAGTTGACTCCCAAGGAGAGGCTTGATCCTTGGAGCAAGTGTCTTGACAGGCAGCCAATTCAGGTTGCAATGATCTATTATGGAAAGGACATGAAAAAAGGTTAGTACCGAATTGGCGCCAAGCAAGTGGTGATGGGAGAAGATGGACCAACCTTTCAATCATGTTCCAAAACAATCGTTCCTGTTGACCAGCTTCTCTCTGTTGCTCATAAGCAATCCTCCTTCGTTCTTGTTCAGCTTGGACATTACGCCTCCTTTCCTCTTCAGCGAGCCTCCTTTGTTCAAACATGTACATTTGTTGAGCCTGGGCTTGAGCAAGAGCGACTTGGCGAGCACGTTCCTTGGCCTGTTCGATTTGTGCAGCTTCCAACTTGGCCGCACGAATAGCACGGGCAAGTGACTCTTGACGAGCAGCACGCTGAGCTTGCTCAACACGGGCTTGACGTTGTTGTTGCTGTTGCCTCTGAACTTGAGCTGCAATGGCACGAGCACGAACTTGTTCGACTCGCCTGGCTTCTTCAGCTTGTTGTCTTTCCCTTTCAGCCGTAGCCTTGGCCAAGCGGACTGCTTCGAGTTGCTGTACAAGGTGTTGTTCTTGCGCGTCCAAGTCTAGCTGGTGGTGTCGAGGACGGGACATGTGATGACCATGGCTGGGGTGATGAACATGGCGGTGATGACGTGGTCCTTGAGCAGAGTGACCGTGTCGAGGACTGGGAGCAAATGTCGGTGACATGGAGACGTTGAAGGCGAGCGGAGAAGAGGGCTCAAAGTAGAATCCAGCGGGATAAGACATGTCGAGAGAGTAAAGTGTGGTGATAGAGAGAGTGTGTGTGTGTGTTTCGAGTGACTCGATGTAGCTTGAGAAGCAAACTTGAAGAATATCGAGGATAAGTTTTCAAACGTCAAAAGGACCGGATTATATACTACAACTCACTGGTTCGACGCTGACGTACGCTCGACCTTGTCCAACAGTGAATGGATGGCAAAGGATTCGACTCGAAACATCCATTCCATCTCATCTTATCTCTCTCGAACTTTCCGGCAACCTCCGAACAAGCATCGCGTGGGTTCTACGCCAAAGCTACTGGCAGCGGCACGCGTGCGCGTCGCTTCTTGTTTGCATCCGCCCCGCCCGCCCAAACCTTGGTCGATAGCGTGCTCAAGATCCGCCACCTCTGTCCGGTCATTGTGGTCATTGATTTCAAGCTCTGTCTGACCAAGCTGAAAGTAAATGTCGTGACTCGTGTAAGAGCATGACTTGTACCTGTATTTCCCTTTCAGAAAGTTCAAGAAGGACCGACTGTTGTATTTGTCATGATGACCATGGCACCAAATACAAATGGCTAGGAGTTGTTTGTCATCATCCCACCACAGATCATTTTCGTCAAGAGTACTCGAGTACATGATGGTCATGACCCTCGTAGCCTCGGCCCGTAGCCTCACATGATGGCCTAGTAGCATCAAGCGGTAATACTTGGGAGGAAAGCCGAAAAGGACTGGGAAAGAGGTCGCAACATTCATACAGTCTTGCCACGTCAATCAGCGCAGTCGATGTCTCGTCGTCTCATTTCGATCTCGGTATGCAGTTTCGGTGTCGCAATCGTCACGTTTGTACGAGTCCCCGAGTACAGCAGGAGACAAGGGAACACTTCTGGGTTCAAACACTTGGTATATCCGAGTATGATGCTATGATGTGTGTCCGTTCCTTATTTAAAAAAGCTCATCTTTTTTACACGACCTTTGGAAAGGTGTATATGGAAACCAAGTTCACAGGTCAAAAGACAATGCGAGGTGCAGTTCGACTGAGCCAATAGGTATGCTTTCATTCAATTCAATTGTGCTGGTAGATACAACGTGCCCATTAATTCTTGATCAAGTTCAATATGATTGAGAAAGGGGTGCTTAAGCAGCGTCACGGTTGGTGGAACCTGGTCGAGAGACAAGAGAAAAGGATTAGATACTGATTGTCAAGCAAAGGGTTAGGGGCAAGTGGCGACTCACCACCAGAGACGGCGTCACCAATCTTCTGGGTAGTAGACTTCTCAGACTGGGGCTGGGCTCCAGAGGCCAAGTTGTCGAGGGATCCCTTGACGTAGTCGGTGGCTGTACACAAAAACATGATTCACATTAGTATGGAGGGATAGAGGCAATGCGTGGCAACAGTGTTACTCACCTTGCTCGACGTAAGTCTTCTCGCTGTCGGGCTTCATAGAGGCAGCAGCCTTGTCACCGAGAGATTGCCTGGCGTTGTCGGACATTGTAAAGTTTGTTTGGTATGTAAGGTGTTTGGGGTTTGAAGTAGAGAAAGTTGTTGAGAAAGGAAAAAGGCAAGACAAGTCGAGGCAAAAGGAATGACTGTGTGGTCAGCTTATATAGACGTCCAAGTGACCAGGTGACTGGACTGGGCAGATGCGAGCTGCCAGCTACAAGCAGTCACGACTTGCTGGCTGGCTGGACGACTGCTGCTGCTGCTGCTGTGAGCCGCACACTGCGCACAAGCAAGGATTGTTTGGGTTCGATGACGTCGTAATCTCAAAGTGACGACATGCCCTAGACGTCGTTCCTGAGACTCGTCGACGTCACGAAACAACAGCGGGGCACGAATATGACGGGGAAGATAGCGGGATTCCGAGTCTCTCATGCTTGTACCACGTTGCTCAAGACCCGGAATGACGGGGTGGGGTTGTTGGTGGGCCGCGGGTTGCCGCGTCGTTGCTTCCGCAGAGCACCAGATAGAGTTCGATTGGATCTGGTAAGCTAGCGCAGCGCAGTGTATGTAGCTGTCACGTATGTATGTCACGGCGTCATGTATGTCAAGACGCATCAAGTCGTAGCTGTCGTAGCTGTCGTGGCCAAAGTAGGGTCGGGTTGAGTAGCAATGGATGACCTGTATGTGACAAGTAACCGGTGATGCCGTGGCGGAGGACAGCTTGACAAGAGACACAAGGATAGCGAGGAGTAGAACATGCTAGCATGAACTAATACTACTGAATGAATACGGCAGACCTTGATATTTCATACCTGATGCCCTGAGACCAACACTGATAGATAGAGGTTCATCTTTCGACGAGTAGATAAACAAGACAAACGCTTCGAATGTCCGGCCACACATGGCACATTATCGCTGCTGACGCAACGTTGCTTGCAAACACAACCCTGGACATGCTTTATTTGAAGGAGCTGCACGGCGAGCACAGGACTGGTCTTTGCAACCGCTACCCCGTCTTGAGCAGCCATGTCGATATCTGGTAGTGGGCTAGTGGGCTAGTGGGGACGGGGTATGAAGTGTTCAAGTGCGCGATGCGTGGCCAGCAGCAGCTCGAAAGTCGTTGCAACCTTCTTTACCTGGGCGTACGGCCATATAAACCCATGATAGATGACGAGGCAGGAGTACCATGACGGCTCGAGCGATCGTCTCAAACCAACGGATCATCCACTGCGAGGTACCGAATGACTTGCAATCCTGTGCACCCTTGCTGGGCCTGACATACTCCATACCTTGCAGCTATCATCTCATGTAATCCTGTCAAATGAACGCATGAACAAGTAGCCAAGTTATTAGGGCAATTGGAGGCGACGCGTGGGAACGCGAAGAGCAGAAACGCGTCTTTAGATGAAACGCGTCTGCTACGCGTTGACCAGCCCCACTGATTTCATTCAACCAGTCTCAGAGTCACCCCTAATCCCATCTACATAGGGGCTACCCAGCCAGTCGAATCCTGCTTGACCCTCAAGGTTGTTGCGTCTAGGAGTCTCGGGCATTTCGATCCGCCAACATGTCTATGGATGCCACCGCAGCTCAGTATGGGCCTTCAGGAGAACCTGCTCCGGCCACCCATGCAACAGTTTACGCAACAGCGTACTCTGACATTCCTGTGTTTGAGGCAATGGTCAGGAACGTCGCTGTCATGATGAGGAGGTCTGACATGTGAGTCAAATGTCAAAAAGGCCCAGCGATTCTGAATGTACATGCTAACAAAGTACCATCATCTCTAGGTGGCTCAATGCGACGCAGATCCTCAAGGTCGCTGGTGTGAACAAGACGGCTCGGACAAAATACCTGGATCGGGAAATCTCAAAGGGTGTACATCAAAAGATTCAAGGAGGATACGGAAAGTACCAAGGTACTTGGGTTCCATACCAGACAGGCGTGGATTTGGCCAGAAGCTTCGAGGTCCTCGGGCTCCTGGAACCGGTCTTCAGCCTGCAAGCCCACGCTGCTCAGATGCCTCTGCAAAACCCCCAAGCTCCCATTGCTGGTGTCATTGATCCTCAGCAAGGTTCGACCGAGAATGGCAACGTGAACAGAGGCCTTGTTCTTCCTTCACCCAGCCCTGGACAGGGAAGATCTCTGGCCAGTGTATCTGGTATGAACAGGCTCGCAAACGCAGGCCTCTCGGCGCAATCTCCTTTTTCAAGTACTTCGCTTGATAATAGCAATAGAACTCCTAGTGCTCATTCCAATAGTCTTGGCAGACCCTTTGAGGCTGGCTCATCCAGACAAGGCGTCGACATACACCAGTCGGCTTACAATGCTATGCCAGGTGCAGAAGGAATGATGTACGCTGGACCACCCATGACCCCTCAACCGGGATTCTATCCGACGCAAGCACCCTCTGCTCATCCTCACGCACCACATTTACCTGTGCAACACCAAATGCTTCCTCCTCAGGGTTCATATGCACAATTCCGAGCACAAAAAAGACCGTACGAGGAGGGCTTACTGGAAGGAGCCTCTGAGATGCCCACTCACGTCCCTGGACTGTACTTTGACCAATATGGACGCTCATATGTCCTCGAAGATGACGGACGCCCTCTCAAAAGGTCTAGAGCGGATACGACTGGTGTCAAGGGCTCATTAGAAACAATGCCAGAACTGACGCAACAAGACTTGTACAATCAAACGGACGCAATGCGAAGTCCTCTGCCTCTCGGAACAAGGCTCTCCAGTCGACCGAGCCGACCTCGACATCTTGCAGATTCCGATCAGCCAGTCGATGTCGATGGCGAGCGTCAAAAAAGGGACAATTCGAGAGCCAAACTCCTGGCTATCTTTGAGGCTGAAGAGACAACAGAAGTAGACCTTGACACTCTGCTAGCCCCTTCACCGGCCAAGGCTACCAAGGCCGAAGATCCCTTGGCCGATATCACACACGATTCAAGTCGGGAGGGTGATGATTCCGGCCTTGATATTGATCAAGTCATTGACGACAGAGGCCATACAGCGCTCCATTGGGCCGCGGCGCTGGCGAGAGATGGAGTCATTGCTCAATTGATCAAGCGAGGAGCCGATGTGCATCGAGGAAACTTTGTTGGAGAGTCTGCACTCATTCGAGCCGTCCTCACGACTAACAATGCCGATCGAAATAACCTCGGGGCCTTGCTTGACAATCATCTCGGTGAATCAATAAAAACCATTGACAATAACCATCGCACGGTTCTTCACCACGTCGCATTGGTCGCCGGAATCAAGGGACGGGCGACCTCGGCCAATTACTACATGTCGACATTGCTGGAATGGATCGCTTTGCACGAAGACGAAAACATGATGAAGGCATTGGTGAATTCACGGGATCTGCAAGGCGACACGCCACTCAACGTGGCAGCGAGGGTCGGTAACAAGAACCTGGTCAAGTTGCTACTAGAAGCGGGTGCGGATCCGTCTAGAGCCAACAAGATTGGTTTGAGACCTACCGATTATGGACTAGACGTACCTGTGGGTCCCGGGATTCGGCTATGATTTGAACAGAGTTGAACTGACCCCAAACGTTTTGCAACTCTTTTGAACACTAGGGACTCGAATTGGCCAATGGTTTCAGCAATCCCCCGGCTCAGGAAGCTTTCTCACAGGCACCGTATGCCAAGGGCGGTGACTTGATTGAACGTATGTCGCGAGTCCTTTTTTTTTCGCGAGACCAAGAAGAAACGATGCTGAACCGACCTCTCTCGGAATATCCAGGCCTGTCGACCATGATCCAACAGCTAAACAATGACTTTCGACAGGAGATTGGTGCCAAACAAGCTTCGTTGGACCAAATCCATGCTCAAGTCGTCCTTGTCACTAGAGAGCTCGCCGAACAACGTAAAAAGATTTCAGCCGCCACACAACTCGCTGCCGAGATGGAAAGGGTCAAGCAAATCACGCAAAACCTCGAGTCGGCCACGACACAGGAACTCTTGTTTGAGTGGACTCGGGGGCAAGGCACAGCGATCGTGGAACATGGCGTGCCGGTTGACCCCGCGGTTGAGCCTTCTGCTGGGTCCCCTCTGATTCAACTCCGACGTATTGTCGCTTTCCAAAGACATGCCGATGGAATATTACAAACCAAGCTCGCTGGGCTTGAAGGTGCTTCAGCCGAGAAGTTGGCGCAGTATCGACGAGTCGTAGCGACATGCGTCAAGCTGCCCGTGGACAAAGTAGATGATGTGAGTCGGACACATGTCAGATGAGTGTTTGTTCGAGTCACTCATTTGGAATACGAATACTGGTCTGAACAGAAACTCTTGGACGAGCTCACAAGAGCCATTGATACTGATGGCGTGGCGCTAGACTCGAGTAAAATGACGGCCTTTATACAGCGAGTGTCTAAAGAGTAAAAGACAAAGGATCGCGCTTTCGTCTCGGCATCATTTATTTTTATTTTTTTCGCACACAACACCCCCTTTTTTTAACTGCCCATTGTTCTCTTCGTCTGCCTCGTGAACGTGTAATGGTTGTAAAGTAGGTGACCTCAAGTGCCCTGTTGGTATCAGATCTTATTCGCATAATAGGAGACCCATTTGCATGCTAGGTTCACTGACTCGTTCATTATGCTTGTTTCTGATCCGGCATTGACATGCTAAAACTAGATACATCATGTAGACTCTAGTCTTCACCCATGAACAAGTGAAAGGATCGGGAATACGATCCAGACGCAATCGTCTTGCCGTCCCCCGAGACATCGACGCTCATGACTTTACCCTCGTCTGTCTTGAGCGATGTGATCATTTGCCAATCATCCGCACTCCACAACTTGACGGTATGGTCGAACCCGGAAGACGCCAAAAAGAGCCCACTCTTGCTCAATCCCGTCGGCGGACTTGTCATGGAGTTGCTGGGCTTGTGATCATCATCACCACTCGTATCCATGCTGCTAGGATCACTACCCCCACTAGAGGGGCCATCTTGAGCGGTGATGAGAGCCGTTTCGTCGGCTGATCGGAAGAATTTGACGTCCGAGACCGAGGACTTGTGGGCCGGGATGGTGTGGGCGACCTTGAGAGCTCGAATGTCCCATATTCGAATGGAATCGTCGCCAGAGCCGGATGCGATTTGATAACTAGACATGTGAGAGCGTCAGAATGCAGATGATTGCAATCGTTGCCGACCGTTTAACATTTTGGCACTCACCCGTTGGGGGAAAAGTCGAGGGATAAAATCTCTCGAACATGACCATCGAGTACCATGGCCGTCCTTCCCGTCCTCATGTCCCAGATCCTTCCAATCGCATCCCACCCACTGTAATGACCCAATTGGATGTTAGTCGAGTCGTACCATTACATGATAATCAGTTCGACACATACCCCGAAGCAGCCAATGAACCATCGTCTTGGAATCCGAGGGCGAACACCTCTCTTGAATGACCTTCCTGAATCAAAAGCTCCTTGTTTGTCTCTACATCCCAAAGCCTCCATGTTCCATCATACGAGGCCGAGCCAACGAATCGGCCTGACGGATGAAACGCTACTCTTCCCACGCGTGCTTCGTGTCCTGCAAGTGTGGCCAGGGACCGCGATGATTCGAGCGACCACAGCTTGACAAGACCGTCTGCGGCTCCAGTCGCAAAGTTGACAGATGATTCTGATTGAGACAGGGTTGCCTGAGGATGCCAGGCGACACCACCGATACGGTCTCCGTGGCCTCTATAAGTGGTTTGAAGATCACAGGAAGGCATGTTCCATACTCGGGCATTACCTGTCCAGGATCCTGTCAACAAGAGCTTGGAATTTGGTGAAAAGCGGACGAGAGAGACTGGTCGGTCATCGCCGATTTGTGACCCTAGTTGTGTGAATTTCTATCAACGAAGATAGAGTCAGGACCAGCCATGCTGTAGAGCGGATGAGCTCATGAACATTGCTTACCTTTAATGAGCCATACATTTGCTTTCTTGCATCTGCGACTTTGCTCAACGGTAGTGTGGCTTCCACTTTTTGTCTTGCTATTCGATTCCGAGCTCTGTGCGACCGAAAAGGTGTGTCAGAGAGTCAGTGCTTTGACTCCATGCGAGACTATTGCTACACCTACCGCTTCAGAGAAAAGTCCGTGATGGCTCGGCGAGCATACAATAGTTCTGTTGAACCTTCAGTGTGGAACTCTTCCTCTTTCTGCAAAGTGAAGGAGACATTGGTCAGTGTTGAATCTCAGATGTTGACCACAACTGTCACAGCGTGTACGTACTTCAGAATCGTCAGATTCATCCGAATCGGAGCCGCCCTCTTGCTCATCGACTTCCATTCCATCGCCTGCTTCACCTTTTGCCTGACGAATTTGACCTAGAACGTATTTGAGTCGCTCCCGTCGATCACCGGGCTAAGTTTATCCCCATGTCAGCCCAGGTTCATCATCTGACATTGCAACAAACGTCCATTGCCTTACTCCTTCTCCAAACAAGATTGCCGGTTCTCCCATCTCTCTTAGTCTTGCCTTGACCTGGCCATCGTCGGTGGGGACAGCCATGGTTCGAGCGGCCTTTTTCCGGTCGAGCTCTGCAATGATAGCAGCGGCTTCAGCCCGTTGCCGTTCGAAGCCATCTCCCATGGAGTAGTCGGCATCGTAGGCTGTAGCAGAAAGGTGTGTTAGCGGTCGAAGTCAGGTTTCTCTAAAAGGTATTGAGGACTTGCCAATGTCGTCTATATCGAGGCCGTTCTGTGCAGAAAGATACCGTGTTTAATGTATGACCTGGACTTATAAACAAACGGCTTACCTGATCCATGGTGATGTGCTTCTCTCCCTTGTAGTGCAATGGTGTGTATTCGAACTCTATAGTATGACAAGGACAAGTATCTACAGTATGGAAACAGTTCCAAACTCGGTGTTGAAGGTTGTTGCTACCGCGCTTGACCTTGTTATCACCTCCACTTTCACACTTTTGTTACTCATTCATTGTCCACTCTCCCGTATTCAACTGCACCATGTCTGCGACCGCATTTCCCACTTCAAGAGGGGATGATAGTGCACAATCATGGCTCTCTGCTTCACAAAACATCCCTGAATCTGAACGACCAGCTCCGATCCATATCAATGTCTCTAAACGGCTTTTGGTGGTCCCGTTGTGTGGACTAGGACTTGGATTCTTTATCGGCATGACAAGAGGTGGTAGCAGGGCTAGACTGAGGTTTCTGGCCGAAAACGCCCACAGGCCACCGACGACTGTCCAAGGATGGTACTTTTACACCAAAACAAGGAATTATCGAGTCATCTTGGGAGCCGTGAAGCAAGGCACCAAAGATGGTTTAAAGATTGCTGGACTCTCGCTCTTGTACGTCCTCGGGGAAGAAGGTGTGAGAAAGATTCGCAACATGGCCACCGGTCTCGCCATGGCCGACCAAGCCGCAAATCAAGAATTGACAGGGCAACAAGATCCCAACGCTTCCCCATCCTACATTATCAAGAGATTGACCGAGGAGGATCGCAATCGGGCAGTCGCAGCTGCAGTGGCAGATAGAGATCTCGTCAAGGATTGGAGCGAGCCGGATAACTATGTGTGGTTTGACGGAGCCGTGACAGGAACGGTGCTTGGGTCACTGATTGGTCTAGCATGTAAGTTAGCTTTCATGACGATGCACACTTATCCTCAAACTGACTTGCCCCATGTGTCTCATCCAGTCAAATTTCCCCGACCGCTTTTGGTTCAAACCATGACCATTGGAGGAACGCTAGGTTCAATCAATGGTCTGCTGCGGATAGGACATGCCAAGTTTGGAAACTGGCTTCAGCAAAAGCAAATGGAACAAAAGGTCTTGGAAGACCTAAAGGCTCAAGAAAAGGCTGTCGCACAGGACGCCGAATCCTCAACTCATACAGTGTAGTCATGCTCAATGGCGTAGAAACTGGCTAGCCCTCTGTTCCCCCAAGGAGGGCGATGGTCGAATGTATGATACCACTCGTCCATATTGCATTCAACCAATCTTCAGATGCCAGACACTCTTGTTGAATGCCGTATCATACCTCGACAAGGGGGGGGTGGAGCGGTAAAGCATGTTGGTACAGCATGATCCAAGCGTAGATCGTAGATAGAGCAGATTGCATCGAGCTACACTTCTCCAAAGACAGGGCAGCTTTGTGCACTCGGGAATTTCAATATTATCGACCATGCGACTGCCAGCCGCTCAGTTGGTTTCAGCCAGAATATCATCTTGCAGTGACCTATTCAGGTCGAACCTGCATTGTGTCATTTGTTGAACCATCGAATCTCGAACCTCTGCACGAAGACAAGTTTCAAAAACGCCTGCGCGGTAAGGCAGGATTTTGGGTGGCAAACCCTGAAACACCTGCGTTTTCGAATAGCGAACTCAGACTTTGTACAAGCGTTGAACGAGATAGACCTAGACCTATAGACTGCACCTTTTCAGAGTGTCTCTTGACTGGGCAGTACCATACAATGTAAGTTGCAACCTCTGGTTTCAGGCTGTGACATGTCTCAAGAGCAGACGCCAGTTTTCGAGTCAAACAACTGATCGTGTCTGTGCTCGGTCGCCGCTGGAATAGATGGAAATGTGTTATGCAGAGTACGATAGTCTCATGAGAACCAATTCAATGTTTGAATCTTCTATGCGAAAAGTCGAAGACTATGATCGTTTGTCGAGGGGAAGCTGTTCAATTGCCGGTCCTGCGCACTCGGTATACTGCAGCCAAGGTGTAAATTTCGGTTTTTGATCTCGAATAACACCAGACCCGATTCGGATCCCGACTTGGATTCACATAGCAACATAGCAATTGAATATTATCCGGACAATCCGGACTGACTCAACTTCAGCGACAAGAAACAGGTGTACAGTGGGATACTGAGCTACATGTCAGTCGATGTATCAAATAGACAACCTATTGCAAAAGACGTTTCTCAAACATAGCATCCCTCTTAGCTCAGTGGTAGAGCGCGACACTAGTAATAAGCTGCAAGCAATTGCGAACGGCGGATTATGGGATGTCGAGGTCAATCGTTCAAGTCGGTTAGAGGGAAAGCTTTTTGCCTTGCTCTGGGCTCGTTTTTTGCCATCCCATTCTACTCTACATGTGTCCAGGAGTGTTCTGGCAAATTGGCAAGGTCTAATCTTTTTTTTTACGCCTTGTACGCCCTTTTTTGTGTGCACGCTGGGACGCAAAACCGAGAGATAAGCTATCGCGGAAAGCGTATTGGAGCGGCAACACCGGGTCACGTGGTTGCGTCATGACGTGGTGTTCATCGATCGACGTCATTTACATGCGGCCTTGGGTAAAAGAACGCCAACTAATAAACTGGCAGCAGGGTTTCTTTGGAAAGACGATTCGTCGTTTACACCATCTACACCACTGTCCATATACCTCACATCCACACACACATTCACTGACCAAGCATGGCCGACCTGCCAAAGTCTACACTCGAAAATTCTAAAAAGGATATCGCTGCGACTCAAGACGCAGTCGTCCACCAGGACCCGCAAGAGATGCCCCAAAAGCAAGGGCAGCATGAACCTTCCAAGCAAGTAGCACCCAAGGAGAATGCACCTCAACAGACCTCGGCGAGTAAACTTGCTCAGGCCTTGGGAGTCTCCACCTCCAAAGGTGCACCTGCGGCCGCTTCTGATGCACAAACACCACCACCGCCTCCCCCCAAGTCAGATGCTCCTCCCAGACAGAAAAAGATTGCCGTCTTGACCAGTGGAGGTGACTCTGCTGGTATGAACGCGGCCGTTCGATCCGTTGTTCGAATGGGTATCGCTCGGGGTTGTGCAACGTATGTCATTAGGGAAGGTTGGGAAGGTCTCGTTCGAGGAAACACTCGAGAGACACCCGGCACCCCTCACCCTGAACCCACTCACCCTCCCGGCACCAATGTTCCGCCCCCGACCCTGCAGCGAACGCCATCTCACGTGCACCTCCCTCCTTCCCAACGTATTGCTCGTCAAAACAAGCTCGAGGAACGTCATCACAATCACGATGCTGCAGGTGAACCTTTGGGACACTTGTCTTATGGCTACGGAGAGCTCTTGCGTTCCGGTAGCGCTGAAGGAGAAGAGGAAAGCATTGACGTCGAAGATGAATCCAATGACCTCGACGGTCCTGCTTCCAAGAGTCTCAAGGGAACTTATATCGTTCGTGTCGGATGGGACGATGTCCGGGGTTGGTTGGGTGAAGGAGGTACTTTGATTGGATCGTCTCGATGCCCGTCTTTCCGAACCCGTGAAGGTCGTCTTCAAGCCGCTCAAAACTTGATCAAGTTTGGCATCGACTGTCTTGCAGTCTGTGGAGGAGATGGATCTTTGACCGGTGCCGACATGCTCCGAAAGGAATGGCCTTCCCTCGTCAAGGAGCTGCTTGAAAACAACCGTATTCTTCAAGAAGAGGCTGAGACGTTTAGACACTTGAACATTGTCGGACTCGTCGGATCAATTGACAATGACATGGCCATGACAGACTTGACGATCGGAGGTCTCACCGCGTTGCACCGAATCTGTGAAGCCGTCGACTCGATTTCTTCCACCGCCAGTTCTCACTCCCGAGCCTTTGTCGTCGAAGTCATGGGTAGACATTGTGGTTGGCTTGCTCTATTGGCCGGTATGGCCACCGGTGCCGATTACATCTTCATTCCCGAGAGGCCGTCCAAGGGCGACAATTGGCAAGAGGAAATGTGCGATGTGCTCCGAGCCCACCGACAAGTTGGAAAGAGAAAGTCAATTGTCATTGTTGCCGAGGGAGCGCTCGACAGGAATCTTCAACCCATCAAGGGAGAGCACATTAAGAATGTTCTCGTCGACAAGCTCGGTTTGGACACTCGTGTCACGACTCTTGGACACACTCAGCGAGGTGGAGCTCCTTGCGCCTATGACCGAATTTTGGCAACCCTTCAGGGTGTGGAAGCTGTCGAGGCATTGCTTTCCGCCACTCCCGATACCCCGTCGTACATGATTGGTATCAGTGAAAACAAGATCACCAGGGTTCCCCTGCTCAAGGCCGTTGCACAGGTGAGCTTTGCGTGGCCACAGCCCTTGCCACCGCCGTACTAATCAGACTATCCCTACAGACCCAAAAAGTCGCCGACGCCATTGAGAAAAAGGACTTTGACACCGCCATGTCGTTCCGTGACCCCGAATTCGCCGAGTCTTTGCAAGCCTTTATTGCCAGTTCCACCCTCGATGATTCTTTCCGATTGCCTCAGGAAAAGCGACTTCGTATCGGTATCATTCACGTCGGAGCACCTGCCGGTGGTATGAACGCTGCGACCAGGCAAGCCGTTCGTTACTGTATCGCTCGAGGCCACACCGCAATTGGAATCAACAATGGTTTCACCGGTCTCCTCGACGACAACTTGAGGGAACTGTCTTGGCTCCGCGTCGACACTTGGACGACCCGAGGAGGTTCCGAGCTGGGTACCAACCGAGTCCTCCCCGACCACGACCTCGGTGGAATCGCCGCGAGCTTCCAGGCTCACAATTTTGACGCCCTGATGCTCATTGGAGGCTTTGAAGCGCTCTTGTCCCTCGAGCAACTCGAAAAGGCGAGGAAACACTACCCGAGCTTCCAGATCCCCATGGTTCACTTGCCTGCTACCTTGTCCAACAACGTGCCCTTGACGGAACACTCTTTGGGCAGTGACACCAGTTTGAACGCCTTGGTTAATGCAGCGGATGCCATTAGGCAGAGTGCCTCGGCCAGTAGAAACCGTGTGTTTATTGTCGAGACTCAGGGTGGAATGTGTGGTTACATTGCCGTCATGGGAACCTTGGCTGTAAGTGCTCTCTCATCATCATTTATTGCCTTTTTTCCGTAGCTGATGACTCGTTCAACGACAGGTCGGCGGTGTACTATGCTACACTCCTGAAGATGGTATCAACTTGGACATTTTGCAAGAAGATGTCGAGTTTTTAAAGAAGCGATACGCCTTGGACACACCAGGCAAGAGCGAGGGTCGATTGGTCATCAGGTTTGTTTGACATGTTCTTTTAACCCCCTCTATGTTTTCGCTCATTCGTTCGAGTCAAACAGGAGTGAAAAGTCTTCCAAGGTTTACACGACTGAAGTCATGACCAAGATCTTCGCCGAGGAGGGGTCAACCTACTTTGACGCCCGTTCCGCATCTCTCGGACACACCATGCAAGGTGGCGTTCCCTCGCCCCGAGACCGAACCACGGCTGCACGATTATCGCTCCGATGCTTGCAATTCCTCGAGACTCATGCTCACAAGGCTCCTCAAGGTGGCAAGGTCCCCGGCAAGCGAGTCCCGTCCAACACGATTGAATCGGCCGCGTCCATCACCGTGCAAGGAAGCGCGATTGTGTTTGTCCCTGTGGATGAGATGCTCAAGGCTGCGGACATTAAAAACAGGCGGGGTAAGATTGATTGGTGGAAAAACTACAAGGGATTGGCCGAGTTGATGGGAGGAAGGACTGGTATTGTCGAGCACACCAAGAAGCAAAAGGATTAGACCGAGGTTGTTGATAACCGATCCACGCCCTGACTCTGTTCTCCAGACCGACGTGGCAGAAATGCGAGACTGTTTATAACTCAAAAAGACAAGTTACTTGTACACTACTCTCGATCATGTTGGGTTCGCAATGATTAATGTTTGAAGCAGCTGTCCCTGTGCTTCCGGGAAGACGGTACAAATGCAAAGAGTGACTAGTGCTGTCTCGTAGCCTTGACTACCAACGGGATCATTTCTCCCGTGGCCAAACTGATTTGACGGTGATGCAAAACGGCGAGCAAAGACTGCAACGCACATGCATGGGAAGTGATTGAAATGTCTGGAGACCAGAAAACCATGTCAGGACCGCATTCAGTGGGGGTTGTCGTAGTGCAAGATTACGACCAAAAACAACTCACATGTCTCGGGCTGATTGGCGAAAACGTCAAACATGGCGTTTCTCAGTCTTGTTCGGCGGTCCCACTCTGATTCACGTTCGTCTGGCTTCCAGAGGGGGTCTTGTTCCGAGAAGCCATCTTCAAATGCGTATTGTGGAAAGCGCTTGTGCAGATACGACTAGATAATATCGAGTCCATATCACACATGAGCTGAGCTGGAAGAAACTAGATGATCCGAAAACAAAAGCACCCTCTCTCACCTTTGTACGTCGCTTGTCACACGAATGTTCGCCAAGAATCTCTCGAAGTCCTTCCTTGAAGACTGGAACTTGACCGTCCAAGATATCCCCAAAACTGAGACGCATCGTATCGGCTGTCCGAGTCAAGGGTGAACACAGCCACTTTTCGGGTTTGGGCGCCCCGTCGGCCAACTGCTGCTTCCATCCCGCTTGAACCGCCAATGCTTGGGATTCACCGAGCTCTGTGAGTTCAGGGTCGGGCCCCCATACAATCTCTCCGTCGCCGTCTTCCTTGCACCAGTGGGATTCCCATGAGATTGGGTCGTACTTTGCGCATCCAAAATTGTGCCACCCTTGGCCGTGGCGTCCTGTAGACACCAAGATAGACATGTCAGTGGCTCGAGTCTTGTTGAAGCAATTGATCAAGGGTCAAAGTGGAAGCAGACTCAATGACTCACCGCAGAACAAGAGCTTGTAAGAAACATTGTCTGGGGCTTCATTCTGCAAGGCTGTTTGGCGGAAAAATCAATCAATCAATCCATCAGTCAATCGTCTCATGGTCCATCAACATGTCTCGAGGCAAGACGACTTGCCTGCGATTCGCTCTTTCAAGTTGTGCCATCGTTGAGGAGATGTATCCATCAGACCAAAGCTACCTTGGAGCATCTCCTCGGGTGTTGGTTTGGTGACTTTTTTATCACTCTGCTTGAACAGACCCTCAACAATCTATTTCCCCCCCGAAGAAAATCACAGAGGCCTCTTGTCAAGTCAGTTGCCACTCCCTACACGTACGTCCATCATTCACTCACCTCAAACGTAAACAAATCCCCACTCTCATCCCTGGGTTTCTTTTGCTCTTCCGTCAGATAATACGCACTGTAAAGACTATCGAGCTGTTTTTGGATATCAATAGGGACGGATTGCTTGCTCTTGTTGACTCGCTGTTCTTCAATCAGTTTTCGTTGGGTGGTGGGGTCGAGCTGCAGAAAGGCTCGAGCGGCCGATGTCTCTTGGGGGTTCGAAGGCCATTGAGCCTTTTCCGATCGAGTTATCGAGGTGGTGTCTGACATGGTCTTGACTAGGTCTTTTGAGAGTGAGGTGGTAAAGTGTGGCCAAGCAGGGAGGAGGAAGTATTGTACATGATTGTTCTTCATTTATACGGGAACGATGGCGTATGAGTCATCGAGGCCACGCACCCGCTGCGAGAGGCACAATTGCAACAAAGGGAGAAGAGAACAAAGATTACCATTTCCCTTTTCCCTTTCTGCTGCAAATCGGGGCATCCAATGAAAAGGGCATATGAGATGGAACACTTGACAAAGGGCAGGTAAACTGGAGATCAAGGGTGGAAACCAAGTGTCAATTCCTTTTGTCATAAATGATGCGATACAAGCGGGGGGAGAGAACGAGGTTGATACAATCCGACAATCAAAACACATTATTTGCACACAGTCACTGTTTTACTCTAGAGACGAGACTTTCCCGACTTTGCATCAGAGTACGAGACTGGTGCACCATTGTTGAAGCCAGAGTTTTGGGTGTCGGCCATTCCATTGGCAGTGCTCTTGGTTCCTCCCAAAGCACTTGGGCAACCGTTGAACTGGAGTTCGTTGATGTCAGGGTACCCTTGGATTCCCATGGTGCTCTCGATTCTCTCGCCGAGGTCGGGGGAGACACGTCGGAAGATGGCAATCTGTCGCTTGACAATCTTTTCGTCCGTCACATTGGCCATGTGAGCAGAGACATTCTTGACGAATCGTTCCTTGGCACCGTCGTCAAACACCTTTTGCCAGAGCTGAGTGGGGAATTGGAAGTCCTCGTCCCTGATCTCGGACAAGAATGAAACAGCGTCTCCGATAAAGTCACCGTGAACCTTGTCGAGGTTGACGCTCCTTTCCTTGAACTTGATGGGGGCGATCGAGGACAAGTAGTTTGGTCGGGCACCTTGGTTGAAAAAGGCCATGCTTCCGTCTCGCTGGAAGTTTCCGAATCGCATAGGGCAGACGGGCGCGTTGACGGGAAGTTGCTGGTAGTTTACTCCGATTCGGTGTCGGTGAGTGTCGGGGTAAGAGAAGAGTCGGGACTGCAAGACGGGGTCTGCAGAGGGCTCAATACCGGGAACCATGTGAGATGGGTCTGTGTACAGCGATACCTTGTCAGCAATGGAAAACCAGTGCACGGCCAAGGCAAAAAAACATGCAACTCACTAAAGGCAACTTGCTCAACCTCGGCAAAGTAGTTTTGAGGGTTCTCGTTCAGGGTAAACGTTCCAATCTTTCGAAGGGGGAATTCCTTTTGGGGCCAGACGTGGGTCAAGTCGAAAATGTTAATCTTCTTCTCGGCCCAGAGATCCTCGGCCTGCTTCTTGGTCATGGTTTGGACCTTGAGGTCCCACTTGGGGAAGTTACCCTTGTCAATAGCCTCGAAAAGGTCCTTTGTACCGTAATCGTTGGAGAGCTCGGCGGCTTGTTCGACCGTCAAGTAGTGGAAACCTTCGTGAGCAATCATGTGGAACATGGCGTAAACCCATTCTCCGTTTTGTTGAACCAGCTTGAGCGAGTGTCCATAGTATCCGTGCATCTTTCGGAAACCGTCGGGAATACCTCGGTCACCAAACAAGATCATGACCTGGTGGATCGATTCGGGGTTTTGGGAAAGGTAGTCCCAGTACATGGACGAGTCGTCCTGAATATCGAAAACAAGTGGGGTGAGTGTGAGAGACATGGTAACTAGACAAACACGAGCTCCAACTTACAGCATGAGTCAAGTGAGTCTGGGGGTTTCGCTTTTGAGTGTGAATAAAGTGAGGGAACTTGGCAGGGTCTCTCAAAAAGAAGACGGGTGTGTTGTTGGCGACCAGATCCCAGTTACCATCCTCGGTCTTGAACTTTACAGAGAATCCACGAGGGTCTCGCGCATTGTCACTGGAACCACTCTCTCCTCCGACGGTAGAGAATCGGACTGTCAAGGGACACTTGGCACCCTTTTTGAACATGGAGGCGAGACAGAGGTCTTCGAGTCCGTCGGTACACTCCCAGATACCATGAGCACCAGCTCCCTTTGCGTGAACGACTCGCTCAGGGATTCGCTCTCGGTCGAAATGGGAGAGAAGGTCGATCAAGTGGAAATCTTGGAGCAAAAGAGGTCCATTGACACCGACTCGTTGGGCCTCGTAAGGATGAGGCATGGGGACGCCATTGGAGGTGGCGTAGATGCAGTCCTCGGACTTGGCATGACGGTCAGCCTCGTAGGCGGGGAACTTGGAGTGGGCGACAGGGCACTTGCCAGTACCATTCTGTTGCAACTTGTTGAGATCGGCGGTCGTGTTGTCGCTCATGGTGTATGTGTGTGTGTGAGTGAAGAAGTCTAGTACTCTGGTACTCTAGTACAACCAGTGGCAACAAAAGAGATGTCTGTCTGTCTTGCTACTTTATATGTCTTGGGTCACGATGACGATTCAAATGCCTATTAGGTGCACATGTTGGCCCAAGCGGTCACCGGGGCAAGGGGAGAGTGACCAATAAGAGGGGCGGCATTGAGAGAGAGAGAGAGTGAGTGAGTGAATAAGTGAGTAATTGAGTGGCGAATGTGGCCAACTCTGACGTCACTGGAACGGTCAAATCCATCAAATCCCGCGAGTCGACGCGTCTGAATAGCCGCCATCTGACGCGTTGGCTGACTTTTTGCCTGGGGGAGAGCGAGCAGAGACCACGTGCATGACCCAATGGACACCGGCCTTTGACTCTACTAGTGAACCTAGGAGAGCGATGATGAGTAGATCGTGTATGCCGAGTATCGACTAGTTGCCAGACGGAAGACTGGATGCAACGATTGGAAAAGGCAAGTGGGTTATACAACATCTCGGGCATTGTTGGACAAGCAGTACGGTCGTACGGTCAATGGACGTATTGAACATACAGTATATGTCCTTGGAGACGGGGAACGAGTGGACACATGGAGCATATTGGCATGCCACTTGTTGCACTTTGACTGGGCTTTTTGACTGGGCTCAAGTACCAGAGAATGTAACAATGACCGCCACTCGATCGTGGATTTCCTAGACGGCCCGTCAGATCCATGGCTTGACTTGAACTCGAGACTCATTCAGCAATGCAGTCTGGCACACGATCAGACGGTGACCTGGCGTTCCGCTTTGACGCTGAAACATGTCTATCGCCACATCCATCAGATAGCCAGACTTTAATAAATCGTAGAGTACCTCGTAGCCTCATACAAGCGGCTGACACACTACGTGAAAGCAAGCATTTTCATTCCGACCTTGCCTTCTTCGCCGGTGGCTCACTAGCCCCTATCCTAAAACACCAGCTGATTCACTCATTCGAGGGCTGATTCAAGTCATGACATGGATGCTAGGGGATCATTAAACAGGTACAATCAACGCAGCGGGTTCATCTCGATCAAGCCTCGGCTTCGTACATTTCATCCCATTCACCACTTTCAAGTGATTCCTTGAAAATGTCGAGACCACCAATCAATTCACCATTGAGAATCACTTGAGGGAATGCTGTCAATAATAAAACGGCACAGTTCAAGATCAAGATCAGATTCGTGGTGGCGCTCTCAATCACGAAAAAAAAAAACAAGATATAAAAACCTACTTGGCCAGTCGTTCAACTTTTTCAACCCCTCTCTTGCAGCTTGATCACTCAAAATATCATACCATGCAAACTCTACACCTTTATCTCTCAGCAGTCCCACAATCTGTCGGCTGAACCCACACTTGGGTGCTGATGGGTTGCCCTTCATGAACAAGACCACCTTGTGCCTGTTCATCAACTCTGTACATCTTGCTTCGAGCTGTTCCGGGGTTTCCGATCCGTACGGTGGGACCGACGATGTCGACGTAGATGTCGCGGTGGGTTCTGGAGCTGATGCTGCTGTGCCTGTTACAGGCGGCTTCGAGGTACTGCTCAGGTTCGTAGGGACGGATTTGGAGGTCGACGAGTGCTGTTCAATGAGTTCGAGCAAAAGAGGAGCGTTTGATCCAGCATGTCGTGCCAGCAGTGTGTGTCCCTATGAATCCAAAAGCGGGGGAGGTCGGTCAACCAGTTGGGGAGAGTGAAAGACGCCCAAACAATCGTTTCAAACTTACTCGTAGAATCAAAAACGTTGGTACTTCCTCAATGTCAAACGAGTCGGCAATATCATCCTGTACATCAGCCTCAATCTGAAAACCACGCCAGCCATGTCGTGTAAGTCCAAGACTTGAAAGTCAACAATGCAAGTGATCTCCAACCTCACCATCAAGAACAAGACATTCTTGTACTTTTCGCTAGCCTCCTTGACGACCTGATTCATCTTCTCGCACGGTTGAGCCCATGTTGCCCAAAAGTCTAGCACTGACACCTTGTTCAAGTCTCGAGACAGTACTTCTCGAAACTCTTCCGGCGAGTTGATGGTGATGAGATTCGAGGACATTTTTTTTTGGATGAGAGAGCAGAGAGACCGGCAGGCTAGCTTGGTGTCATGTACCATGGCATTGATATGTCATGTACGAGTACACCAGTGGAGGTCAACGGTCTTTGAGCCGAGATTTGCAGAATGAATATGCGTTTTGGGATTTCGCAGAAAGTTGAGAGAGTGTTCAAGTGCTTCTCGCTCAAATGATGAACAGATGATTCACCGTACGAGGCAAACCTTGAACCACTGCATCACCTCGACACGAATAGTCAGAAATAAAATGGCACGGGAAACAAGAACGGCAACCGTCTCTAGGGAGACTTCCGAAACTAGCATCTCTTGCACCTTGACCCTCGATGTCGTTCCAGGTGTTGACAAGCAGGAGATCAGTGTCTCTACTGGTATCGGATTCCTCGACCACGTCAGTACATTTTCGTGTGTCTTTTTTAAAGACCCGCACAGTTATCTGACATGGCAACAACCATTTCATATTTTTTCCAACCCACACAGATGCTGACTGCTCTTGCCAAACACGGTCAAATGTCGTTGAACCTTCAATGCAAGGGTGACCTCCACATTGACGACCACCATACGGCTGAAGACTGTGCCTTGGCATTGGGAGAGGCTTTCAAAAAGGCTTTGGGTGAGCGAAGAGGTATCAAGCGATACGGAAGTGCTTATGCCCCTCTTGACGAAGTGAGTAGGGGGGGGGGGGACTCGAGTGCGCAAGAGAGAGAATGCATCTGATTCATCGGATTTTGCACATGACCCATCAGGCCCTTTCAAGAGCTGTCATTGATATCTCTTCCCGACCCTACTTTTGCTCGGACCTTCCTTTTACCAGAGAAAAGATTGGTGACTGTGAGTATAGAGGTCCGTGAGGGGGCATAACCAATGGGCCGAGAGTGACTAACTCTCGTCCATATGGCACAGTGTCTACCGAAATGATCCCCCATCTTTTGGAATCCTTTGCCTTTGCTGCCGGTGTGACGCTGCACGTAGACTCTATCCGAGGGACCAACAATCATCACATGTAAGAAACGCTGCTTCAGTCTTTATCTTCTGAGGTCCTTGCGCTGATTTACATTTTGCATGATTTGCCTGTCATGTAGTGCCGAATCTGCATTCAAGGCTCTCGCATTGGCTATCCGAGCTGCGATTGAGCGGACCGGAGGAAATGACGTGCCTAGTACCAAGGGTGTTTTGGCATTGTAATACTAGACCCCTCTCTGTTTTTTACTAGCATGGATGCAACAGTCATTGCCTGCTCACGGGCTTTGCCAAATTCTATAGTCTTGGATCTCGATGGGATTACTGGCCCACTGAATCCACGATTTGTGCATGACAATGGATCATGTGAGCATCAGAGGTTGAATCAGGGCTGTATGGTCTCGACTGGTCAAGTCACTTTGTGGCGAATAAACGCCAATGGCCGTGAGCATTGTGCGTCGGATTCGTGTCCACCACCACCAAGACCGCCATCATCATCAGACCTCTAGGCAGGCACGGCGTTTCATCCATTGTGCTTTCACTCAAGGTTGTGATTGTGAAACTACGTATACGCTGTATAGCAAATCAATCATTACAAGTCTTGTACAAACGAATCGAGTCGATTCAGTCTCAGGGAGGCCATTGACCTGTGGCTTGTCAGTCTGACAGGGAAAACGGCAGGACAAGGCAAGCGGATATGGACGCTTTTGGTCAAGGCACAGACGGATACATCATGATGGGCATCATGGATCTCTCGAATGACTTGATCAGAGCATCATCACCGCAGTCGTCTTGGCAGTCGTGTTTGACTGTAAACACATGGCGTCAAACGATTCGAGTATGGTAGCTACGAGCAGTCAACATCAGGTCGAGCAGGTCGAGTAGGTCGAGTCAAAGGTATGACGTCAATCGCGATTTCTGTCGATACATGGTGAGTGACGGCGCATACGAGTCGTCGACCTTGCTCGCCGTCCCATCACAGGGATAGCCATAATGAACCCCGCTCTCTACGACTGGGCCAGGCGTTCTCAGACAGCTTGCTTGTGTATCTCGAGTCCGACTTGGGTGTCATTGGATAACCCAAGGGGCCAGCGAGCGAGTACAGTAGCTGTTGAAAAGCACCCGCCAGCGAAAGAGGAAAACGAACGAATGGAATTCAAACAGAGCGAGTAACACTACGCGCGCCATCTCGGTTGGTTCCTCGCTCTCGCTCTCGCCCTTTGCTAGCAATCATACCAAGCAAGGTCGTGATAGTCATAGTAGTCGTAGTAGTAACACGAGTAATAGTCACCCATTGCGTTTATTGCTTGTACAAGACAAGTCATCCATCAAGAGACACAGAGAGAACGAGCTCGTTTCACTCATAATGTCCGAAGAACTCTACACCCACACGTTCACCTGGCCCGCAACGCCGTCCCAGTCTGTCATTGTGACCGGTACGTTTGACAACTGGTCTGGATCGACCCACAACCTCACCCGTGCCAGCGACAGCACAGCTTGGTCCGGCCAAGTCAAGATTCCCTTTGGCGAGAGAATCGCCTACAAGTATGTGGTCGATGGAAACTGGTTGATTCGCGAAGACGAAGCCAAGGAGTGGGATGCTGCCGGAAACATGAACAATATCTTTTCAGCTCCTTCCAAGGCCGATGCTGAAGCCTTGAAGCAAAAGCAGGCTTCGGCTGCTACACAAGGCAGCAGCGTTGCTCCCAAGTCTGCTACTACGGAAGCTGCCGCGGTGGGTGCCGGTGCTGGTGCTCTGGCCGGTGCTGGTGCTGTCGGTGCCCACCAGGCTGGAGTGTCAACAACAGCTGTTCCCACCTCTGCCTCGACCACAACGTCCAAGGCTGCAATGCCTGGTACCCTCAGTCTCGGAGAGCCCATCTCTGGCAGCAAGGGTAAGTTTGTAGATTCTCTCACAAGTGCAAAACAACAAGACCTCTAACGCGAAAATCACTATTTGTTATTATAGCTACTGGCCCCACCCATACCGGCCCGACCACCACCTCTGCTCACGCCAAGCCCGAGGTCGTGGGCGCTGTGGCCGGAAACAAGGAAGTTAATGCTCTCAAGACTTCCACAGACGGTACTCACACTCCCTCTGAGCCCCTCAAGGATTTGGCTCAATCAACTGCCCCTGTCTTGGGCGCCAATGCTGGCTCGACCACTGAAAAGGCTCACGTCGAGGCTGCTACCAAGGACCACACGCCTGCTGCTCCCATCAAAGAGCTCGCAGGTGAGCAAGCCCCTACGCTCAAGGACGTTGAACACGCTGGTGCTGCCGCGTTGGCCTCTGTCGGTGCCACGGCCAGTGAATTGATTTACTCTGCTACCGGTATCGACCTTGGCCACACTGAACCCATGTCCATTGAAGAGGCCAAGGCCAAGGGTATCGACCCCAAGACTGGCGAACCTATCGAGGGCGCCAAGGGTGCCACCTCGACTGCCACTGCTGTCGTTCCCAAGGACACCACTACTACCACTTCCGGCTCCACCTCTGGTCCCGACCCCAACGCATTCACTGCTCCCGGACAGGTTGCATCTACGCCCGTCAACTTGGTGAGCAAGGCCAACACTGGAGACGCACGCGGACCTACTGCTGCTCAGGTCGGAGGTGTCAGTGCCGTATCCAACAGTACCTCTGCCCCTGCCCCTGCTGCTGCTGCCAAGGCCGTCGTTCCTGTTTCAGAGACTTCCGCATCTCACGTCGGAGCCCCCCAAGGCATCTCCACTTCGACCACGACCACTGCGGCGCCTACTGTCCCTGAAGGGCTGGCTCCTCCTTTGGACTTGAACAACCTTCACCTCGGTGGCGGATCAGGACCCGTGACGACTACCACGACTTCAACAGCAACGACGTCCACGCCCGCTACTACCACTGCTCGATCCGGATCGGCTGCCGCCCCCGCTGCCGCCGCCGCCGCTGTCCCCGAGCCTTCCAAGACTGCTCAGGCAAACACGGCCGAGTCATCCAAGCCCAAGCACGATGACAAGAAGGCTTCTGAGCAAACCAAGGAGACGTCTGACAAGTCTTCAGATGACAAGAACAAGTCTACCTCGACAGACAAGCAGTCCACTTCAGAGTACCGACCCAAGGAGGTTGTCGACGTCTTTTCATCCAACGATGGCAGCAAGTCGGACAAGACGAGCCACGCCCACGATCTTCCCGCTCAAAACGAGACTGCCAAGGCGAACCATCAAAAGGTACCTCAGCCCAAGATCACTGACCTCAGTGACTCGACCAAGGACCGTACCGAGCCCTCTGCCGCTGATTCGTCTGGTCAAAAGACTGGTTCTGACCCCCGTGAGAACCCCAAGGCCGCTGCCGCTGCGCACGACAAGGAAAAGCGAGGAGGTGCTGGTGCAGCTCCCGTCGAACCTTCACCGAGCAGGAGCTACGCTAAAAAGAGCCCAGACACCAACAAGCCTCTTGCCGATTTGCCCCTTGCGCAAACTCAAAAGCCCTTGGCCAACGATACGGCACCTGTGACCCCGTCCAAGTCCGCCACCGCAGGAACTTCCTCTGCGGCCACGGCCACGACTGAGCCTGCCGCTGAAGCTGCCACCAAGACGGGCACTGCTGGCGCTGTACCTGCCACGGCTGGAGCTGCCGTCACCTCGCCCGCCCCCGATGCACCAGCCGACCCTGAGACTGTACCGGCCGCCGAGGGACCTGTTGCCCCTTCGACTCCTCAGGCTGCTGAAAAGCGTCAGTCTACTGTTCCCGCTTCGTCTGGTGCGACACCAGCGACTACCCCTGGATCGACGCCCGCCAAGGCATCAAAGGATGAAGCACTAAAGAAGCGAAAGAGCGGATTCTTTTCCAAGGTGAGTGGTTGTGAATGGTCTGGGATTGCGGATTGTTTTGGCCGAGAGACTGAATTGAGTCTTTTTTTTTTTGGTATTTGTGCAGCTCAAGCACGCTTTCAAGAGCGACAAGAAGTAGACTCCTCAACGTGTGATTGTGATGTCCTAATTGATCTCTCAAGTCGGAACGGCAAGGAAGAATACCACCACACACTTTTTGTTTAATACCGTGTTTTTGAAATCCCTTTTGGACACTCTCTTGATACGCAACTCTTTTGTTTTTCATTTTTAATATTGGAAGCCCTTGTCCACCCGCACTTGGTTGTCCTATTCATATTCTTATTTTCGCGTCTTGCCCTTGTTTCCCAATGGTCCGCTTTACTTTTTTTTTCTTCTTGTCTTGTCGACCAGGCAGTCAATCTGGTGACGCTTGCGATGAACAATTGTTCCTATCCATGAAGGCGAACGAAATGATTGAGACTAGCAGCCCGACTCGTAGCAGTACGCCGAGCTACCGGGCCACCGATGTCTGCTGCAATTCAATCACTCCTAGAAGTACTCGAGTACTGTAAATGACAATGAATTCGCGTCGCGACGCGTCTTGCTCGGTTTGTCGCAGTGCGTGGCCGGCGCGCGCGGGATTCAGCCGTTTGTCAGTTGTTGCTCATTGTCCTGGTTGTCCCAGACAGAGAGGAGATGGGTCGACTCGTAGCCGTCATCGTCTCTGAATCTCGCCCGGGCCTCGTCCACCAGTCCGGATCAACTTGTTGGGGGTCCATATGCCAAAAGTCATGACAAGTACACACAGCAGGTCTCGAGAACCTGCGTTGTCAGGGGGATCAAGACCGTACCCACACTTTTCTGATGACCCCGGGTCCCCAGCTGGCTCGACAGCCATGTCGCCCGACGATTCCTATCACCACCTGCATACCACCCCGCACTCGGCCTCTCACCAGGACTCGACTCCTCGTAAATCCAAAGGCGGACGTAAACCGTTGCCTCCAGATGTAGCGACCGCTCGTCGCAAGGAACGAAGTCGGTTGAGCGCACTGGATAATCGAAAGAAGAAAAAGGAAGAGTTGGTGAATTTTCAGGAAATGTTGAGGCAGGCTCAGGTGGAGCAGGCTGTTTTGCAGGAACGATTCAAGACGTTGGAAAGAGAGTGAGTGGTGGGCAAGGGGAGGCGAGGATTGCCAGAGTAGTGCACTGATTCGAACCCCTATTTCCTCTCCTGGTTTCGGTAGTTATACCACACTCAAGACTCATGTTGCGGCAACACCCTACCTGACACTGCTGAACCCGCTGCTAGCTACCTTGGCTGGACTTCCTCCTGCCCCCGTCAATGCTCAAACGGCAACGCAAGGTCCTCTGTTACAACTCATTTTACCGCTCGTGATGAAGGCCGCAGTCAGTGACCCCGACGGTGGGGGTCTGGATCTGGCCGCATTGATGGACGTTCTCAAGGGAGGTCAGCGAGGACCGTCAAGTCAAGAGGCCAAGACGCCAAAGCATCCAACATATCCAGACGGCTCGTCTATACATCACCACACATCATCAGACGAGGGCGGTCACTCGAGACCATCGAGGCGGGAACATGATCAAGACATTTCCATCCCAGGCCCATCCAGCCTAGGCATGTCCTTGCGGAAACGTACCACACCGGTTCAATCAGACTTTTCCCAGAGATCAAACGAGCCCACCCCGATGCCTTTGGACTCGGATGAGGATGACGGTGACTTTGTTCCTGAATCTGAATTGGGAGACACAGGCGTCACACCAGCCGCTACTCCTCAAGGCGGCCCAAGAGACGACGGGGCATCACCTTACCCTATGCACACGTCTTCTTCGCCCGTCAGTCCCATGTGGGATGGTGACGAGGATGATCAGGTTTATAGCTACGACCCCAACGACCCCGACTTGTACGAACCCATTGAAGATGTCCCTGTACCTCCACCATCCATTGGTCAAGAATGGCCAGTCTCTTGGAGTATGCACAAGACGACGACAAGTCCACCCACGACACAAGATCCTGTATTGAACTCGCAAGACCGAGATGCCATTGTCGAGCAACTGAGAGCTCACGTGGGACGGTGACATGGGTGCATGTGCATAGGATTCAGGTGATGTTGTAATTCGAAAATACAAAAGTCCCAGTTGTATATCAATCAATACCCCAGCCGTTTCAGCCTACATACTGTATTCAGGATTGTCGATGGTCTCTGTCATTGAGCTGCTGGTGTCATCCACCTGCAAGGCATCATGACCTGCTTATACTTGCTATACTTGCAGTACTTGTTGAAGCCGAGAGGATCCGCACGGGGAGCAATTCCATGGATGACGTCACGACCCTTTACGTCGTCAGACTGCGAATCGCACATACAGTACATAATCTACAGAGCAGTAGGACATTTGGACATTGACCATCTCAGGGACAACAAGACCGACTGCTGGAACCCTCTTGCTCGCTCGCTCGACGTCCGCCATGTCTGCCGGTCAACCTCTCGGATTGTCCGATCGCGACCATGCTATTCGCCCAGATGTCTTGAATCCCGAACCACCATCAGTCACCCCGACCTATGACGTCCTCCTCGTCCTCCAATTCAACATCTCGCCAACATTCTTCTCCAAGCCTGGAAAAGATGGCAAGCAGCTTCCTGGAGGACAAGGAAGGGCTGAAGCCGAGGGTGAGATTCGCGAAGGATACACGAGGCTGATCAAGACGTTGAAAGATGCCAATCTCAAGATTACTACTCGGCAGAGTATCAATGGCGACGAAGTGTGGGTCATGATTGGAGCGGAAAAGAGGAGGATAGCGCAACTTGCAGCTCGAGAGAGGTAAGGCCCTGGATTCCCGCACCGTCGGCTGCCCTCTTACACACTATTGACCATCATGTGTTTAACAGACGAGAAGATTTTATCCATGGCTTGGTGACTACTACCCGAGCCGACCCATTTGACCAAGACATTCCCCCTGGTGAAAAGATTCGTTTCGTCTACGAACTCTTGACCACCAACACCCTTCAAGGCGGTCTTGGAATCACCCCCAAAAAGGGAGATTGGAAACGTGTTCAAAGCATTATGGCGCTTCACGATGACAGGGCCAATCACACTTGGCTTCATACATGGCTCACCAAGCGATGGTATGTCGGCTTCATTAACCCAAATGAAGAGTCCAACCACGCGATACTACAAACCCACGGGCCTTCGGTGGCACTCTACTTTTCGTTCTTGTCATTCTACTCAATGTCGTTGATTCCCTTGAGTGTCATCGGAACCATCTTTTTCCTTGGCTCACAAGGTGTCTTTGCCAAGATTGCTACTTGGATCGGTCTCGAAACGTGGGCCTACACGGGAGGCGTTGCAGAATCCGGCTATGGATGGAGCTGGTCATGGATTTACGCTGGATGTGTTGGTATCTGGGGGGTCTTGGTGACCGAGCTCTGGAGGGTCAAGGAACGCAAATTCTCTGTCGAATATGGCACTTACAAGGTGAATAGCGTTCCTCGATTGAGGCCCGAGTACCTGGTGACGCTACCTGGAACCTTTGGGCATGCTGCTCCAGCCACCACTGCTACCAATGCTATTCAAGCTAGTCACAATCCACAAGAGGACCCGACCTTGGTTTCTCGAGAGGTCAGAAAGTTTGCCAGTGTGCCTGTCATTCTGGCCCTAGGAAGTGGGTTGGCGTTGGTTTTGACGGGTATTTTCGTCTTTGAGCAATTCCTAGCCAAGTTGTATTCCGGATTTGGTGCTCGTGGCGTGGTACGTTTTTTCAGCCTTCATTATTATGCTACGATTGTCACAAGACTGACCCAGTTTCGCTTACGCAGGGTCTTATTCCCACCCTGGCATTCACCTTTGTGATTCCCAACATTTTGAAAAGGTATCACCAAATTTCGATCAGCCTGACCGAATGGGAGAACCACCCGACTCGATCAGGCTATTTGGACGCCCTCACGCTCAAAACGTTTGCACTCGATGCAGTGGTAGCTTACATGGCCTTGTTCCTCACCGCGTACATGTACGTTCCGTTTGGTGAGCTCTTGATGGACTATTTCAGTCGGACGTTGTTTGGCCGTCAAGTCCCAGGGCGGTCACCCGAACAGACCGGACTTGGACCTACTACGCCGGTCAAGCAGCGAACGGGCGTCAAGACCAAAAAGTTGGCCGAGTTGTTGTTTACCTATACGGTCGTCAACCAAATCAGCAACACGTTTACGGAAACCATCTTGCCATATTTGAAAGGGTATTACAAGGAATGGAAGAAGCAACGTGAAGAACAAAAGGAGCAAGGGCAGGGCAGTGCTGGAGAAAAGACGGCCGTATCATCATCTTCCAATGTGGCCACGACAACGGTCGGACAAGGTCAACAACAGCATCAAGTGGCAGGCGTCGTATTAGGTAAACCTGTTGATGGGTCGACAGTGCCTCAACAGACTGTGATTCCTGCGACTACACAACCACAGGGAGCCGCGACTGGTCCAACAGTTGCCATCACCAAGTCTGAAACTGCCTCCAACCAACGCGCCAAGCCTCGACATCGCCCTTACAGCGGTCGCCCAGAAGAAAAGCCATTTATGCTCAAGGTCGAACGCGAGCTCGGGCTCTCCGACTATTCCAACTTTGTCGATTATGCCGAAATGGTGACTCAATTCGGGTACATCAACGTCTGGTCTGTCGCTTGGCCCATCTCTCCCTTGTTCTCCTTGATCAACAATTGGATCGAGTTGCGGGCCGATGCTGCCAAGATTTCGACCCATGTGCGAAGGCCTATCCCAGAACGCGTCGAGACCATTGGACCTTGGTTGACGACGATGCAATTCATCAGTTGGTTAGCATTCATCACTAGCTCAACGCTTGTTTACCTCTTCCGACCCAACCTCGATCTCCCGGCGCTGGACCAATCGATGAACCCAGACACGACGAATTTGACGAGCAGCTATATGACGTTTGGAAGCGGGTTCTTGCATGCGGCAATTGATGATTCCATGTGGGGCAAGCACTCGACGACGGACCCCAACTTGGCCAACAAGTTGCTCCCCCCTTGGATTGCCCACTCTGTGGTTGCGAGAACTATTTTACCGAGCTTCATCCCTGCGCTCCTCGTCGCGCTGCTCGCCTCCCACGTCTTTCTTTTCTTCCACTTCCTCGTCCGATTCCTTTGCGAAAAGTTCATCTGGGAGCCTTCTCACCAATGCAAGGCGTTGCGGATGAGTGATGAGGCGATCAAAAAGGTCTTTTGCGAGGGTCGATTCGACGAAGGCATGAGGCATTTGGGAGGCTCGGACGAGTCGCATTTGGGAACGGTCGAAAAGAGCTTTGACGGAGGCCAATGGACAAACGAGGGTGGGTTCTGGAGGGGATGCGAGGAAGGTGATGAGGCTATCAAGTCGGTCTTGAAGACGGAGTGATGTGTCTTTTGTCTTGATGAATGTTGAACGAGAGTGAGGAAGTCTGTTTTGATGTAGCCACTAAGATTGATCATGTGTATCCGAATACACGAGTTTGGCATAAGAAGATTCTTTGATTATTACATGAATTTAAATTCCAAACGTATGCTACATGCCTATGGCGATCATCTAGAGTCGTCAATGGCATCTCTAAGCCTTGGCAAACTGCTTCTTTGCCGAGGCAACTACTTCGTCTATCTCTGCGTTCTTTTGTTCCAGTGACTTGGTAATCTGACAGGCGAAACGCAATACACAGGGTCAGCATATAGGCCTCAAGAATGCAGCGCTCGACACAAAGAGAGCACTCACATCGGCTACCAAGCTCCCGTTGCCCATCTCCTTGGCGGCCTTCATGGCATCTGTCCTTGCACCCCTGAGCTGAATTCTGGCTTGCTCTGCAAATCCAGCAATGCTCTTGAGGATCTCGGCACGAATATCACCTGTCGGTCGTGAAATGGGAATACGGAGGATCATCTTGTCGTACTTGACTGGGTTGATTCCCGGCAGGTTGGCCTTTTGGATGGCGGAATCGACGTGTTTGAGGTTCTATGAAGATTCATACACGAATGGATGAGCATACAAGCAATCAAGGACTGCGTGGTCGACTTTGCTCAGAAAGAGAAAACTTACAGCATCGTCAAACACTTCAACCCATAATGCGTTCTGCCTGACCACGACACTGGCGACATTGATCAACGGTTCTGGGCTATCGTAATCCGGCAAATTGACCTTGACCGAGTCTAGAACGGCCGGTGTCACTCGACCTGTCCCTCGCTCGACGCCATCATACGCTTTGGCCTTGAACCAGGTAAACGCCTTTGCGAATTTGGCGTCCATTTTCTCCATGACCTGCTTGGCCTTTGCGTCTGTATCCTCAAGCATCTCGTCCGAACTGACACCTCCTCGACGTCTTCCTTTTCCCTTGACGACAGTTTCCACAGCTGCGGTGTCTTCATCGTCGTCCTCCTCGTCTTCTTGGTTCTTGGACTGTCTGTTGGGCTTGCTCTTTTTCGACTTTTTCGCATATGTCCGGACCGAGTGAACGGGGTGTGTAGGCAGCACACCGACGCATGGTCGCAATGTCGACGGGCGTGTCACTCGGAGCAATGATCTCGCTGTAACGGAGAGTGACATGATGGTGTGCCAACTGGCTGATTGTGGTCTACAACCACCTAGCTCATTTCCATCATACTAGCATTCAGAAAAGTCAAGTCGTCATGTCCATTTGCTTCCGCGTTTCGTTTGTTTACAATTCCCAAATCAACAGCATATGATGACAAGAGGAAGAGACTGAACGGTATTGAGTCGACTAATGTAAGTGAAGCCAATCGTACACTGATGACTCTGGAACAGCGCAGATGAAGTCGATATTCTCGAGACTGAGGACAGCCAGGGAAGGAAAGGAGAATCACGTCGAGACTGGGTCTGAAGCGGACAGTCCACAGCACAAGACACGGGTCGCCAGTGGTGGTGGAGGTGCTCGATCATGGCAAGAGACGTTTTCGAAAGCTCAGGGACGGACTGTGGCGACAGAGGCGTCTAGAAACAATGCTCTAGCTGATCCGGGAAACAGGGAATCGCTTGTTGGTGTCATTCAAGATGATGCATCGGGCACTCACCGAATGCAAGTCGGTGATCAACTTGCACCGCCGCCCGCCGCTCTGAAAACGGTGGCCTTTACTTCGAATGATCAATCAGAACCCCTGCAATTGTCGAGTGCCCAAGCTGAGCGTTCCCAATTGCGGCCCCAGAACGGAGTACCTGATGCCGACACGTCCACTGTGCAAGGGAAATCAAGACCTAGAACCATGGAACGAGCTCGTATCATCTTTAGGTCAAAAGACCGTCTTCGCGATCAATCAGATCCCATCCAACCTGATCTGCCACCTTTATCAAAAACGGTCGAGAGTACCTTACCAGGAGCTCGGTCGGCATCAGCTTCCAAGATAGCAGCCTCTTCACACTTGTTGAACCAGAAATACGGAACAACACCTAGATTTCCTTCCAGACTGTCTCATCAACAAGCGCTCTCACCCACTTCTGATGCCTTTTCAGCCCGGAGCCCGACTGGATCACATTCACTCGCTTCTCCTTGTGCGAGTCCTTCTGTCGCTCCACCAGACTCTTCAGGTCCATCTCTTCATAACCTCCCACGCCCTCGACCACGATCTCGGTTACCCACCGATCCAACATCGGATGCGGCAAGACGATACTGCGATGTCAGACAAAGTTGGAGCGAGATCAACCAAGACGAGTTGGTCATGAACTTGAGTACAAGAGAAAGGACAAGACAAGAGGTATTGTGGGAGATTGTCAGCTCAGAGGACCGGTAAGCTTGCGTCTCAATCGTTCTATGGGGTTCATACTCAACACTCCCACTTTGATCTTTGACAGCTATGTCACTGACCTCCTCCGCTTCAAGTCGACTATTATCGATCGCATCTTGCCCCATTCAGACTCTCCGCCTCGCCTCCCTTCCCATTTCGATTACGCAAGGTCAGAAAGTATAACATCTCTCAACTCTATCGTTGGGACCAGCAGAAACGCAGCCAGTGTACTTGAGTCACCTTCAAGCGGTGCTCATACACCAGGCATAGGACCAGCGAATGAACCTGAAGACTTGGACAGCTTACCCATCGCTGCGCGGTTCGCTAGCCCCATGATGGGCCATTCGGCCAATGCTTCCACGGTATCCATCGATGCACTCGGCCCCAGACAACGTGGCGGTTCTGTGGACACTTCGAATACCACCCATACTTTTGCTTCACAACCACATCGAGATGATGTCACAGCGCCTTCCACGAGAAGCAGTACAGACCTCGAACAAGCCGAAGCAAATGACGAAACGATTAGGATTCGGTCAAAACAAAAATACACGCCTATCTGGAATAAATCAAAGGGTAGTTCTGTCCAAGTGGCGGGCGGACCAGCTTCCGAGACAAGTAAAAAACCGGACAGACATCCCAAACAAGCAGTCAAAGACCTTGAGCACGACCGTAGTCACAAGACGTTTGGCAAGCTCAAGAAACGCCTTCCCTCAGTCTCATCCACTACATCCACGTCTGAAGGACTCCATGGCATGACATTGACGCAGCCACCAGCCCCTGAACAATTGCCGCATGATTTACAAGTCATACTCGAAACCCTTGGCGGCCCGGTGCTCCAAGGACACGTGCAAATGGCTGACATGTTGCGACAGAGATACGAAGAGCAATTTCCCATTGTTCGGTCCCTGGCAGATGTTTTTGTTGCCAACGTATGTCGAGCCCCATGTCTTTGGTTTCTTTCGTACATACACTGACTCTATGAGGTTCAACACAGTCTAAAATCTTGGACGAATACGAGTCATACGTCCTTCATCTCGTCAAGGCTCTCTCCCAGATAGAGTCTGCTGTGTTGGCTGCAGAAGCGGCTGCAAAGCACAAGCACAAGTCTCTTGATCGTTTGGACGTCGAGGAGATTCGTCTGGGGAGATATTTACTGGCAAGTCCGGGTGAAACGATCGTATATGAGCCCAACTGATGGTTATCTTGTCTACAGTGGTTGGAAGATGTTTCTGCCGGTACAGGTGAAAGCGGATTGATCATCTCGCTGAGCAAACCGTTTCAACGTCTCCTCAAGTACCCTCTGCTGTTCCAGAATCTGTTATACGTGAGTCTATTCCCCTTTCCATCGACTTGATTGCACGACTTTGCGGGTTGACGCCCCATGGTCTCGTGATCTTAGCATACGGATACGACAAGCCACGAATATGACGGAACGATGGTCATGCTAGAACGAGTTGATGGAATTATTCGACGAATCGAAGACGAAAAAACTTCACAAGAGGAGCGTGAACGGACGAGAGATGCCATGGCGAGAATTGAGGGAGTCGGCGAGGAAAAGGTACGCTACTTCCCCTCGTCGCATCATGTTGTCTCTTGCCTCTCTGACCTCGCGGTGAATTCCAGTCGCTTGCAACCCCCAAAGCCTCACGAAGGTATGAAAGGGAATACAAATATAGCGTACCCCCTAGCACCATGACCAGTAGTCCAAGCAAGAGCAGCTTCAAGCGTCGTTCCAAGGACGAATCCATGTTATCCTCGTCCGTTCATGGCAAAAGTTTCAAGCGATTGAGCGATTTGATGAGAGGCGAGGAAAAGGAACAATGGGTAGTGTAAGTTTCCTTTGACGATGACTGGTCGATTCTTGAAAGACAGCACCGTCCTTGTATTTATCGACTTGTCTAATCGCTCGCAGGAGGTTTTCGGATGTGTCACTCTTGTGTCAAAAGACTGGGACCACCATCTTGCCCATCGGCCATCAATCCACACGGTCTGGGGTGGACAGTGGGAAAGTTGCGACAGCAAGGCGCAGTAGACAAATCACACCCAGAAATATGTACAAGGTGAGGGGTCGTTACTTGTCCAGAGATGTTTCGGTGATTGCACCCAAGACTAACTATTGGCCGGCTCTCAGTTTATCAAGGTGCTAGAATGGCATTTTGAGTCAGACAATGGTGACGAATCGATCCATGCGAGGCAAGTTGTTATCACAAGTGACCTTGCCGTTTGCAAAGACTGACATGGCTCACTACATTCGCGGAAAGCAGACGGCGCCAATCTCGCGTAACATCCATCGCCTTGTCCACCGCCTCTTCACATGTATCCATTCAAGAAACCAACGAACAAGACTATTCTCACGATAACGACCACACCCTCACCATCTCCGGTGAGAACGACCATCACGAAAAAATAGACTCGAGCGATTCAGACGATAGCGAAGATGCCATGTCCTTGGTGTTTGGCCCAACCACCAACAATGGGCGCCCGCATTCGGTAGACGTAACGACCTTGTCAGCTTCTGCTGTTGCCACGGCCACTGCTTCTAGGCGCCCAAGAAGGGAAGGCAGATTCTCAATCGGCCCAGGTGCAACCCTTGGCAACAGGTTGACCAGCAGTCAAACAGCCCCCGAGCACAACGCAATCAAGCGTTCAATGCCCCATACGATTACACGACCTGGTTCCCAGGCGACAACGACGACAAGACCACTTAATCGAGTTTCCATTCAAGGCCAACAACCTCAGCCTTCTCATATCCGACCTCCATACATCCGATCCCATACTACGACACCTGGCAGCGGTAATAAAGTTTCAACAACCCGAATGAGTTTCAGCCACCAGCAACAAGATGCAAAATTTTCTGGTCGACTGCGGAATTCGATGGGGTCTCCTGCGCATTTCCACCAGGGCCCGGGTTCGTTTGGCCATCCTGCACCCGTATCGATGAGGCCATCGACTACGGCTGCGGCCACAACTGGTGATCGCAATGCCAAGAGGGATCTGACGCAGGTCAGACAGAGTATAGGTCAGAAACCTTTGACGTTGCCGAAAGCTCCTGGACAGAGAATCTGACATTCTAGACATCCAAGCGTTCCACACACTCATAGTGAATGGCGAATGGAACTGCAATGTTCTCGATTTGAGAATGTGTATGGGTCTTTTCTCTCGTTTACGACTCCCGACGTTACTTTATTGATATGAACATAATAATCTTGATGCATAATCTCAATTATCAGGATCGATGAATTCCTTGCCTCCCATGTGAAATGCACAAATAGCTGGTGCAGGTGCCATGTGTATGCTAAAAGGATAAGCACATACGACCCTATACCCTGCAACCCATGGTCCTGGACCCATATATACCATGCATACCATGCACCATAGCATGCGTGTCGGACACTGGACAAGAGAGGTGCGCAAACCATTCAGAAGTTTGTATCAGCAACAACATCATAGCAAGGGGAGTTGGGACAGTGGTAGTCCATCAGACTTCGATCGTTTGATTACAATACCGGATATCTGGGTGTCATGGGTTCGATCCCCATACTCCTCTTTCTTTTTGGCTTTTTTTGGGAAGCGCACTTGAGTACCTGCTAACTTGCCTCGCCCGTGCAAATGGCTGCTTTTTGTGGACCAGGAGCTTCAAGCAAATGAGTGTATGCACCGGCCATCATCAGTGGCAGTCGTACTTGGAGAGTACAGAAGATGGACTGTTGGACTGCTGGGTCGTGTGGGTTGTGATTTCTGACCGGCGACATGTAGAAATGAAAGAGCGCGGAGTCAGATGACGAGTACTGCAAATACCCGACAACTTGTTTATCGTCTGGTGTTCGGGACAGATTCGAAGAGAGACATTTATGGATTTCCTCTGAATTCGCTCAGACTATCCGTGCCTTGACCGCTTCAAATATCCACCTGGGCTCGGTGATACAGCACAAGACCGGCAGCAACCAATGTTGATGCTCCGGGCCCTGCTCTCTGGTGTGTCAACCCGAGGAGTATGGACCCGCCCTTTCCTATCACAAGCTACTGCTACCCGACTGTCCCAACGTCCCCGAATACCGTCTGTGGCTACAAGGTCATTCCATGCGTCCAACAGACGACAGGATGTATTCTTTCTTTCGTTACCCGCCGTCAAGGGCGTTCTTCTCAACGTCACGCGGGTTTCCCTGGTGATACTGCCGTTTGTCTGGCGATGGAAGTGCGTACCCGGACAGGACGTCCTGGTTTGACTTTTGACTTTTGTTTCCATGCTGAGCCTCTATTCCTCGTCTCTGTTTTCCAGGATTTGGAAAAAGTATAAAAGGTTCTCCATGATTTTGATCAATGTACCGGTAAGTGTGGTGTTCGACCTACCTGGACTGGCTTTCACTGGACGCTGAGAGACCTTGTCACTTGTTACGCTAGATCATTGCACTGTGTCTCGTCTTGGCATTGGGGCTGGACCAATCACCTAGGACAGATAGGTGGAGACTTTTATTAATGACAGGAAACGAGGAATTATCATGGTCTATCAAGAAGTGAGTCTGAAAACAAGGGAAACGGCACGGGCATTGAGACCCCTGACGGTCCGTAATTCCGAATCATCTAGATTCGACGAACTTTTATCACGAGACGGACCTTATTTACTGGGAAAAGACGATCCACGAACCAAACGAGTCACTCGAGTTGCTGCTCGCATCGTCCAAGCACTGGAAGGCGAGGAGGACGACATGGTGTACGGCGCCGTTTGGCCGCCTCGGGACAGGGACTTTGAGCTTAGTAGAGTCATGGCGGAACGAGCGAGAGGCGGGGGGAAATACGAATCGAGTTCAAAAGTCGGTCACGGGGCTGTCGTGGATTTCAGACCAGATGATGCCAGTCCACTGAAAGGACTGGAAGGCGGGGATTGGAACATCTATGTCATTGACTTGGTAAGTCGATCAACTGATTCTTTCTTGTGGACTAGAGCGCACAATGAAACCTCGACCCTGTACTGCAGCCCAAGATCAACGCGCTGGCCCTGCCTTCCAAAGACATTTTCGTCTACACTGGCCTCATTGACCTGGTAGACGACGACACACTGTTGTCTGTAGTGCTGGCGCATGAAATAGCTCATGTCACCCAACGACATGCGGTCGAGAATGTGAGTCCAGTGGGAAACAATAGTGAAATGGCTTCATGTATGCTCATTTTTGAATCTCTCTCTCTGAACAGCTGGGAGTCAGTCTAGATCATTGGCCCACCCGGATGACATGATCCGCCACTGACTCTCTGCGTCTCGCCCTCTTTTGACAGTTTCTCAATCTGGCGGCGGTCGCGTTTGACGTGTTGCGTGGTATCACCTTTGCGTTTACCATTCCTTTTCCCATGTAAGCCTCCCCATCCTTTTTACTGCCTAGACGTCGGCCAACCTACCGACCCGTCTGACCTGTCTTTTATTTTGCACCAGTATCACGGATTCCGCTACCATGTTTATCAATTGGGTCAACGATGTAGTTGCAGAGCGAGCGTATTCGAGAAAGCTGGAGATGGAAGCTGATGCTGTCGGACTCAACGTGAGTGGTCTCCCTCCCACCCTCCCATTTCCTGACCAATGCCGCCCGCCCCTAGCTTACCAAGTGCTTGTCACGCTTTTCCACAGTTTATGGCCGAGGCCGGGTACGACCCACGAGCCGCTTTGGATCTCTGGGACTTGATGTCAGCCGTCGAAGCCGATGCTGCCCTCCAAGGGCAAACCCCGAGTCTGAGTGACCGACTCTCGCTCCTACGTACGCATCCGACGAGTCAGTACCGTCAACAGGCACTGGCAAGGTTGATGCCCAACGCTTTGAACTTGTACAAGGCGAGTGAGGGGTACAAGCGTCGCCAGGATGGGCAAAGGGAAGATAAGAGCAAGACGGGCAAGGTGGCTGGCGCTATCGGCAATCGGACACCCTCACCACTACCACCATCAAAGCAAGAGGACACACGGACAACGACGGATCTTGTGAGCAGCGATAGCACGGTTCGGCTATAGATTGTCAGTGTCAAACCATCGTTGGATCATCATTGTAGAAATTGTAAAGTGCACAAAGACCTGCCCGCTGTTGTAGCTTGAGTCCTCAATCACCAAAGACATACACCCCAGAAATGACAAATCGTGACGAGCAGTGCCCACGTTTTCATTGCGCATTCTGTTTGTGGGCCTCGAGACCCATCAGACCAGCAAAGTGTAACATTGGCGTGAGTATACTAATATTACTCAGGGATTGACCGACTGACGGGATCATGTATCAAACCATATGCTGACTAGTCGTGACCATGAGGGTATTACAGGTATATCAAAAAAACAGGGGGAAATCATAGAGAGAGGACAAAAGGTGTTTTTCGTGGTTTATCAGGATCGGATTTACTCTCGCAAGTTTAGAGATGCTTGCGGGGAGAAACAAGAGAGCGTTTCGTAGAGAACCCACAGAAAGCTGATGCTGACCGAGTGGCAAACACCGAAAGACGAGACCGTATTGGGATCTCCGACGAGGAAAATCCAACCAAGCGGGTCCGTCCCTGAGCCACTGCTGTGATGGAATGGTCTTGTAGCTCACACGGCAGATTAATTCTTGCCCAGGGTTCATGCAGCAGAGCGTTTGGGATTGGATACGTGATGACGAGAAAGAGACTGCTGGCATATGAAACGCGCAAGATAGCCGTCCCCTGTCATGACTACTATAGTAGTTTTAACAAATCCAACCAGCGGCGGGAGCGGAGAGACGTGGAGAATCAGGTATATGGGTGATTGCTGCGGTGTGGTGGCCGGAGGTCTCGTGAAGTTGATCTCTCGTGCGAAGCAGGAGGAGGTGGTGGTGGTTGATGAAATCCTTGGATATGAGTATGAGGTGGTGGTAGCGGTGGCGGCTGTTCGTGAGGATTAGGGGGTGGATGATGATGGTGTCCACCATGAGGATGATAATGCCTAGCCGCTGTGCTTTGACTAGGGTGTATTTCGGGCGACGTGGTGGGTTTGTCGGTTTGGTAATGATCATAGTTGCCTGGGTAGGGCAAGGCAGTGGTGGTGGTGGTCGTCGTTGTCGTGGAGGAAGAAGCTTGTCGAGCATGATCAAATTCCTGTACTTGCTGACGGTCAGTGTCGTTGTACTGCGATGTTGTCTGTGGATGTGTGGCCGTGATTCGAGGTTGCCCGGAAAGGTGATGTTGCGTCAGACTCGAGCCACTAGATGATGATGACAAGTCGGCTGTTCCTGATGCTGCAGATGAACTCGGGCCACCTGACCATATCGCGATGGGCAAGACACCTTTTGGGGTCTGTGGCGTTGTCGAGTACATGCCTCTCCCGCCGCCCCGTGGTGGTGGAAAACCTGCTGCCATGTCTCCTCCGTGCGGTAGACTGTCTGCCCTGTGTGCATGAAACCCGCCACCACCACCACCACCACCGCGATACGTCTCATGAGCCGAAGGGGTCGAATTGAGTGAACCTCGAGGTGGGGGCTGGTGATTGTGGGAAATGGAAGACGTGGTAGTTGTCATGTCGAGCATATCCTTGCTACCGCCACCGGGCGAGGTCCTAATCGAGTGCATTTCGGCAGGTGGCGATTCACCCTTGACCAAATCCTTGTTGCTCAAGTGGTTGCTGCTGCCCCAACTGTGCCTCTCGTGTGACGTGGTTGCTTGCGCAGGGGTCAAAGGGGCGGAGAGCAGGCTTCCGCTGGTAGACTATCTTACCATGGAAGAGATAAAAAGAGTGATCATGTCAGAATGTGCATCTCTCTCTCTCTCTAGAAACGAGAGTGGGAGCTGTGGACAATGGCGTTTTGGACTAACCCCATGAGATTGAAGTTTTCGGATCATGTCCTCCAACATTCGAATTTCACTATTCTTTTGATCAACCGTCCGTGCAAGTTCCTCGACCTTGTTCTCGAGCTGACGGGTGGCGTGACACGAGGTGTAAGCAACGGGTGAAGGAGCGACAGGTAAGAAAATAAAAAAAGGACCTACATGTTGGGTATGCTGAACTCTCCGCCGCCGCAAGTCTTGTTGTGCAAGCCTATTTTGCTCCTTGCGTCTGACTCTCTGTTTTGTTGGTGACAGACTCAGTGGCATGTTCTTTTGGTCGATATGGTGGCGTGCATTTGGGCAAGTAGACTGACCTTTTGCTCTTTAGTCAACACAGGCGGAAAGTCGGTGCTTTGATATCTCACACCTGCCATGTCGTCTGTTGCTACTGGCTCGCAATAATTCCACGATGTTGGCCTGCCTAGAGATTGGAGAAAGATGGCCCGAATAGAGTCAGATGTGAGCAAGGCTACTCTCTCTCACTCGCCCGAAAAACGCAAGGTCATACCTAGGCTCGAAGATTGAGAATACATCCACCCAGACGATGGTCTAGTTTGATGAGAAGACGGTGATTCCCAGAGCATACCAGAGGATTCTGGGGCTGATGTTGAGGGTTGAGGTGCCGAGGAGACGGATTGGTGGTGAAACTGTGTTTCCCGACTGGAAATCTGAATGGGACTCGGACCGGGAAAGAGCTGCTGCTGCTGCTGTTGATGCCCTTGAGACTGCTGCATGTCTTGGGGTATGTCACAGCAGAGAGTGCGAGTATATGTCTGGGATGAACTGAGGCAGGATGATGATGATGAGGATGTCCTTGTTCAAAGATATGTCCAGAGAATGAGCAATGGAATCAAACACAGAGGAGACGGAGACTTGTCAACATGAACACTCATATTCATTTAGAAGGGATGGGCGGGCAGCAGACGTATGTGTACTCGAATAGCAACCTGAACGATGCAGCACTTTCTGTCAGAAAGAAACGAATCCCATGACTGTGCTGTTCCCACCTCTGCTGCTGCTGCTGCTCCTGCTGCTGAGCGATGGCCGGAGGGATCGAGCATCGCAGGCGGCAACGAATATCCACAAGTAGAGTATCCCAGGCCAACCTTGTGCGTGTTATCTCAGCCAGAGAGAGAGGTTCTTGCAAGCACATCGAGGAAGAGAGAGAGAGAGAAACGAGGCCATCGAACAGAAGCAGCAGATCACAAGCGGAGAAACCACAAGTTTCTGCCATTTACGAGTGTAGAAAGAGATCAGATCCCGTTCCGTTTTCGCCACCGCACGCCGCCGCCACCCCGGTCTTTGACATAGCATCCATCCCCTCGACTATACGACTATAGGCATGCATAAACTAGCGGATCCGCCCTGCCTTGCCATCCTACTGCCCTCTCTCTCCCTCTCTCTCACACACACTCTCCCTCTGGCTTTGTTGTACTGCCGTCCACGCCACGTCGTCGGGGATCTTGCACGCGAGGTTGAAGCGAACCTGTAAGTACCACGTAATGACGGGATCAAAGTCAAATGATACTCCACCAGGGCAAGCAGGGAAAGCATGGGAAGACAAGATTGCGCATAAACTCAGTTGCCATGCTGCGATGCAAATAGAGCAAAAGTTGCAAAAAACAAGAGAAAAAGGCTCGAAAAACGCAAGAGTCAGGGACATCGAGGGCGTGCTAGAGGCGTGGCCGGATTTCGATGATCCCCGATTCACGGCTCGGCTTGCTTGCTCGGTCTATGCAGAGGGCCCATGGCGTTTGTCCGCTTTGAGCGGTCATTCTGTGGTAATCTGCTCACCATCTGGAAAAGAGAGACAAGTGACTGCGTGTTGAGATGGATGGTCAAGCGACTTGTGCACCAAATCCCAGCCAAGTACAAACATACAACCCATCTGGCTTGAATCGCTGGAATGACTTGGTAGTACCACTGACGCATGCGTTGTCTGTGGCAATGTGGAGAAACGATTTATCCTGCGTGTGTTCATGACATCCACTTGGTCTCTCTCGTCCTGGGACGTACGACACAATTTGGTTTGCGTGGTCTAGGCGCGAAATCCATTTCCATTTTCTTTTGGGACAACCATGCCACTACCACTCACGACGACATCTTTGACGCATACATCAACACCGTAGCTACGTACGTATCCGAGTACGTACCGTATTCCGTATATCCGCATCGTCGTATCGTCTATGCTACAAATGTACACACTACGTGTTCCGAAACCCTAGCTGCTGTACCTACCTACACCTAGCGCCTGATACCGTTTTCATCAACATTCTTAGCGTATCAAGATTCGACAAGGTGAAATAACAAAATCTCAACAATGAGGGATTCGCCTAGCTAGTGTGAGAACAAAGCTTTGGTGCGACGACCCGACAGTAGTGTAACCGAGTTTCAAGCTGCATGCACATTCCAGCGTTGCCCACACGGCGCTCCGGAAAACGGATGGCTACTACTCGCTGCTGCATGTGCTGCATGCTGGCAGACGCTGGCAGATACTGTTATGGGGAGATGACATGATGACAAGAACCTGGAGCAGCAGCACCACCACTCATCACTTGGAAGCTCAACATTTGTGCATCGTTTGACGATTGGCATCTATCTGCTGGTGCGATCAAATGTCAGAATTCAGAAGTATCAGATAAACGCGAGGTACCGAGGCACCGTTTGTCCATCTCGTTTAGCCATCGTCTACTCGATCAACACCACACTACTAGAGATTCTGGCAACACCACTCTCTGGCACTTTTGTGCTTCCCAGTGCGTCGTCAATAGTTTTAGCGAGCTTCGGATGAGATGTAGATGACGGGCAGCGCGGGAGATGGCAACAACGAGAGTACGACTTCGGACCGGCCATTCCTAAACTGTATGGACTTGCTGCTCGCTGCTCGCTGTTGCTTGGTTGCTTTGCTGTTTCGGACTGCAGAGTGACTCGTTTATTTGATCGAGAGCGTCTTGGGTGAGATCAAACGTCTTGAGATGCGAGAGAGAGAGAGATAGCTTCGTCTGCAACTTGCTTGGCTTACCGGGGCCATGGCAAACGCACAGTGCGGGTCAAACGGTCACCTTGGCTTATTGTCCCACCACACACGAGCAGATATGCAGATATATACAAGTGACGACGTCATGCAGCTCACAGCAGGTTGATACTGCGCTGATGGCTATCAAGGCAAGATCAGACCGAGTTCGAGATCTCGACTCGTTGTGGAAACCCAACATGTGGGCATCGTCACGAGTCAATTGTCAAGTAGAGGGAAACAATGCAATCACAGGGCGAGTCTGTTTGTTCACCTTGCGTCGCCGTTCAGCGAGATCCAGAGAGCCACGATAGGGAGGGGGTTAGCTGGCCGAGCCAACTTGTCCCAAGCCATCATCACGTCGTCCATTCCAAAAAAGACTGAAAGTCTTTACATAGACGACAACGTTAGCCAGTTGGTTGAATGGACGTGCGAGGTTAGCTGGAGAGCTGACCATTTTGCTCGGCTTCTGGATGCCCTCTGGAAGGGCTAGATTACCTTTTGAATTGTCTTTCCTGCTCACACGCTGATCTGCTCGCCTGCTCGATGCGAAATGAATAGTATCAAAGATTCTGATTTGTTTTTGCGTTGCGATAATGCTGGTAGTGGATACAGTATGGTAGAGTCGTATGCATACAAGTGCTGTCTGGTGCGAATCAGTCGCTGAGCCTGGTCAGAGGTTGCGTGATGCAATGATGTAAATGTCATTCGTGTATGATTCCCGGACGAACCGAACCTTTGGTCGGTGGCGTCTACTGATGCTGGCTATTTGAATATCCCTTTGTGTTTAGTTTCATGTGTTGATGGTGTGATGCTTGCAGTTGGTTGTTTGCGGGCTGCGTTGACAAGGGATGGTCATCTTGTCGTGGACAAGAGAGAGAGAGAGAGGTAGAGTGCGTAAGTGAGCTCCTCACGACGAGTTGTCGTTTCGGTTCATGAGTAGGTGGCCGCATGCTCCAGCAGAGATGACCCCTCAAATGAGCCTAAACATTTCCCTCTTCACACTCCGTCTTTGACCTCCTTCAGGTGCACCATCTTCGTATTCAAATCCAGCGTTCCCACCATCTCGGTCCAACAATCTTCGGACAGCTTCAGCTTCTTGTTCGGCTAGCGAAAGTTTCTTTTGGGGTGGTGGTGATTCTTCAAGATTGGCTTCATTCGTCGTCTGATTCTCGGGCTCTTGTGGGGCTTTTTGTGGTGTGGCTACGTGATCAGTGCTGCTGGGTGCCTTGTCACTGATGGGTTGTGCTTCTTGAACCTGTGTACAAAATGCGGAAACTTGTGAGTTGGGACTCTAAAACCGTTGAAAATTTGTCATGATGCGCATGACTTGCAGGCATTTCCATCGTCTTGGTATTCTTGGACGTTGGTTGGGACCAGCTCAGGCCAAAGAGGGTTTTGTGTAGGGTTGGTCTCACCGCCGCCCTTTTGGTGATGGCGACACGACCGAGACTCGACGTATTGCGCATTGTCATCATCATCATCTTGTGGGCAATGTGTGTGTGGCTGGAAGCTGTCGACACTCAACTGCAGAGTGTGCTTGGTTTCTCCTGGTGGCCACTGAATCATCTCACCATTCAACCAACATATGACGCCACAAACTGGAGTTGGAGCCGCTGACTAATTGCACGTGACACATGACTCGCACTGACATTTTCCTCTCCGTCCGATCATCTTGCGATCGCCGCCGCTTCCCGGTTATAGCAATAAATTCCCGTGACAGTCAAAGATAGAGAATACGGGACATTCAGACTCTTTTTCAACCAGGATTAGATAGCATATATCCATTGCCTCGAATCAAGACTTGCTGCTCTGCTCAATACGACCAGTCGAGAATTATCAAACTAGCAAAACAATGGCAGCTGAACAGCAACAAAACAAGGGTTGGCTCTGGAACAAGCTGGGATACGAGAACCTTCCCACTGACGTAAAGGGCAAATCATTCTACGACCTCAAAGCTGAGCTCCCTGGTGGCAAGGAATTGGACTTGGTGAGTTTTGCAGCGCCACATGCTCTTTCTGTTCACGATCAACTAGATGAAATCATTCGGTTGGGACCTGGCTGATGATTGCATATCCCTCTCACTGACAGGCCGAGACCAAGGGTAAAGTCGTCTTGATCGTCAACACCGCCTCGCAATGGTGAGTCACCACTAGTCAGTAGTATGTTTAATGCGGATCGTCTCACCAAATTTGTGATCCTCTTTACCAGCGGTTTTACGCCTCAAGTAAGTAGTGGACATGTCTTAAATGACTGGCGGTTCGCATGTGTCTAACTCAATCAAAACAAATCAACAACAACGCAGTACAAGGCCTTGCAAGAACTTCACACCCAGTACGGAGACAAGGGTCTCGTGTTGCTCGGTTTCCCCTGTGATCAATTCGGTGGTCAAGTGAGTCCAACAGTCAAAAACGACTCGGCATGGATGAGCCATGAGCAGATGGCTAATGATGATTGCTCTGGATGTGTCCCAGGAGCCTGGATCCGACGAAGAGATCGCCAGCGTGCGTTCCCAAGATGTCTGAACACGGGTCAACGATTCGGACTGACGAATGTCATTGTTGCCTCTTCTTGCACAGTTTTGTCAGCGAAACCACGGTGTTGATTTCAAATTGGCTAAAAAGGCGAGTCCATCCTGGCTCTCCAAAAGGTACCCTGGCTCAGCTGCTCACTTTTCTCTTTCTCATCTCATCTCAAACGGCTATATACAGAGTGAAGTCAATGGAGCCAACCAGAACCAAGTCTTTGCGTGGCTCAAGCAACAGGAAAAGGGCAAGGGTTTGATGGGAACCAGTGTTGTCAAGTGTAAGCACAGGCGTTGTACCGAGCGGGCGAATGGAAAATGTGTCATGGCATAAAAAATTGACGCTTGTTCTCTCGACCGGTAATCTCACCACCAACTAGGGAACTTTGAAAAGTTTTTGATTGACCGCAAGGGTAACATGGTCGGCCGCTGGTCGAGTTTGACTACTCCTGTAAGTGTCATCAAGTCGCGATCACCCGTTACAGGGGGTCTTGATCATACCATTTTTCCTTGCACAGGCCAAGCTCAAGGAGGAGATTGAAAAGGCATTGGCGCAAGAGGCTTGATTTGAGGGCTCGGAGGTGATGTACAGAGTGTGTTTGCGTTGATACGATGAGTGTTGGAGAAAGTTTGATATATACATATAATGCTGTCGTTGTCATCATCCTACGGTGTTAGTATTAGTGACCTGTGAATCGTGCTTTGACTCCAGTCCTCTGGGATTTCGGACATAAAGTTTGAAAACGAGTATGCTGTATCTCGACTCTGGTCATACCCACGCTGCTGGTGATGACAAAGGCTCGGGCATCATGCTGCATAATACGATGATGAGCGCATTTGTGAAAACTATAATCTCGTAGTCTATGAACCTGGCAGTTGCAAACAAGCCTCGGCCTGTACACCCTCCAACTTTCGCCTAGTCCCTGGTCAAGAGAAAAACAAACAAGATGCCAGCCCTTTCAAGTCAGTCTTGCCCTTTGCTGCATGTCCTCTTGTCAAAAGCCCGCCCCATGAAGGGCGTGTGATGACGGTCAATGCATTCTGTGGCTGACAGGACGTACATTTCATGTATGTGGCCCGTCAAAACAGTGTACTGCCTTTGGCTCCTACCAGAAACCACAGACGCAGAGACGTTTCGGTCGCAAATCAATTCACTCGCCCACCAGCACCAGCTCGTACGGTTTGACCCGCACGTCACATTCCTGTCCGGAATCTCTCCCGACACGAATCTTGGTGTGCTAAAGTCAACCCTGATGGACGCACTCGACTCATGGACGAATCATCAGTCAAGCCAACAAGATGGTGATGGTGGTTCCCGTGATCCCAGGTTGATGCTCGGATTGGACGAACCTATCAATGGGGGATCGTTTTATACCGCTCTCGTATATCCAGTCTCCCAGGCAGATCAAGCAAGTGAGCACGCAACCTCATTTGCAGCTCTGATCCATGGTCGTCAGGTCATGCAGAGTGCATTCAAGTCTCTACAAAAACCACTGCTACCCACTCAACAACAACAACAACAGCAACCCAGACCGTACTTTCCGCACTTGTCTCTGTGTTACTCTGACCTTGACATGTCAAGACTGGCGTCGATCAAGGATCAGTTCATAGAGGATACGCACTCGTCTGGACACGTCAAGCGGGCGGTTACGCTTGACAAGTGTGCGCTGGTAAAGTGTCAAGGCGAAGCAGAGGAGTGGGAGACTGTAGCAGTCTTTTCTCTAAATGGGCAAGAGCTGGCCAAATGAGGATGGACCGTCTGGTGCCAACAACGGTAAACGAGACTGTAGCTGCAAATAGATTTGCTGTATCGATAAACGGGGACGGGGACTGCTGAATAGGCAATAAAAGGTCTCAAGACCAAGAAGATAGGTTCAGCCTCCATCTCTATGTGGAGATCTTGTGCGACAATGAGATTGTGTAAGCATCTATACCCGGTACAACAAGCGATACAACCTTTCGACGACACAACATGCAGCCATTCTTTACAACAACACTTTATGCTCGCAATGTGATAGCACTGTAAAACACATCGACAACAATGCTCAAATTACGTTGACTGAGAATTCCATCACTTCATGCGAGGGTTTGTCGATCGTTCTTGTGAGGACTGGTATCATTACCGTCCTCCGTTTCTGGATCTACTTGCATGAAGCTATCCTCATCGACAAGTTTCAGAACCTAATTTGAAAGAAACATTAGGCTACGTGCGATCGTCATGTCATTCCGATAGACTCACGGCTTTAACTTGACATTCATAATCCTGTATTGTCTTTGATGGCTCAGTAATACCAGAGAGCCCGGTCCAATCGAGAGGAAGTCCCGCTTCAGATCTGCGAACTGTGGGTTTGTCTGATGCGGCTGTTCTTTTACCGAGCTTGAATTTTACAGCCTTGTCTTCTGTCACTCCATAGGCTTTCATCAATCTCTTCTTCAATGCCAATGCGATTGTCATGATTGCAGCAGCGTTGGCTAGGGCGGTTATGTCGTATTGTAGTGACATATCCTCCTTGTTGGGCTGATCGCCATTGAGCCCCAGAGTATCTTCCCGTACCAGTGTGGCTTCTTCAAGTACGGTAGACCCTTCTCCAAACGCCTTGGTTCCATTCAGAATCTCGACAATTTGCATGCCTGCGCCTGCTAGCATCTTGATAAGACCTTCAATGACTTGTAATACCTCTTCCTGGACTTTGTATTCGAGCAATGACAAATTCTCGGCGATGAATTTGGCAAATAAAACGTCAGACTGTGTAGTTGGGTGTCAGTTGGCAAAGTATTGATCGACAAGGGAAGGACTTCTCCAGCAATGAAACTCACTCTGGTCACAGTCGGAGGGCTAGTCTCGAATATGAATGCTTTACTCATCGACTTGAGGAAATCTTGCCTGATTTGCTTTCTCTCTCTGATGAGATTGTACCATCTTTCAAAGTGAGCGACAGGATGCTCAGGATGGTCGTACCCTGAAATCACGGTGGTCAGCTCAGGGTCGGATAGATCCTCAGCAACGAGCAACTCACCTGTCATGACTACGCCGGATTGCTTTCTATGCTCAAAGACCGCTTTGGCGGTCTCATAATATCGGGAATTGATGATTGATGCGTGCTTGGCTTGGAGGTGTGTATGAAGTATGAATGCTTTTTCTGCGACATCAGGGGCCTCACTCGTTTCCAGAGTCACAATGATGGGGAAGGACTACAAGAGGTTCCTTCAATCAATAGCTGCCTTGAGAGATCACTGGGTGATCCATATGGACTTACTTGTATCGGGTGTGCAAGGCCTTGCATGATGGTGAGAGACAGAATATCAACAGCAACCTTTTGGATTTCCTCGTATGGAGAAAGAGCGGCATCCAAAACTTTATCGAGATATCTTTGAATAATGGCAGAGCCAACCCTGTACGAAAGAGTGATGAGTGACCCAATCTTTCCCGTGCTTCTGGCAAAAGTCTCACCCAGATTCTGCAAAACCTGTAGTGTCGCCGATGAGTTTCTTCATATCGACTCGGTCTGTCCGACAAGATTTCAGTCATAAATCCGAACCATGATGTCGTGGAAAGGACTCACTGCTCTTGGAATGTGTTTCCTCATCAATCTCAGTCTGCCCAGCATCTACCAGCGAGGATAGAGTCTTGTAGATCAAGCGTAGCATGTTGAGAGTCGAATGTAAGTTGGCCGCGGCATCGCCAAGGACGCTGTCCATGACTGCAATTGACCGCTCGTGCGTCATGAGAGTTGGAAAGGCTTGATACAGATGGCCAAAGCACTGAATCACAGTGTGAAGCAGCGGCTGATCTGGTCGAAGGTCCCATAAATCCAGCAAGATTGCAAAGATCTGATCTGAGAGTGTTCCTTGGGCCACTTCAGAGATGAACGCAGCGACTTCTGGTCGTTCTTGTGCCGAAGCATCTAGATTGCCTTTGGCGATCAAGATCGTGCCAATGGTCACGATGAACGGTAAGGTCTTTTGATCGGACAAATGTGGCGGAGCTGACTTTTGAGCTCTCTGGATTTCATGGGTAGTCTTGCGAAGGCACGACCGAAGTATGGTAACCAGTCGAGCATAGTCCAGAGTCAAATGTGTGACATTGATGCAGAAGCACATGACAGCCTCTTCAAGTGTCTGTGAAATCAATGACGATCAGCTTCCAGCGACTGTCTCTTAGGCAGGCAAGGCCACTCACGCTGATACGACCTGAAGGCTTCGCAATCATCGGTAGGAGAATTTTAGACAGTTCGAAAGCGAAATCTGAAGAAGTTTTGGGAAGGAAAGGGATACACAGTCTGAAGATCCTCATGAGGGTCTCAGAGAGATTGATCTCATCGGGCTGTGATGGCGTCGTGGCTGCTCAGCTTCTGTTCTATGATCAGAGCTGCTGTCAAGACTTACTGTGCTTGCTTGCTTTAGGTAAGGAAGTAAGGAGGTAGCTCGTTGAAGGTCCATGGACTGGGGTTTAGCATCGCTCAACATTTGAATCGCCCTGACCAACGGCAGTGTCTCCTGTTCACACAAGCGTATAATATCAGATGCTACGCAGTGTGTCAGAGCATTTTCGCTTCACTTACAGATGACGTCTGATCCACATCGGAAATCAATTGTTCTAGCAACACCCCAACGAGTCTGCTATAATCTTGACTCATATCTCGTGTAGGCGATTTGGCTATTTGATGCACCGTCTGCTCGACTGGCATAAGATCATCTCTGAACCGAGCAATGACAGTGACGAGAGGATGTGGTCCTCCGTTGCTTGTCCGATTGCCGTTCTCAGTAACCTCTGCGTCCTTTGAACTTTTGTTGGATCCATCGTCGGGAGCTCTTCCTGGACCGAACCAGATCTCAGCTAGAGAAGCGAGAGCCAAATCTTTGACTGAATTTTCTTCGTCTTCAACCAGACTGACGAGCTTGCAACAGATATCGATCCTGATGCTGGGGTCTTCGACAAGGCCATATATGACTTTGAGGAGTTTGACTACTCGCTTTCGCACAGCAACTCCCTTGTCTGCTATGCGGCTGCTCACGCTTGAATAGTATTGTCGAGCGACATCAGGTTTGTCCGGTATGTATTTGCCGATCAAATCGATAGCAGCGTCCCTTACGGCCGGCGAACTGTCAGAAATCCGATCTTGAAGCAGTTTATGAACATCTGACCGAATGAGGTAATCTGGATCCACAGCGACTAAGGCACCAATCGCTTTGATTGCCTTAATTCTATGAGCAACGACAGGCGCATTGAGACAGCTCAAGATTCCTTTGAATAAGAATCCAAGGCCTGACTGCAAAGCCCTGGTCATCTCAACCTTGATGCAAGGGGCGTCCGCCTGATCTAAAACCTCGGTCTTGCTGGAATGTTGTGAGGGACTCCCTCTCAGTAAAGGACTTTTAGATTGTTGAAGGACAAGGCTGGCTTACCTGTCAATGAACACATTGTCATCGTCTTTCCGACAACCAGTCCGCACAAAGTCGGCTTCGATCGAGCTCATCAGTCGTGCTTGTTGTTCACTTTCTGAAGTGTCGGGGAATTTGTCTCGCATCCAACGTGACACGCGGTCAAGTTCAACGAGCCATTGCGCAGTAGCAATGTCTGCTGCACTGGTATACAGACCGTTCTGTGAGGCATTTGATCGAAGAATGCCAAGGAAAGCTTGATTGGCCTTTGCAACTGCTTCCCAGCAGTCTAGGTTCGCGCTGATGATCATTTCTCTCAGGTTGGTGGCACTCTCGGAATTGTTAAAGGTGATCTCGTACCACCTCAACTTGCTGACTAAGGAGCCGAGGTGATCGATTGCGATGCCTCTGATGATGGCACTTTCAGCTTGAGGTTTGGGATCGTCTAAAACTGGCATCAGGTTTCTCGCTGTGATACCTAGGCTGATCGCAGCCACGGGATACTCAGGCATATATAAGACTTCTACCTGGTCGTCGAGGAAGGTTTCGAGAAGGGCTCGATAGTTTGATTCCAGAGAAGATTTAGTCTTGCCACCGTTGAGGGCTGTAATCTTGTTCATCATGAACTTGAGAATGTATGTAGCTGAGCGTTCCATATCCTCAATTGCCGTCACAAAGACATTGATATGGTTCTTCAACCGCGTTCCAGATCCTTGTTCAGGTCCGAGCGTGTCATCCCCTACATCAGGTGTCACGAGTGAAGTATTGATTGCTTGGGTGCCGGTCTGGATCAATTCCAACAGCAACGCCGAGATAAAATGTATCGATTTCCCGTTGCGCGTTCTGTAAGCACTCTGTGACTTCTTGAGATCAGCCACTTGTGCTATCGAGCCAAGGACTTCTTTTAAGATGTCTTCACGTTCAGAAGGACCTTGTGTGGCGTAAGTTCGTTTGATGACTTCTGTAGCTTCAAGTTTGAGCGCTTTAGTCCCAAGTTGGCCATTCATGGCTTCTTTCCAGATGATCGTTGAACGAGCTAGAGCTCCCGTTTTGCTTTCGACAAATGGGTCCAGAGTGAATACGAGAGACACCGTAAGGTGTGTGATCCGGTATACGAGAGGGTCTGGCATACGGAAATTACCGTGGGATATTAACCGGGGCAGGCGGTGAAGGAATTTGATTGTTGCACTTGCAACGGAGGAGATCGAGGTTCGAATAGCTTTCGCCATGTCATCTGTCCGAGTGACCGTATGGTGAAGGACTGTTGATGTTATGGCCTGAGTGGTTGCGAGACCTTCCAGTAATGGTATCAACACTTCACAGACAGCCGTGTTTGCGCCTTCCAACGCAAGCCGAATAGCTTCTTCCGAGTAGAGTGGTTTTGCCAGGTCATCTGCCGTCAGCAACGTGAGCAGGCACTCGCCAGCCAGGACCGCGTCTGCGAGACTGTTGAGTTGGTGGACTGTGTTGATTGCCTTGCCAACGTCTAAAGGTGTATGCACTCCATCCGCCTCCGTCGCCTGCTTATTTCTCTTCTTGCCTTTGGCTTCTGTCTTGTCTGGACTCGCGACAGCCCTTGCCGTAACGTCATTGTTGGGGAAAATGATGACACCTTCAGCTTCTGCCATGCTTCGTTCCAAAAGTTTGCAAATTCTCGAGATCTCTTGACTATCCCATTCTGCTAGAGATTCAGGCACGCTGGTAGCACTCTGTTTAGCACCAATCAACGTCTTGGAGGACCTCGACCTATTCGTACAAAGGCTGAACATAGCAGCCAGCTTTTTGATCGTCAGTCGTGACAAAAGCGCTCTTCCATCCTGGCGTTGTTTCTCGCTCATGCGATCAAAGTGAGACGTGGCCGTGAGATCGTTTGAATTGAAAACAGCAGGCAAAGTATCCTCAGCTTCGAAAATGTCCTCGAAAAGATTTGCAAGATATTTGTAATGGTCTTTCCGTGCACTTTTTGGTGTCATGCCGGTCCGTCGCATCGGCGTACCAAAAGCACTCTTGCTAGTCGGGGTCAAAATGTCTATCCCACTATCATTGAACGGTTTTGCAGCCTGACTACTAGTCGTTGGCGAAAGCTCCATGTCTTCATCACCGTCATCCTCGCCGTTCTCACTTAACGCGCCCGGGCTTCGATATCGACTCAATTTTGATTGAGGGGGTGGGGTCTCCAGCATACCGCGCTCTACCCAACTACCAGGGCTAGATGCAACCTGCGTACTATGCATGGGTGCTTTGCCTTTCTGAGGATTAGGGATCTTCAACATGATCCTGCCTGGGCTCGTTTTGGTCCTCTTGAAGTTGTCTTCTACGGGCGGAGTGTCATTGTGTCGTTTTTGAGGAGAAACAGAAAGCATGGCTTCGGTCTGCAAAACACGTCGGTGCGGTTGGACGACATGGTTCTGATGACTACTTTGCTGTGAGTCAGACACTTCTCGCTGCACTTGAGGGATTGTGGGGATCTGACCGGGACGGTTGTCTAACTCAAGGTTCCTGTCGTTTCGGCTTCGTTGATTCTCCATGTCGATTCGACGACGACGATCTTCTTCAATTTCGGCCTGTCGGCGGGCTTCCAGCTGATGTGTGAAGTGTGCCAAGTATGTTTGAGAATCTTGTGGTGTTGGCAAAGGAGGAGCCAAATGCGATGTGCGGCTGTCCACAGAATAGGGGTCATTGGACGCAGGGTGTGCTTGCGCAAGAGGGGTACTTGTGGCTGGAATGGCTTGAGTATGTCGGTATGTTACATTTGAAGCAGGACCTCCCACATATCTGTGCAGACTGGGACTGGGCGAGTGAACAGAGGGCCTAAGGTTTTGCGCCTGACTATGAATAGGAGCTGCAGAAGTCGTTGCCCTGGGCAACGAGTTTGGGTGTCCGTTTCTTGCCGGATACTCTGCCCTCGAACCACTTGCCGGAAGCTGGTGGGAATACAGGGGGCCACTCGACGGCTGTGGCCCCATCCAACTGCCTGCGAACCCATCCCCTCTCGAGTTTTCACCAATTGCCCCACCAAAGCGGTTCATCAAATCAAGGGCTTGAGTTTGCTGGAATGCTTTGTAATCTTTGTTGGCTTCAGTGTTGGGTTCTGACATTCTGGCGAAGGCCATTTGGTGTTCCGGATAGATTTCAGAGGGGTGCCGATAACTATTTGGTGATTGAGCGACATTCAGAGTCTGTAACTGTCTAGCCACTGCATGTAGAATCAAGTAAGCTTCACTCCCTACACTAGTATGTATATCAGACATACTTACCAGCAGAACCAGGAGTGTATTGCAGAAAAGGATAGTGCCCCAAAAGCGCAAGAACCTGAGGATCTGTCGCATTGTTACCTGCTTCAATCGGAGGTCGAGTGGGCGTTACGTTGACATGGTTGTATGTCGAACCTGCGTGGGGCGTGGGCGTACCGGAGCCTGGAGTTGTTGTCATGTGGGAAGTTGCTGCTTGAGGATATTGATTTGGGGCCGGAATATACCCATATTGGTCGGAATATGGCAGTTGCCATGGTGGTTGGGACATTTTGCTTGGTCACTCTGCTTACTGGCCGATACGTACGAAACGGTGCCTGCCGACCGGAACAACTCAGGAGCCCTAGTCGCACATGTTCTGGTCGAATTTAAAACACAGTGAAGAGCACTCCGAGTGGTCAGGATGAATGGGTAGTACCAGATTCCAGACACCGTCAAAGTGTGTTTCCCTACTTTGACCCCTATTCGTGCTCACAGGCGGCACAGTGGTAGTGGAACGAAAAAGTAAACACACGCACGCTTATGGTGCAAGTCAGTTAGAGGCTACCAATTTCGCGCGTCCCAAAGCCCTGCGCGCGAACCTTATAGCGTCCGTCATATACCCTCAAATTCCTCATAGACCCCTAATAACGCTTATTTAGATCAAGGGGAACAAAACTTGGGGCTCAAAAATATTGTGCGACTCTTGGTTCCCGAGTTATTAATTTTGGGTCCAAGAAAATTGACCCCCCTGGTCCGCAGATTTGTTTACTTTGTCATATTATGGCTTGTATATGGCCCCTGGAGACGTTCCAAGTGGTCCTAAATGAAGCAAA
>BCJK01000005.1:181637-273331 GCA_039545395.1 Filobasidium uniguttulatum | reverse complement strand
TATGGTGCAAGTCAGTTAGAGGCTACCAATTTCGCGCGTCCCAAAGCCCTGCGCGCGAACCTTAATAGCGTCCGTCATATACCCTCAAATTCCTCATAGACCCCTAAGAACGCTTATTTAGATCAAGGGGAACAAAACTTGGGGCTCAAAAATATTGTGCGACTCTTGGTTCCCGAGTTATTAATTTTGGGTCCAAGAAAATTGACCCCCCTGKTCCGCAGATTTGTTTACTTTGTCATRTWATGGCTTGTATATGGCCCCTGGAGACGTTCCAAGTGGTCCTAAATGAAGCAAATTCAATTCTGGAACTTGCCTGATCATTTGGGACCAAAGTTTTACAAAAAGAAAAAAAAAAAAAAAAAATGAGATTTCTTAAAAAAATTTGACCCCCGTTGGTGGCCTCTAACTGACTTGCACCATAACAAAGTTCAAACCATTCAACAGCTACATGTATTGTTCAGGTCATTTCAAGTGTACGAGTACTGTTGCCCCTCCAAAGCAAGACGCTCAGACATTTGAGACGCTATGAGAGATGAGACCCCATGCTACATCAAGTCAACTACAAATGAAAGTACAAAATCCGGAACGAATGGTCTCTACTCGGGCCCCTTACTTGAAAAATGAAACATGGTTCCTAGAATTATCATGGAAGACAAGATGTCGTTTGCGCTTCTCGATGCGCTCGATGTTGCAATCAACTGTACGGCTCGTCCGCTTGTTGACCTCTGTGATAGAGGTACGCCGACGATACCATCGTATGTTCTCGTGACGTTTCGGGTTCCAAAGTGACAGGCCCAGCATGGGGAGAGAACGAGACTCGAGCGAATGCAGACGAATCAGCCGGGACCGTCACCAACTTTTGAGTCGGCCGAGACGGTCCATCTGCTGAAGGAGGCAGCGAGGGCATGGCTCTCGACGCTGAACGGCCGGCTGATCTTGGCGAGGTCTTATCTGCTCCACATGTCAAACCGCTTATCAGGGTTCCATCGCCTTTTCTAGCGATGGTTTTGCGCCTTGCCAACAAGGTAGGGGGAATCGGTGTCTCCTTCAGTTCTATTTGCCCCAGACCGTGTATGCTTTGACGTCGAGCGGTTGAGGTCGCATGAAGAAGTTGTAAAGTTCCCAATGCAGCTGCTGATGGGATTGGACGCAGAGATTCGCGTCTCAAGGAGATCTTTTCGGAGAGTCGTCGTTGGAAAGCCGCTTGCCCACTCTCGCGGGACGGCATCTCACTGGGAGAGGATCGTCGACGTGAAAAGGGTGTGTCTAGGCCATGGACATTGTGATCTGGTGACTCGTGATGTATGGAGGCGGGATCAGAGATGAGAGGGAGAGTAGAGTTGCTGTGCACAACACTCGGTCTTCGCATTTCAGTATTGGGCTCCATTGGCTCGCAGCCCGTGTCTGAGCTAAATTGACCCTGATCGCCTGTGGCGCGTGGTGCTGTTGCCAGTGGTTGTATTGTCGACATTCTTCTCAATGCTCCGATACCCGGTCCTGCAGCGACAACATCCTTGATCGATCCCCCATGACGCTGAAGAGGGAACAATGGACTTGTCTGATTATGTAGACCAAGTTCAGAGGTTGGGACCCAAGGCGAACCATCTGAGAAACCACTGGGTTGAGATTTATGAGAGGGTTGCATAGGATACTCAAATGGTCCTAGCTCGGCTGTCGGTGTACCAAGTGCGGAGCTGACCACCTTTGGTGTGTTGCTTCGTGAGCCTCCATGCGTCGATTCCGAGTGCCAAACAGAACTGGCTGTCGACCTAGGACTCAGAGTCGAAGACACGGAAGATGTCGGTCCAGCGTTATTTGATTCCTTGGGCGAGGAATAATCGATTTGGGCCCCAAACTTGAATGTGGCCAGAGAATTTTGAAGCTCTGCCAGATCCTTCTGCATGGCTTCAGCATGACGGGTAGTAGAGACGTTGGGCGAGAAGAGATGACTAGGGGGCGTCGGAAAGACCTTGTGAGACGAGATCCGTCCTGCACATCTTCCAAGATCTTGGTTTGACGCATGCTGGTTATTGAGTCCTGAAGGGAGAGAGACTCTGCACACAAGTTGAGGTGTATACGTCAGCCATGAGTGGGCTGCTCGGGGGGCTAGAATGACTCACTTTGTCTGCGTGGGCAGAGTGTTTATAAAGTTCTCGAAATCGTCAAGTTCTGTTTGTGATGAGACTCTTGCCTCTTCTCGGGCTGGACTCATGGGATGAATGACACTTCCTAGCTCGCCAGGGCTGCTTCGACGTCTTTGAACGAGGGGACCACCCGGAAGGTTTAGTGAACCTGGCCCGGAGATGAGATGGTGAAGATCCTCAGGCAATTCTAGGGCATAGCCTTTTTGAGAGGTCGGATCGGCTTCATTTTCGGAAGAGGAGCATCGGTGTTCCTCAGCATCTAACAACTTCGCAAACGGAGAGTGATCCGGGGCTTGTCTCTGCTTTTGTTCTCGTTGGGACTGGTAGTCGCTGTGTCGACTTGAGCAAACGGTATGGCCTGACTGACCAACACCAGCATGAGTACCGTCTATCGGCTCATGCCCCTGCGCCGTTGGGTTTGAGTTTGAGTTGTTGGTAACGGACATTATGACAACGAGATTGATAGAGTCGATCGGTTTGTGCTCCAAAGTCTAACGCAGACCATGCCGACTGAATGATGGAACGTTTGAGAAAAGGCCGAGATCCGGATGATATGAGGACGGAGGTGCTGGAGATAATCCTTGGCTGACGCTTCGGACTGTTTCCAACGTTACTGTCCTAGCAGTTCGATTCAAAGGTTTGATTGCTTAGTGCGATGGATTCCTTAGTGTGGGATGTGTGGGAGGGAGGGAAGCTCTATTTCAACGGTAACCACAAGATGATTGTGGAGAAGAATTGGCGGTGACTGGTCGCATTGAGGCGACTTGAAGTGGGAAAAGCCGTGCTTGCCAGATGCAAGCCTTTGTGTCTGTGCTCAGGCGATCTTTGCAGGGCACTGAGGCGTGAATTAAGACAGAATACGCCACCTCTGAGTTCCCCACTTGATAGTACGACAGTCCCTCTCAAAGTCCGTCATGCATGGAGGCAATGGAGGCAATGAACGGTGTCGGCGGTGCGTATATGCTATGGAAATCTCTCGCTCGCTCGCTTTAGTTTTAGCTTTGAGGTACATTCGGAAATGACATTTCCACCAGCAACGCATGAACGAGACTGGAGCATTCTCATGGCAAGTGAAGCTGACCATTTTGCTGATTGAACAGCGCTCGGTGAAATGTTCTTATGCAGTGTGCATCTCACCCCTGGTTCACAGTGTGATGCTTTGCTCTTCGCCGAGAGGCGTGTTAATAAACATCAAGGCTATATATGACCCATCGATAGTTGTATTCGCCAAACTAGACGAACGCCCACCCTCATAATAATAACACCCACCACCAGCCTGAGAAAGAGAGACAGGTACTGACGTATCTTCGTCCAGTGGTGTGACCTGTTGTACACACACTATGACTGGGTCAAAGGAATACAACCAATCCAACTGACGTGGCAAATGGCCCCAAACATTTCTTGATACTACGAAGCGTCAGGCCGTGATTTTGCGCTAATGCAGTAGAAATGACGCGGCAGAGGTCGGTGGTGGTCGTGGTGGTCATCCATCAGTTGCCATTGCCATCTCCTATTCTCACAAAATTGACTCTCAACCCCATCGTACTTGGTCAAACCACACCTATCTCACTTGATACCACTTGAAAAAAATGTCTTGGCAAGGTGAGCGTCCTCCCAACTTGGCTTGAGCGACCGAGCGACTTGCCGCTACTTGGCTACGATGATCGACAAGAGTCTAATGAACTTGCTCCTGATGCAGCTTATGTTGACTCGAGCATGTTGGGTACGGGCAAGATTGCCCGAGGTGCCATTCTTGGTCAAAAGGGGGGTGTCTGGGCCACTTCTGCCGGATACACAGTGAGTGCATTCACTCTCGAGGTGCAGCCTGATACTGTTGTCTGATACAGCACTTTTCCGTCCCAAACAGCTATCAAAGCCGGAGCAGGACTTTCTCGTCAAGACTGCTTTCAACACCCCGGGAGAGGCTCAGGGTAAGTCTTACAGTGTTTGTGCTGTACCTAACGTTCATGCTGGGGACCTCATTGCTGTTTGTTTCTCTCTCAGCCCACGGTATCACCCTCGCTGGCACCAAGTACATGTGTCTCCAAGCAGACCACGAGGAAATCCTTGGACGCAAGGGTGAAAAGGGATGTATCATTATGAAGACCAACCAGTCTATCTTGGTCGCCGAGTATGACCCTCCCGTTATTGCCGGTGATGCCAACGTGGCATTGGGCAAATTGGCCAAGTACCTCAAGGACAGCGGATATTAGACGTTGAAAATAACCAAATGTGTGACGATTCACTTAGTATAACAATGCAATGCTCGTTTGAATCGCGTAGTGTCTCGAGATGACAGTGTACGACCCTCCTGCTCACCAGGCCATGTGCAGGTACTCTTGCCAAACACACCCAATCATGGGGCGGTCCGGCGACAAGAGCTGCATATCATGCAAGCAACATCGCAAAGTCATACATGCGCATTGCACAAATGAATATAGTCGTACAAGAGATACATTGTGCCGTGAATTGATATCTATAACCCCCAAGTCTAAGTCTAATGCTGCTCGGCCACCATGACCTCTGCGAATGACGTTGCGTAGAGATGAGAACCAGATTAACGAAACTCGCTCAAATTTATGATGCATTCGAAAGAGATGACAACTCACTCTGTCTTTCTGCCTTGGGTTTCGTAAGACCCTCTCTGGTATGTCGCCTTCGGTTCTCCTGCTTGGTCTTTCTGGAATCGAGCATTGTCTTTTTGAGGGCAGCTGCGTTTTTGATGTTGGAAGGAAGACGTCGTTGCCTGGTTTTCGAAGTGCACCCAAAATCCAAACCAATCAGTATGGCGAGCAACAGCAGCTAGGACAGCCTTAACCAAAACAATGTACCTCTCGATGTTTCGGACACCCTTTTCGTTGCCCCACTTTTCCCGCAACTTTTTTCGATATTCAATCGACTGTCGTTCTCGAGTATCAATGGGTCCAAGTTTTGCCGATGCCTCGCTCTTCCAAATCCTGACATTGCCATCATCAGAGGCTGACAAGACAAAGTCTGATGTTGGTGTGTAAATGGTGTCAAAGACTCGTTGCATTCGTTTGGTATGGTAAGTATCCCGGGATCGACCCTGGTCTCGGTCCCAGAGACGGACCGTCCGGTCGTATGATCCGGACACGAACCCTTCACCGGTTGGACCTGTAATGTATACAAGTCAGCATTCAGACGGAGCAGCTATCGTAAGGATGACAAGGGACTCACTCCAATCACAGCTCATGACGCTTGCGACATGCCCCTTGTAGATTTGCGTAGGTGTTTCGAGCTTTCGGAGATCAAACGTGTACAGATTGTGATCTTCGGAAGCAAGCAACAGAACGGTAGGTAGCGTCGGGTTCCATGCGAGAGAGTTTGACTTCATCTGTAGGACGCAATGAAGAGAGCGCTCGGTAAGTTGATGACTTGCAGGACCCGACCATTGTGAGAATGGCGAATACTCGCCTGCATCATAATTCTTCTCTCGGCTTTTCCTGTCCGAATGTCGTAAAGACACATGGTTCTGTCATTTCCGATACTCGCCAACACACTCGTCTCACTTTGATTGAACTTGACTTTGGATACCGTTTCGAGCGAATTTGAGAATTGAAGATTGGACAGGGCTGTTGATTTTGTAGTGTCCCAGATTTGAACGGTGTTGGAGGCGGTGGCAAAGACATTGTCTGTGCGGTGGTGATCGATACCACTGAAGAGATACAGAACTCGTCAGTGTGAATGATAAAAGTAGATTCAAGAGTGTTCAACATACTTGAAACCGAATTTGCCGTTCCAAGTCATTAGAGGTTCCATCTTGGCAGCTGCTGCATCTCGCTTGGCCTGATCGACAATGTTGAGTCCGCCACCTTCCTCTTCGAGAAAACCATCGTCATCCAAGTCAAGCCCTCCGCCATCTAATCTTGCATGATCATCATCCAGCATGCCGCTTCCCAGCTGAGTCTCGTCTTTGGCCTTGAATGCGTTTCCTTCGAATCCTCCGACACCGTCTTCCGCATTCTCGCCATCATCTTCGACGACGTGAGACAAATGTCCAGCGATTTGAGATGTCTTCCAGAGCTTGATGGTCATGTCGTATGCTGAACATGATAATAAATTCCTCTTCTTGTCGGATTCGTGGGCTGTGAACGTAACACCCGAGACCATGCCCTTGTGAGCTTGGGGCAGTTTGAGGAGAGGCCGCCGTAATGGCAACGAGTGGACGATAACCTCGCCATCTCCGCCTCCTCCTGCAATCACTCCAACTCGTCTTGGATCCCGGGCAAGACAATAGACTCCATCCTGATGACCCTCGATGGCACCGACAAATGGCTTTGCAAACATTCGGTCCATCTTGGCAGCAGTCACAGCTCGGGTATATTCACGAGCCTTTTGGAAAGGATGAAGCGCAGGATCCAAGTTTCTCTGAAGCGGATGAGGAGCTCCCGAACTATAGGATAGTCAATCAGTGAGTGTGGATGTAACAAGAGGAAGAAAGCTAGCCACATACGATGACGGGAGGTGGTCGTCGAGCGATCTTGAAATGACTTTGATCTTCTGTGGAAGGAAGCACATTCACGAACAATGTCAGGCTCGTTTCTTTTAGTGGATGCAGCATCATCCTTGATCTACTAACCATCTTTGTACTGTGCTTGCCTGACTTGTGATTGTATGATTGAATACTATCCCGACCACCTTTGCAATCAAACTCTCACAGTCTCACCATCTAATCAGAATAATTTCAGTCTTGTAATTCCGCGCGGGCGACTGCGGACCCGTTTTGCCGACAATCGCTCCTTTGCTCGGTAGATCATTACCAGCTGAGGCCAGGATGATAATAGGGGTTAGGCAGTCAGGATAGGGGTCAAGTGGTGAAGAGAGCCTGATATAGCAAGTGCAACACTAGAAGCATGTTGGCTGCTGCGACAACGTCTCTGTTTGGCAAGTCTTCGTCTCTTTCTGCATACACGATCCATACAACGCCGGTCTCTACGCCATCCTCGTCATCAACAAATCTACCGTCGACGGCCACACAAGGCAAGAGGCGAGCCTTCCAGGTCGGATTATGGAAGGTCTTGAGTGGTAATCACAAGACGACGGGAAAGGATGTCAGTATCTGGACCTTTGAGAAGAGGTTGATCGACAATGTTCGGAGTCCTCAGTTGAGGGACCTTGTTTGCGAGACGTTGAGGAAGGAGGTGAGAACAGCTCAGTCGGAGCAATCGAGCTTTGCATTGACAAATTGAGAAAACGATTGTATCAAAATACAGGCACAATCTCTGACCAAACTCCGGCACCCAGACTTGCTGCAAATAACAGAACCGCTCGAGGAATCTCGGTCAGAGTTGACCTTTGTAACGGAAGCCATCACAGGGAGTTTGACCGGCATTCTTAAAGGTCTCGAGGAGAACGTGCGTGGGCCTGCTGCAAATTTAAGGTCTGGAACGTCTGTTCTAGAGGTAGATGAGGTCGAGGTGAGTCTTGAGGCTACATATGGAAGTCAATCAAGCATCTAATGTTTAATACACCCTCTCCCAGATCCAAAAAGGGATTTTGCAAGTCTCGCGGGCAATATCTTTCTTGCACAACCAAGCCAAACTCGTACATCTCAACATCAATCCAGATGCTATTCTGATCAATACCAAAGTCAGTTGTCGATACTCTGGCTGGATTGAGTTTACCTGCTCATACATCTGTGATCTTAGGGAGACTGGAAACTCTCCGGACTGACACATACGACAGCAATACCAACCTCTTCTTCAGCTAGCCAACAAAAATATGTCTATCCAGAAGTCGACAACCGGATACCATTGCAAGTCCAATGGAAATTGGATCAACTGGCTCCCGAATATCTTTTAGATGGACCCGGGAGCTGGGGTACTGGTGTCGACATGTACAGTTGTCAGTGACATATCATGCTGCCCTGTCAAGTGTGTTCATTGCTGAGTTACTTTACACGCTTTGTAGTGGGATGTCTGCTCTACGCCCTTCACCTGGGAGGCAAGCCGCCATTCCGTAGCAATGGGTCACTACAAACTGCAAGGACCCATCTCGAGCACGATCTTCCTCAAGGGACGTGGATGGGTGGTAGACGGTGGCAAGAGTCTGGAGACGACGTTCGAGGTCAGTCGCCTTCCATGAGCACTTGCGTAAAGGTAGAGTACCTCTCACTGACGACTTGGCAACGTCTGCCTTTTGTGTGTGACTGAACAGATTTGTTACGAAAGCTTATCACCCGCGATCCTCAATCACGGCTATCACTTCAATCACTGCAAAATCATTCATACTTTTCATCCCTTGCAGTCTCCACTCTCAACTTTTTAGACCCTTCAAACTTTGCAAGCAAACCGCGGGAAGAAAAGGCCTCCTTTTTGAAGGGTTTATTGCGAGTATTGCCCGGATTTTCGGATCGATTGAAGAAGAAGAAGATTTTGCCCAGTCTCTTCGATGAAGTGAGTGTCTGCTTGTGATATCTGTTGAAAACCTGTGATCCGGACTCTGAGCATCAATTGAAACACAGATGAAAGATGTCTATCTTTTGCCCTTTCTATTACCTGACATTTTCGAGATTTGCAAATCTTGCTCGGACGAAGAATTTGCCCAAGTGGTACCAAAAATTCAGCCACTCTTTGAGCTCAAGGATTCTGCGCAAACCATGTTGATTTTGATTGAAAGTGTTCCCATGTTTTTGCAAAAGACATCAGCTGGGGTCTTTAGAGAGAGTGAGTGTAGCGCCCATATGTTATGATACCGTCATGTGGCTGATTGACATGCTTTGCATAAAAGATGTCATGCCTTTGGTCTATAATGCCTTGGAATCCGAACACAACAACGTCCAAGAACGCATTCTCAAGGTCATACCTTCTTTATGCGACAAGTTGGATTACTCAACCTTGCAAGATATATTACTGGTCAAGGTGGCAGTAAGCCGAGAGACGTGAGGTCCTTATCGTACTGGGGCTGATATGTCGATTTGTCCATGTCGTCGACAGATTCTGTTTACCAAAACGAGAATTCTATCGGTCAAGGTGGAAACCCTGAAATGCTTCTTGTCCATGGTACCCATCTTGGACAAGAATGTATTGACCCAGAAGCTGGTTCCGCTGCTGTCGAAGATTAGGACAAAAGGTAAGTCGATTCAGACCGTCCCGCCGCCGCCAAGATGGCTCATATGTATGGCATTTTTTGATCGTTTATAGAACCTTCGGTTATGATGGCGACGCTGGCTGTTCACGAGGCCATGGGAATGAAGGTTGATCGGGAAGCTGTAGCTGGGCTCGTGTTGCCCCAATTATGGGCCATGTCAATGGGACCTCGTGAGTGGGCAGACGCGCACAAAACCCATACAACATGGACCGACTCTGACGATGATTTTTCCAGTCTTGAATGCTGATCAGTTTGGCAAATTTATGACGTGAGTCCACCGCCATGCTTTACAAAGATGCAACAAAAAGCTGACCCTTGAATAGCGTCGTCCGAGCTCTCGGGGATCGCGTGGACAGAGAGCAATCGGCCCACCTCAAGGCGATTCGGCGTGCGGATGAACAAACGACTTCTTTTGCTGGCAGCGTCAATGGCGGTTCCCCAGGATTGAACCTGTCCGGGGACAGGGAAATCGACTTTGAGGCTTTGGTAGGGTCCAAACAGGGTAGCCAGGGACCCAGAGCCACTTCGACGCTGAGCCTTGATCAAGGGTTTGCAAACGTACAGCTGGACGATGCGTGGAACCAAACGGACGATTGGCTATCTTCAATCCCAGCAACACCAGCAACACGCTCTCCGAATCCCACTGGGAGCTCATCATCGTTTCATTCTGCTTCCATGTCAGCGGCTTCGCCTCCAGGAAACAAACTCAAAGCAAGGCAAATTCCACCGACGCAATTCAACGCAGCTGCATTTGGAACACAACCACTTGTGCCACAGACCAAGACGGACAAGCTCGCCAGCTCTGGTTTTGCAGGCCCTTCAATTCAGATATCGAGACCGCCCATTCAACCCAAAGTTTCCTCGGGGCCCAACTACAACATTCAATTGCCTTTGCAAGCGCCGTCTGTCAGCTCTCCCCGGCTGGGCATGGGACTTTCGGGGAGCAACCCCATGTCGACACTATCCCCCACTTCAGCTCCTGCTCCCATTTTCCCCTCTTCAACGCCAATGATCCAGCCCCAGATAGCAACAGGACCGCCAGGATGGTCAGGCAGCAGTGAGGTCTTGCAACCGTCTAGAAAGAATGACTCGAAAAAGTCCCCTGGCAACATTAACAGTGCAGACTGGGCGGATTTCGACCCTCTTGGTTGATAACCCGTATTTTTGACTTGATGAATGGTAGTCTAGTGTACAAGCAATCTTGAGGGACATTCACGAGAGTCAGGGGAAGGGAGGAGAGCGGTTGCCAAAGCATGCCATCTAGGTGTGTATGGATTCGATTCACCGTAGAGCGCATTCTTCTTCTTTTTCAATTGTATCGCGGCGCGGCGACTGACTGTTGGCAGATTCCAGCGGCATTCAAGGCTTTCTAATAAGAATCCGGCGAGCGGCTGAGCAATCTTGCTTGATTGTATGTGCGACTGTGAGAGACAACCAACGGTCATGTTGTACCGCCGGAGGGAACCGTCTTGCGGATGTTACAGCCTTGCCATCCGCACTTGGAAAGAAATAAACCAAACTGTTGCGGGAGCGGACTGCAGTAGTAGTATAGCAGCAGTGGTGGTTTGTAATCAGCAACCGTTCTGACGCAGGAAACCCGTTTCGGTCCGCCGGCGAATCCCGCGCTCGCATTGCTCCTGCCGCATGAGATGAATCTTTCTGTCGAATATCAAGTCTACTTTTGCATTCATTCGGCATGATTTTCAGACCAGATTCCAATCTGTTCCTCTCTGCAATACAACAGCTTTGATTGGTCCAGACTGGTCGTCGTAGGCCCTGCCAGACAGGGCACCTCACACACTCACAATGACATATAGGCATGGCAAAAGATGGGGGTTGGATGCTGGACCAGTTTGACATATGACTTTGCCAATCACACACTTGATCAGAGCTTGACTTGAAATCCTCAAGACATCGTTGCATAGCTGCATAGCAAACAAGTTTGTAAGTAGACCCCTGCCTCACCATGGATGCATCAGATCGACTCTGGTTTGCTCATCACCGTTGCTCTGTACAGGTCGTAAAAGCACATACCAATACAAAATGTCTCTTTCACCAGACCAGGTCCAGATTATCAAGGCAACCGTGCCCGTTCTCGAACAGTACGGAGACAAGATCACCACTGTGTTTTACGGAAACATGCTGGCTGCCCATCCGGACTTGAACAATATCTTCAACACGACACACCAAGTCACTGGACATCAACCCAAAGCACTCGCAGCTTCCCTTTATGCTTATGCCAAATACATTGACGACCTCGGCGTGCTCTCACCCGCAGTGGAAAAGATTTGTCAAAAGCATGCGAGTCTCTATATCCGACCGGAGCATTATGATATCGTTGGCGAGTACTTGCTCAAAGCCATGGGTCAAGTTCTTGGTGACGCTCTTACCCCCGACATCCTGGAAGCTTGGGGCGTTGCGTACTGGCAGTTGGCCAAAATCATGATCAACCGGGAGGAAGATATTTTGAGTACGGCAGACGGATGGAGAGACTGGCGGAAATTCAAGATTGCCAAGCGTGTGCAAGAATCGGATGAGATTTGCTCCTTTTACCTCGAGCCTGCTACGGACGAATCAATGGTGCTCCCCATGTACAACCCCGGCCAGTACATTTCGGTTCGGATGCACGTCCCGTACCTCAAATACTTGCAAGCTCGACAATATTCTCTTTCTGAAGCACCAGGCAACAAGTATTACCGTATCAGCGTCAAGAGAGAACGAAAGGTTGGAGACCCCAAGGACGATCCCAGCTCAAAGTTTGAACCGGGGTACATTTCCAATGTCTTGCACGACAGCAAGCAAGTCGGCGATATCATTGAAGTTTCGCACCCCGCTGGTGAATTCTTTTTCGACTTGAACAAGGTCAAAGACGACGCCAATGCTTCTTCACCTGTCGTTCTCATTTCTGCCGGTGTTGGTCAAACCCCGTTAATGTCGATTCTCAACACTCTCACCCGGGACAATGCACCTGCCTCTCGGTCAATCTCTTTCATTCACGCCGCCCGGTCTTCTGCCGTTCGCGCTTTCGGTCAACACGTCCAGGACCTCGAGCGTACGCATGCCAACCTCAAGTCTGTTGTCTACCTGAAGCAAACCACCGAGTCCGACGTGCAGGGGCAAGACTATCACCACCAAGGACGACTGGATCTATCAAAATTGGATCCCACCCATGAACTGTTTTTGGAGAACAAGCAAACGCAGTATTACATCTGTGGACCGGGAACATTCATGGCCGATATGGAGGCGAAATTACAGTCGTTTGGAGTGAATGATGAGAGGATCCATATGGAGCTATTTGGATCAGGTGCAGTACCTCACTAGACTCTATGGCAATAGATTGAGTCCTTGTATTCTACCCGCTTGAAAGCGATTATGACAAGATGGCATTGCCCCCATTTTCAATTGGCAGCATCAGCACACTTGATGTCACCACTGGCGCTGCAATACTGACAGATTTGATATCTCACGGCCTCGCAGGCCGCAGTAATCACGAGTCAAAGTAGAGTGGTTGAATGGTTGAACATATGAATGCCTGGTTTTGCTTTATTTGGCCTCTCTTGTCGCCCCGGGGATCATGTGACTGTTGAGTGCCTCGGTCAATTTCGGCGCAATTATTACTACCGAGTGCCCCGGTTATCATCCACCTCTCTTTCTGCCGGGTAACCTTTAACAACTCATAGTACTCTCCCAAAGGTGTGGTTGTACATCTAGTAGTCACCCACACTAGGATTCAAGAAACAAAAGCTACGCCTTTTTTGTGCTCGTAGATTTCAATTCCTACGAGTGTCATTTCGGAATCACGCATATTGGTTGAAGCAGTCGCGATAGAGAAATGGCCGCTTTTGAGATCCCTCGAGCCAAACACATCAAGGCTACCTGCCCTACCCCCGGGACAGTGCTCCTACAGCTGAACCGGTGAGTTGGTCTGGCGTAAAGCAGGATTCGATATGAACAGGAGCGGCGTCTGACCAAGTTTTGCTTATCCACGTCCCAGTGGACCTGTCAATGCGTTCCACGAGCCGTAAGTGTTCAAGGTCTGGCACTCTCTTCAGAAAAGAAAGAATAAAGGCACATGCGTTCAGAATTGACCAATCGAGAAAATGTTGGGCTTCACAGGTACTGGAGAGAGCTCCATCGAACGTTCAACTTTCTGTCAAGTCACCCTGATGTCAGATGTATCGTGCTCTCAAGCTCGTTTGAAAAGGTCTTCACTGCCGGTCTAGACTGTAAGTCTTTCTACTCTCTTTCTTTGGTGTGTGAGGCAATGATGGCTGTATCTAACGGTCACGCTCCAAAAATGACACTACACAGTGAATAACGTTGACTTGGGCGCGGGAGACACCGACCTTGATGTGGCCAGAAAAGGTTATCGATTGGGAGACCATCTCAAGGCGAGTTTGTCGAGCGCACTGAAAGCAACATTTGTTCAAGATCTCTGACCCCTCTAACCTTCTCTCTTGCAATATGATTCTACAGGAATTTCAAGATGCGATTACTTCTATCGAGAAATGTGCAAGACCAGTTATTGCAGCTGTCAGCGGACTATGCCTTGGACTTGGTCAGTCTAAACTCAACAATGTATCTGGATCTCGCAAGCATGGACTGACCTGGATCACACTACACTAGGTGTGGACATTACGAGTGCATGCGATATCAGACTAGCCTCGGAAACTGCTGTTTTTGCCATCATGGTAAGACAAGCGGGTCATCTCCGTGTCCAATCCTCAAACACATCTCAACAGTCCCCATGATTGAATCCTCGCAGGAAGTCGACGTCGGCCTTGCGGCTGACATTGGAACCCTACAACGCTTCCCCAAGACCGTAGGCTCCGAGTCCATTGCCAGAGAATTGGCCCTTTCCGGCCGCAAGTTTGGGGCCAAAGAAGCCGAACGTATCGGCTTCATCAGCCGTATTGTTCCAGGAGGCAAAGACGCTGTCGAAGCAGAGGCGCTCAAGCTGGCTGGTCTTATCGCATCCAAGAGCCCTGTCGCCGTATGGGGCACAAAGAATGTCATGAATTGTGAGTGGTGCCGTACTGGTCTTTCAGAAACTCGCCGGATCATTGATTCACCGCTGTTTTCCAGACTCGAGGGATCATTCGTAAATTTTTCTTTGCTCTCTCTCTGTTTCGGTCTGTCAAGACGATCTTCCCAGAGCTAAACCTTTTTTTTTTCTTGTTGGGCCGTGTGCATCACAGGGTGGAAGATGGGCTTCAGTACATGCGAGCATGGAACCAGTATGTATCGTCTGTCTCTATCTCTGTGCCAGACGTCTACTGACCTGGACACGGTCACCATCCTGGCTGGTGTAGAGGCGCGTTACAGACCGAAGTAAGCACTCTGGCCCATGGACTAGTCGTGGTTTTTTGTTTATTGAAACGTTCGGATCGCTGTTGTTGTTTGACAGGATATGCAAAGGGCCATTGAAAACTTTGTGAAAAAGGGAAAGGGGCCAGTGTACAATGGGATGCCACCTCTCCTCCAAGCAAAACTCTAGACACAAAGGTTGTTTCCCCCCTTGTTCGAGTTTAGCGACTGGAGATATACCAGAACCGACCGTATTGATCACCCGCAAAGGATTTTGTATCTCGCTCAGACATAATTTGTGCTGTTATACAACGATGGAGGTAGGCAATCGTAATTCACTTTTGTCAACATGTTTGATTCCTATATTCATACAAATTTTTCAATTGTCGGACCTATGTATACCAAAAGCTACAAGATAGATAGACGTCACAATAGGCCCAAAGATTCATACAGAGGCGGCTTCGGTCCGTTGAAGATGCACATGGTGGAAATGCTTCAGAGAGCGTATCTGAAGTGAGGAACGCCTCCGATGGGTGGAACTTCGCCTCTGTCGAGCTTTCGGTTGTAACGGTGGTTGAAAAAGCCCATGATGATGACAAGAGCCATGGCAATGATTTCCGCCCCAATGGTAATCCAGAAACCGAGACTAATCCATTTGGAGGGTTGGCAAGTGCATCATGTCAGTAAAAACTAATAGTGAATCCATGGTCACCAAACAGATCCGACTTACCGGTATTCAGGTGCATCTTTCTGGCGGTATACAAGTCCTGAAACGATACCGCCCACACCGCCCATTCCGATCATGACGGCCGAGGCGACTGCCTTTTTGACGTGGGTGACCGTGTTGGTAGCTGTGAAGGCGGCAACACCGGGAGTGTTGGCTGTACGACCAAGTGAAAATGGGAAAGAGATCAAATTTCTGGTCAGTCTTTTCCAGGTTTCCTCGACAACCTGGTGACTCACCAACAGCGCCAGAGACGGCCATAAAGCAGCCAAAGTATCGTACATCATTGTTTGGATGGTACCCAGTGATGGCGCAGCCAGTGACAGCGATAGCAGAGTTGAGCAGCACAGTCAGGCCTCGAGCCTTGTATCTGTCGGAGATCCAAGCGATGATGTAAAGCCAAATGGCTCCAGCAATATAGGGCGGGGCGGACAGGCACATGGATTTGGCCGTGCTGTAACCATAACTTTTCAGAATCTGTATCGGGTGAGGTACATGACACAGGCCAAAGTCGAATGAGTTGATTTTGTAGGTTGAGTCTGCGCAGCGCCATCGAAAGTCATTACTCACCCCTGGCAAAAAGTAGGCAAAGGCATAGCTCTATAAAAAAGACCATCGAGATCAATCATTGTTTCACAGACGCAATGATCGCACTTTACTGACTGGTAGGGAAGAGCTCATGAAGAGATAGCCAAAGACCCAAGTCCTCCAGCAGACCAAATGTCTCAAGACCTTTCTGAGCGTCACTTCGTCTGGGATAGCGTCGCCTCGATCTTCATTGACCCGGTCGATGACAAACTGCGTGTCCTCCTTGCTCAAAAACGTGTTTTGAGCTGGGAAATCTACCACCAAGAACCATGCAAAGAATCCCAACAGCATGGTGAGAGATCCGAGCATCACAAAGATCCAACGCCATGTGTGTACCGGACCAGAGTCGGGCATATTGATGAAACCATAGTTGAGAATGTTGGAGAAACCTGCTGCGATCACTCCGGTCATGTAGAACAATGCCATACGAGTCTACACACGAAGCCAATCGTCAGAGAAACCAACACGTCGGGGTCGAGAGAGTTCAGTTACTTACTTGTGTCTCCCATCGCGTGTACCAACTACTAATCAGCAAGATGATTGCAGGAAAGACACCGGCTTCAAACAAACCCAACAGCACTCTGGTTGCATACAATTGGGTATACTTGTTGATGAAGCCCATTCCTAGCATGACGGCTCCCCATAGGACCGTGAGAACAGTGAGGAGGTTACGGGCTCCTATCTTCTTGACAACCAGATTGGATGGAAGTTCGAATACGATATCTGTCGGACACATGGGCACAAAACAATCAGTCTCTATTTTGACGTGTTTTAATATTGCTGCTGAAGCGCTACGCACAGGGTGCAAAGTAGATGATTGTGGCGGTACTATAACGTTCTCCGATATCACTGTAGATGACGAGAAGGAAAGGCAACCTCAGAACCAATTGTTACAGCAAGAGGCCCGATGATGACGGCAAGCTTACAGGCGAAGCTCCTTGTCCATTCCTCCAATTCGAGCTGAACTCAGGTTTGTTCTGTCGACCAAAGAAACAGCGTAAAGAAGTCCGAGAAAGGAAAGAATCCTAAAGTCTAGCTTCCTTAAAACACGCTTCTTTCTTGCCTCCAAAGATTCAGCCGGTTCCTCTCCAGAGCCAAGCTGGTCGGAGCCTAGAGAGTCATTCCTGTCCTTTTCGAGGACATCAGTGTCTTCCACGTGAACCGCTCCCTCCTGCTTGGCATCCTTGTCTTCGTAGGTCATGTTACTGTTGTGATATGGGGTTTCCTGACGAGGCAGTCTGGTCCTTTTTGCCTCGTCCTGCATGCCTTGTCACCACTGCTTCTGAGCTTCATACTTATAGAGCCCATGTTCAATCCGTCTGACATAACGATGACCTTGACAAGAGTGAGTTCCTGCCGGAATACTGGTGCCGATTCACCCCATTTCAAGGCAAAAGGTGCTGCACTACTATGGCAATGCGTAAGATGTTTCAACTCGTCAACGCTTGACCATGACCTCGCTCTGAAATGGTGGTGCGGGGCCACGGACGACGGCGGTATGTGGTATACACGAAACCACGCGACTTCGAACGCGGGGACTAGAGGGACAGACGGGGCATTATGTGAGCTTTCATGATGCGGTTGACCAATGCTGCTGCTGTTGCTCCTGGCCCCCACGTACCTCCACGATGAATTGGTGAGTAGACCACAATGTTCGGGACTTTTGGTAACCCAGTCTAATTCATGCCTTGTGGTGGTAGATGGTGGTAGTCTTGCAGGATCGAACCGGGCGAGTGAGGTCTCGGAACGTGTCTCGTGCTCTGCTGAATGAATTTCGTGCAGGACCGACATGCAGGATAGAGAGAGAGAGATCGGTATTCAAGAGGGCCTTCTGGCCTTGGGGATTACAGTCGGACGACGTTCCTCGATGCTGTATGTGAGAGGAGAAATTCGGGCAGGTGGCGAGTCAGCAGCCGCCTGATTCTTTGTCAAACAAACCTATAATAGATGCAAACCCTCAATTGGTCGAATGCGATGGCAGTCAAGAGGCGAACAGCAGTGGGGAATGAGGCAGTGAGGATTCGCCGGAGTTGGCGCCTTTGTTTCATCAATCGGGGTTGCTGAGGTGATGAATCACTTTGATCGGGGTTGAGGTGCATCTGGGTGACTTGAGCAGTGATCACAAGAACAAGAGGGAAGACGATTGCTACCGTTTCGTTACTCTATCCTCAATTCTTCATGAGTCTGAGAGTACTTCAAATGTAGTAGACTGATGGGATTTGTGAGTGCGCCTTCGAGCCTTGATTCTGAGGTTTCTGGTGGGACATGCCGACACCAATTGCTCCGTGGTGGCTGATATCCCATACTCATGGCTCCCGAACCCCGTCGGCTCACACATGATTGACTCTGTGTGATTTGGCTTCGTCGTCCTGTCACAAGATTCAAATATTCGGTCTGGACCTGCTGGGAGAGACGTCCAATCCGTAGTCTGACGAACTGCCGCCATTTTTTCGTCCATGACCGGCATATACATTCCATACCGACTGCTTGGGCTCCATTCCAGAACGTCAGCCTCGGCACAGATGTTTCTAGTTACTCCTTGTGTGTTGCGGTCTGGATCTTGCCACCCTGGCGAGCGTCGTGGACTGATTTTGCTGTCTTGCCATATTTCGATATCACGGTCGATCCCTCTCAGAAAAAGACAAAGCAGCAAGAACAGGACCCCTTTGCCATGATTCACAATTTGATGTCCCATCTCTAGGCGCCTGCCGTACACCAACTTGATGATTGCATCTTTGGATTGCAGCATTGGTACTCGTCCATCGCAATCTTGCTTAGGACGGCTCATGGGCAAGTAGTACGGTAGTAGTGCTCGGCTCGGTCCCCGCCCAGTCTGGAACAACTCTACTGCAAATGAAAAATGCCGGACACGACTTCAACAGGAGAAAATCACCAATAACCCTTTACTCTCTCAAACTCGCTGACCAGTATACCAACGGCATGTTCCTGTAGGAATACTCGAACCAAAACATTGATCCAGTCAGGATGAGCGATGAGCGACTCTCATCAAAATTTTGGTACGCTCGTCCGTTCTGGCAAGACTTGAGATCGTCTTCAGAACGTCTTGTTCCGGTGGACAGCAAGTTATCGAACGTTTGTCAACTATATTCGGTTCTTTCATCATCTCCTTGATACAACGATTGTTCCTGGTGAAGAGAATCCCAGTTTACCCGGGCTCTGACTCACATAACCCACACACACCTCGCTCATACACAAACATACAAACTTCCTGGGCGCTACACTCAAAGATCACAACTGTCGTCTCCCCGCAGTATTACAAAGCATATCGGAAACTGGCGACTCCCCCGATAGGTGGAAGCTCTCCTCGGTCGAGCTTGCGGTTGTAACGGTAGTTGAAGATGGCCATGACACCAACGAGACCGATTGCGATCAGCTGCGCCCCCATGGTGATCCAGAATCCGAGGCTGGTAAGATCAAGGAAGAAAGAGAAAGGTAAGCCGTTGCGATTCGGCTTGAATTCAGGAGCCCAAAAGCTCACCGGTAGTGGGGATAGTCTGCCTGACGGAAAGCGACACCCGCCAGGATACCACCGACACCGCCCATACCAATGATGACGGCCGAAGCGACAGCCTTCTTGACGTGGGTGACGGTGTTGGTGGACGTGAAAGCAGCGATTCCTGGAGTGTTTGCTGCCATGACGACGAGAGAGATCAGTCAGGACGCTGTAACAACACAGGCTACCAAACTAGGGGTCACGACTCACCTGAAGCTCCAGCTACGCCCAAGAAACACCCAAAGTACCGAACGTCCTTGTTCTCATGGTATCCCACAATAGCACATCCAATGACAGCCACAGTACAGTTCAAACACGTGATTAACCCTCGAGCCTTCCATCTGTCGGAAATCCAAGCCACAATCAAAACGTAGACAGCTCCAACAATGAATGGCGGGGCCGCCAGGCACAGGGATTTAGCTGTGCTGTAGCCGTAACCTTGGAGAATCTACGAAAAAGTGGAACCAACGATGAGATTGGAAATGTGTTCGACGGATATCGGTTTGGGACATACGACTGGAAGGAAATAGGCAAATGCGTAACCCTATGACCATCAAAGGCTTGATTCAGCTTTCTTGTTTGTAGGATGACCCACAATGTCGACAGATTACTCACGGGCAGAGTCGAGCTGAGGAACAAGAAACCAAACACCCAAGTCCTCCAACAGAGCAGGTGCTTCAAAACTTTTGAAACGGTGGCTTCATCAGGAATCGCATCGCCTCGCTCCGCATTGACTCGGTCGAGGACGAATTGCGTTTCCTCTTCGGTCAAAAATTTATTCTTGTAGGGGAAATCGACAACCAGGAAAAAGGCCATGATACCGAGCAAGATGGTGATGACTCCAAGAATGACAAAGATCCAGCGCCAAGTGTGAATCATGCCGGCACGTGGGATGTTGATCAAACCATAGTTGAGAATGTTGGCGAAACCACCAGCAATCATGGACATGACATAGAACGCCGACAAACGAGTCTAATTCAGGGCGAGGAATCTGTCAGCCTACGATGCAAATTCTTGACTGGAACAAGATCAGATGCTCACTTGTGTCTCCCATCGTGTGTACCAACTACTGATCAGCAAGACCGCAGCCGGAAACAGCCCGGCCTCGAACAAACCCAACAAGACTCGGAGGGCGTACAAGTGAGTGTAGTGGGTGATGAATCCCATGGCGAGGATGCATACTCCCCAGAGAACGGTGATGGTGGTGATGAGGTTGCGTGCTCCGATTCTCTTGATGACCAAGTTGGAAGGTAGCTCAAAGATGATATCTGTGGCAGACATGATTAGGGAAAAATATCGAATCAGTCTTGCCCCCTCCCTCGCTCGATTGTCAAGACTTGACTGCAACTTACAGGGGACGAAAAAGATGATGGTAGCAATACTGTAACGTTCACCCTCATCCCTGTGGCATTCATACCCAGTCCTGTGAGCCACGTCGTTGTATCGTATGATTCATGTGAGGCGATAAACTCACAAGCCTAGCTCCTTGTTCATTCCACCCACCCGTGCCGAACTAAGGTTTGTCCTGTCGATCAAGGCGATAGCATACAATGCACCAAGGATGAGAATGATTCGGCGATCGAGCTTTCGGATGGTACGTTTCTTGTTCAAGGTGTGGCCACCATCGATTTCTCCAACACTGGGTTGGTCCGCATCGATGGAAGCTACCTTTTCCTTGTCAACGTCTTCAGCATGCTCGACGTGCACGGTGGCTCCGGTCTTTTCGTCCTTTTCTTGCAGAGACATTCTGGTATGTTTTTATTGCTCTTGGGAGCCATAATCTGGCAATATTCCTACAACAAAAACCAAATCCCTTGGGATTTATATCGAGGTCATCGTAACCTGAACATGACTTGGTGAGGTGCAGGTCACTCGGTTATTCCATTGCCGGAAAGCCTGTCTTGTTGTAAAACTTGTAATCGATGTCAAATATGGATCATGATTCTCTCTCTCTCTCGCTGCTGAAGTGAGCGCTTGAAGAGGGGTTTCGAAATGAGAGATTGGTTGAGACGACCCAAGCTCAGGTGGTCTCGAGTCGAGCCAGACATGGTGGAATGCGGGGCCACGCGGGGAAGCGAACGCCTACTGCAGAGCGCGAGCGAGCGATTAGCACTTTGTAGTGAGTGACCTTTGGAAACATTTGGGACATGGGCGAGATGGACCTTGGGGCAAGTCTTGCTTGGCCAAGCAAGTTTGACCGCGGGCATCCGAAATCCGGAATCAACACCCCATCAGCTCGTGCAGTCAAAGAGCAGCAGCAGGGAGGGACAGAGTGGCAAAATAACGGTCAGTCGTGCGCGAGGATGTGAGGACGGGGCGACAGGAACCGTCTCATCCGTCTGATCCACATCCACATCCATACCGTATCCACATGCACAGGACTTATTGCTCTCTTGTAACTCACGCCTCCACCACTCTCCCTCGTCTCTCTCAATTGTGCGATTCGATCACTTTGGACACAGGTCACGCACCCATGTACCATTGGACGAGTATGGTCAAAGTATTTCATCACTAAATCTCGATTTCGGTTCATGATCAAGCACCTCGAGGTCGAATGTCTTCTCCCTGTTATCCTCATATCATTCAGGACAAACACCTGCTACTCGCACCATTGCTCGGGCTGATGCTTGTGGGGCATCAACTTCTTGAGTATGCGAGTCGTTCTTGGCGGTCGATCGGTACAGACGCTACTTTCAGGTGGATTATACACTGCCTGCTAGCTACAGTAGTTGGCGTGAGGTCTGTCGGACGATGCGACATTAACCTTGGTTGGGTGATGTTCTTCTGTATGTGGTGGGACATTTTCTGACTCAACAAGTCCCGAGCGACTTGCGAAATTTCAATGTTTCAACGTTTCGATTTCAACATTCCAGTATTCCACGCTTCCACTCGTTTGCCTTTACCTCGTTATTCCTGAGAGTTCTGTGTGCATATCTGCTGCTTTGCTAATTCAACAATATGTATGCCTAGTGTGGCGGTTACGTTGAAACATGTTATCGTATACTTGAAAGTCTTTGATAAAGAACCACTGTAACCTATTACTGATGCAATGGCGTGCTACTTGCATGTTGCCACTACTTGCCAATCCTGCTCGCTCGCCGGGCTGTATCATATATCATGACATCATGATATCATGATATCCTGACTGTCATCAATACATGAATCCGATCTTGACATTCATCAACGGTCTCTCGAAACTCTCCGGCAAATGCCGGCTGACTGGTATTTCACAACCCAGACAAAGTGCAGAGTGCTTCGGCTCTCATTCAAGCGACTCGTGTCAGGTAGGTGAAGGTCGCTCAACTTGCAGATTCACGATGGAAAGGGGACTCAGACATGACTGTGTATCGTGACAGTAAATATGCATACAACTGGGGCTCATATAACCGTGAGCGTCTTTTTTTAGGGTGATGTGCGACAACATCTTTCGTGCGTTAACAGTACAGAAACCGAGAGTGCGTGCTATAGAGTCCTAGAGAGCGTATCTGAAATGAGGGATTCCTCCGATAGGTGGTAGCTCACCCCGGTCAATCTTGCGGTTGTATCGGTGGTTGAAGAAGGCGAGTAAACCAATCACACCAATCGATACCAATTGTGCGCCAATGGTGATCCAGAAACCCAATCTGATGATACGAAAACAAGTGTGAGTCAAAGAGTGTTTGCCAAACAACATAGAGTCGTGGAGCTGAGGCGCCACTTACCGATAGGTGGGATAATCTTGTTGCCTGAATACAACTCCTGCCAAGATACCACCAACACCACCCATTCCAATGACCACGGCAGAGGCCACTGCCTTTTTGACGTGAGTAACAGTGTTGGTAGAGTTGAATGCCGCGACTCCGGGAGTGTTGGCTATTGGAAAAAAGAGGGATCAAAATCAGCATGGCTCGTTTCTACGACAAAAGCACCTGCGACATGTGGTAAAGACTTACCTTGAGCACCACCAATGGCCAAGAAGCAACCAAAGTACCGGACGTTCTTGTCTGGGTGGTAACCGATAATCGAGCAACCAACGATGGCCACCACACAGTTGAAAGCAGTAACGATTCCTCGAGCCTTGTATCGATCAGAGAGCCATGCAACAGTCATGACGTAGATGGCTCCAAAGACATAGGGCGGGGCTGAGAGACACAGTGACATGGCTTGGCTGTAGCCGTATCCGGAGAGAATCACAGGCAAAAAGTATCCGAAAGCATATCCCTAAACAACACAACATGTCATGTCAATGCGAGGATTCAAAAGCACCGAAAGAATTTGCAAACTTACAGGCAAAGTCGAGCACATGAAGAGGAAACCGTACGCCCAGGTCCTCCAGCACAAGAGATGCTTGACAACCTTTGCCACTGTGGCCTCGTCCGGTGTAGCATCTCCTCGTTCAGCGTTGACACGGTCAATGACAAATTGCGTTTCTTCCTGCGTCAAAAACTTGTTCTTGTGGGGGAAATCTACCACGAGGAAAAAGGCGAGGATACCAAGGAGGATGGTGATGATTCCAAGCATGATGAAAATCCATCGCCACGTGTGAATCATTCCAGCTTGAGGAATGTTGATGAAACCATAGTTTAGAATGTTGGCAAATCCTCCTGCTACCATGGACATGATGTAGAAGCCTGAGATCCGAGTCTGCGGGAGGGGCAAAATAAGAACGTTAAACGCGCCTTGTGAACACTGGACAGCAACAAAAACACCACTTACTTGAGTTTCCCATCGGGTGTACCAACTGCTGATAAGCAGCACTGCCGCTGGGAAGAGACCGGCCTCAAAGATTCCAAGAAGAATTCGCAGGACATAGACATGTGTGTAGTGCTGCATGAATGCCATGCAGAGGATGCAGATTCCCCAGAGAATGGTAATGGTAGTGATCAAATTCCGAGCGCCAACTTTTTTGATGATGAGGTTGCATGGAAGCTCAAAGAGAATGTCTGTGGATTGAAATGTCAGCACAAGTCTCGACGTGTTGAATCGAGTTGGAAAAAAACAAGAGGGTTCTACTCACATGGAGGGAAGAAGACGATGGTGGCGATACTATATCTTTCACCAACGTCACTGTGAAATATGGCAAACCAAGACTTTAGAATTTTGTCATGACAAGGGGGGCAACATTCAGCCCAAGACACTCACAGGTGCAAGTCTTCCGCAAGACCACCAACACGCGCAGAAGCCAAGTTGGTTCGATCGACCATTGCAATCGAGTACAATACACCAATAAAGAGAACAATCCTAATGTCAAGCTTCCTCACCACCCGTTTTGCATATGCGGCGTCGACTTCGAGGGAGGATGGCAGCTTGGCGTCCGAAGGGACTTGTTCCAATGAAGCGACATTGTCCTTTTCAAGGTAATCGGGGTCCTCTACACGTACAGATACTGATGTCTTGTCGTCCTTTTCCATTGTGTTTGACATGATGAAATGTCACAAAGGTAAGGGATGTCACAGATACGCCCTACCTCGTTCGTGAACAGACAGACTTGTCGAGGGAATGACTATATATACCTGATCTGAAGGTAAGTGGTCGAGGCGGACGCATCCCAGGAGACCGATATCGGGCATTATCATCAGCTCGTATCTCGAGCCAGGCCCACACACGGTTGGATCCTCGAGTCCGATATAGGAAAAAAATCCGATAAGATTCCGTTGGTAAAATGCCATCTGCAAGTGCGCTCCAAAGGCAGAGCAAGACTCTTTCAGCCCTGCTGATCGCTTGTGCGGTTATAGAGATTGGTCTCTCTTGGTTTGTGGAGGTTGTGTGTGCATGCTGGGCAAATCCAGATCAACGGGTCGTCTTTGACTTGGAATCTTCCCGGCGTTGGTGGTATCTGACCGGAAAAGCGACATGACGAGTCGCTTGTGCGGTCCATGCAGTCCATGCTCCATGTTCTATGTCCAAGAGCTAAGAACGCTAAGATAAAGTGGCCGAATGATCTTGTGTGTTGTGTGTGTGGGAGGGCGGCTGGTAGCTTGTGTAGGCTAGACAAGGAGCAGAGTATTCAGTGGCGATACGGTCGAGGTGAGTTGGAAGATGATTTACTTCCGTTGCGGGGTACCCGCGGTCAGCCCGTCGGTCGCAACGCTAGTGACGCGGAGGTTTGGGCACGTGTGGGGTATTTCTATGGGGCTCCTCGAGTTTGTCATTTCCAATCCTCAAGTACTAGATGTTATCCTACTACTCACTCGGTACAGCGAGTCAGCATACACGATACTGTGGTACTCAGCATGCATGTGTCTCTTCGCCACCACTTTGACTTCTGTAGAGTATGGTAGGGCCATGCCACGCCAAATGCATCAAGAGGATGCTTGTCATCTCGGTCACCCAACACACTCGAGTACAGCCGATGGGTCTTCCGCGATGCCCTGTTTTGAGGCTCTGTTCTTTACGAGTCGACCGCCCGAGCCTGCTTTGCACTGTTCCATCGGTCTTCACTTCTCTCTCTCCGCTCAAGTAGTAACCCTTGTACGCTCCACTCGATTGCTATAACGACTCTCCCAGCATTACATCTGTGCCACAGACCAAACTCCAACCTGCTCCAACCATTTTGAAATTACATCCCGCGGGCCTGCTAGGCACTCAGAGGTACAGTACGTTTGGATAGATGGGGCAGGGTTCAATCCTTCTGTCATCGCCGAACTTTTGAGTGATGGAGCGATCAAGATATCAAAATCAAGAGAGTGAGGGAATACGAGGATGATGTCACTCTGAACTCGAGGCTCATAAAAGGTATGATGGCAAACTTGTCGGCTGCCGGTTTTTTTTTGGAGCAATGTTCGACAAACCAATGCTTGTCCGAGTTGAAAGGACTGGTGATTTGACACCGGCATCAAAAATCAGGGTACACGACAAAGTGCCGCAATAGATCAAGAGGAAGAGATTCAAGTTGAAGACAAATCGTTGCCGGTGCGAGACTACTCGAGGACAGGCGACAGACAACCTTGACCGGGTCGCGATCAAGTCACAGCATCTTTTTGCAACATAGGCTCAAGGAGAAGTATGTGAGCATTCATGCATTCATCGTGTCGCTAGTTGGATTTTAAAAAAAGAAAGAGAACGGGGGCGATAACAAGGCTTGTGGAATGGGGAGTGTGCGCTTATCAAATTCAACGTGAAACGCGGTGCTTCCTGTCGTACACCATCCTTCTCATGACCGGGATATGTATAGAGTAGCTGTGCAAGGTAGGCTAGACAAGCGACACCGAGAGCTTTGTAAAGTTGTAAGCAAGCTTGAGTTCCCCAGACCTCTTCGCAAGATAAGATACATGGATAGATCAATCTAAGCCCAACGAGCGACATACCAAATACCAACAAACATTAATGAATGCGCGACAGACTCATACATGCATCTCAAACCACCACCGAATTCATCTCTCCAACCATACAAGTCGCAAGCCACCTCTTCTTTTCTTCAAGAGTCAGGAGCGGTTGCGCAAGCAGATAGGAAAGTTTGACAAAGGCGCATTCAGGGGTCATGTCGTTCCCTGCAACAACCCCTATTTCCGAGAGGATGACCCCAGTCAAGTCTAGATGAGAAAAGGAGAGGAGTCAAATCGCGCTCAGAGCGTCGGCACCTGAGCTACAAAGACTCACAGATGGGAAGGACTTTTCCTCTTGCACACTGTGATACATTGATCACGAGCTGTCATGCCAACCGGGTGATTCAGTACACTATCACGCGCTAACCTGCGAAACAGAAAAGACCTACCAGTCCCTTTTTGATAGCCTGTGACAGAACCTCTAGCAACTCTGAATTCAAAGGAAAGTTGCCTGCTCCATACGTTTGCATGACCATTCCCTTGATCTCGGGGTTCGACAAGATATGGGAAAGCTGAGAGACACTCATGCCCGGCCAAATGTGGAGGATCATAACCTGGTCAGACATTTGTGACACTGGGTTCAGCAAGAAGCTTCGAGCATCAGAAAACGCAGTCGGACGGCGGCTGTTGCTTTCGACGTCGGCTATGAGGGGGCATTTTCGAATGGCGTCAGCGTCTTTGCTCGGACATCCTCGGGCGAGTCTCACTCACTTTGCAAAAGAGGCCCAACCATGGGGCTATCAAATGCATCTAGCTCGTAGCTCGAGACTTTTCTAGTCCGGCATCCCCTCATCAACTTTCTGTGAAAGAAGATGCCAACCTCTAGAGACATGGTCATCGCATGTCAGGTCCAAATCAAATCTGACTTGCACTAGCGATTGCAAACGTACCTCGCAAGTCTCCCATTCCGGCACTCAATAATGCCCCTCGGAAATTATCCGTTGCATCGGTAGAGTACTCGCACAAGGGAATTTGAGATCCGGTAATGACAACAGGTTTACACAGTCCGTCCAAGAGAAACGCCAGTGCTGAAGCAGTGTACGCCATGGTGTCTGTGCCATGTAATACGACGAATCCGTCAAAGTCTGAAGCGGCTTCTTCAATATCCTGTGCTATACGGACCCATGTTGCCGGGTCGATACTGGGGGATCCAACCAATGGGTTGTCTAGAGTCAATAGTCAGTGGTACGCCCATCGCAAAAGAATGCTGCTTCATCATTCCCCACCCACATTCTTGAATCGTGTATTTGATCGTCTTGAACATTCCTCCAAATCGAAAGCTAGGCGTTGTCAGTGTATTCTTGTCTGAAGCGATCACAGATGGCCGTCTGCCCGGTCCCTTGTTGTCTGTAGGAGCAACTTCTCCATTGGTCCAGGCGACATATTCTGCTCGAGAATGAGCATGAGAAACCACCTAGAATAGTGATCACAACGACAGGCTCGTGAGAATGAGGTCTGTGATTGATAGAGGGTGCAAGAGGACTCACCGAACTGCCTGTCGGATCGTGGAAAGCGGGTTCTGAACGAAGCCAGTCCTGTGTCAAGGGAGTTTCAAATGTGGTGATTGTCAAAAAGCCATGTTGGGACAAGGGAGAGACACTCTGGATCAACTTGCGAAAAGAAAACCAGGCTGGACAGTATATCCTCGATCCGTATTGAGCATTCCAATCGTACCTATCAAAGGTCAGATGCTTGGGAACCATTAGCTGGCTACGTTCCTTGTGGTCTTTTTGTTATGACTACTGACCACCAGTGTAGAGCACTAGAACTCTACATTCTTGCTTGACCACCATCGTATCGAGATGACCTTCGTAAAGATTGACAGGTGACATGGCGAGATATGAGCAATCAGCCTTTCAGGGTGCCTCCAAGATAATCAACATACCAAGCTCACCTTTAATGCCAATGTAGATTTATATATCAAAGAGCAGAGTCCTGGGGTGTTCCGACCCTCACGGACGCTCCAGAATTTGGAGGGGATTCCAACGTTTCAGTGTGTTTCCACCTGACGTCCTTGAACCCACAAAGAGAGCCGATCGTCGACTTGAGTGGGTTTTGAGGTGGGCTGGTTTTGGGGCAAGTTCAAGTGTCTATCGCCCACCGAGGTAGTGGAGATTGTTTTTTCAAGTGGTCATATTGATACATGTCAAGTCATCGATGGTTGCATGTGATGCCGTTATTTCCGTCTACTCCGTGTACCAATGCAGTAAATACAAGATATGGCGAATCCGAGAAGAACATGCACGTACAGAGATTTCCTGCAGTCCCTGTCGCACGAAAGTAAAGCTTCGAGCCTCAACTCAATGAGTATGCACCCTTGTGAGCAAACCGAGTGACCCAAGATGCCTGACAACTGAATGACCTGTTGATGACCCTGACAACTTGGTCACGTGCGATAGATCCCCGGTAGACGTCACTTAAGGCGCGCGATGATGACGAATTCAATCTTCAGCTTGTTCAGCTTGTTTACTCGGTATCGCTCTACTTGAACCTCTCTTGTGCCCAGACGATCATCAACCAATCAGTACTTCGTGCACCAGGCCAACGTCTCAATCAACATCGGACACTCCCAGGTATCCCATGGTCGGACATCACTAGGCTCTGCTGTCTGTCATACGTCACGGCATGACGGATCGTTTTTCACACCCACTCTCTGTGGGTTCAGATTCGCTTCGTCGCACCAGCAACCCACGGTCACGAGCAGTCTCACCTCGATGTACGCCACGTCCAGTCTCAGTCGTTGCCTTGGCAGATGATGATAGGAGAAATGATGAGACTGGTCGGAAGAATCGGTCCAGAGCGTCGACAAGATCAACCGTCTTCCGACCTCGGATACCTCCTGCGTTGGCTGGTATAGGACAACAAGAGTTGGAGATTTACCTCGAGCGTTGGGAAGCTCTTGATGACAAGCAAGTGGCACAGACATGCGTCAAGGTGCTAGGGACTCCAGCGTCCGATCCACATCGCTCAATTTTGCAAGATGCAGAGTCATCATCAGCAGTTTCAAGGGCTCAACATGATGTTGGCCTTGAAAGCAAGGCACCGATACCATCCACGACTGCCGCACCTTGGACAGGCGATTCATTATCTAAAAAGGACGACATAAATCACATTATGGAGCTCACTTTGCCTAAAGATGCCTCTCCTGTGCCTCTGACGACACCAGAGGATAAGACTGACAGCTTGTTCCCTCCCAGCCCATCTCGAGTGAGATCACCTAGACTGTTTGCAGACTCGCCCCTCTCCCGATCATCAACACCGACCCAATCGGCACCGGTGAATCAAATTGAGCTCCAAGAACAACTAATGGCCTGTTCCAAGGTGATCAAGGCTCTGGCAAGACTGGCGAGGGAGCTTGGAGAGAATAACATCAACCTCGAAGATGAGATTGAAGGAATGAGACGGAGGCTGGCCCTTGATAGCAAAACTCAGTTGGTCGTAGAAGACCAGCTGTCCGGAGCTGCCTCGAGAAGAGCTTCAGAAGGAGATACTCTGACAAGATGGTCAACAGGAAAGCGGTCTCCCATCAAACCTACCACTGGCTCTAGAAGAGATTTAGATCAGGCAAGTATCTGGCCTTGTTGGGAATCCCGCACATAAGACTAACTCTTGTCCAAATGTAACTCAGATTTCGATACACGATTCCTTGAATGAAGCGATTGGTACATCGTTGGGGAATCCATCTGCAATCCTAGAGACCGAATGGCCTTCTCCAACACTTTCCATTCAACCCCGCTCGGTCGCCTCTGGAGACCTATATCAATCACATCGAAGAGATTCGGATGCTGACCGACCAACCCTCCGGGCGAGAACAGCATCAGGCTCTGTCATTTTGGGCCAAAATCTAGGTGTCGACGCAACGCTGAAACCCCGTAAAACAGACCCTCGACGCGGCGGCGGTTCGCCAAGTCACAGACGGGATTCGGGAGGATTCACAGGGAAGACACGAGCAGATGTTGCCAACGAGCACGGTGTCACTACAGCCATTATAAGATCGGGTGTGCCACCTCCCAAAAAAGCAGCGAACCGCTCTAGCTGGACAGCCAACCTTTGGGGTTGGAGTAGCAAAAGCGGCGGTAGCAGTAATGCAAAGGATGGGCGTCGTAAGACGTCCCTTGGCAGGACCGACAGTGGAAAAGACAGGAAGCCCAGCCAAAACGCGGCCTCTCTGTTGGAGAATCGAAAAAGTGTTACAGGATCCGAGACTCTATCAGCCGTGGACACCAAGTTCCAGCCAGCAAATCCTCAACCTGTCGTCTCATCTCACAAGGTGATAGCTACCGGTGACGGTTCGGTTGCCACAGAGGAGCGGGCTGATTTGATGTCCGAGGGTGCCCATCCCCGTCACGACCAAGACACACCCTCGTTTCGAGCGATCTTTCTGGCGACAAGACTATTGGGACGTGATTCTACTTCCATCCTGACGCAATGGAGCCGGGGACGAATCGATGGTGACAAGACAAAAACGCTAGCATATAACCTTGTTAGGACAGCCAGAGAAGAGGACATACAACTCAAAGCGACACGTGATCCGACCAAAACAGCCAAAACAAGTCCACCACGTGTGAGAGAGGGTCGAGAGACGGACGCAATCAGTCTGGGAGATACCGTCACATCAAACCAGTCCAAACGTAAATCCATAGCCAACATCTTGCCCGGTCCACCGATGAGTGTGTTTGGAGCTGGCAATGGGACACCACAGACGTCTGGTACCGCAAAGGATCGTTTGTTGAAGAGCATCTCTCATCGAGATGCAACCGAACCTCAGTCAGGACTTCAATCACTCAAACCTGTACAGGATAAAGAATGGCCATCCGTGACGAAACCTCTCTCGAGCCCCGGTCTGGACGATCTTACCTCTGCCCCTACTGTGGAACTTAATGCGATAACGGCGGCCAAGAACAAACCTCCGACGCTCACGAGCCATCGCACAACCTCAGGTGGCGAGAACAAGCAGTCCGAACCAGTCAAGATGGCATCTCGATTTGGCGAAAGCGAGGCAGAGTTGGCTCCTTATACAGACAAGTACGGATTCGTCTACGATCTCCGCTACGTGAGACTGCTTCTCGATCTCAAAGCCGCGTCCGGAGATTCTATGGATGCATCTCCATCTCCTACCTCTGATCCGGATTGGTTTGCTCCAGTCTCGCGTGGAGTGATGTCGTCCAAACTTGATGGTGGTCGTGAATTTCGACCTCAGTCCCAGCTGCTTGGTCAATCTCCTGCGGACAGCGGAATGTCGAGCCCGCGACTTACTTCTTCGGGGCTGACCTCGCCCGCCCCCGAGGATCCCAAAACTCACGTTCGTCCGAGGTCATCAACGGTCGCTGCTTTCAGCCCATCTCCGGCCAAAATCATGTCGTCACAGCAAGCCGTCACGATATCCTCTCGAGGCGCGTTTGATCTTCGTCCCACCGTCACGTCGGGGCTGCAAGATCCCAAAGGGTCCGTCCGATTGCAAAAGGCAAAGTTGGACTCATTGGCTTCTCGTCAACAGAAACCGGTGTCCGCTCTTCTCAGTCAGCTGAGCGAAGTCCATGATTCGAGAGAGCTTGAGACGCAACGTAAATGGGAAAGTTTCCTCAAGTACCGACACGCCAAGGCATCAAAGAAAGCCGGAGATGCGCGGGTCAGGTCGTCCATGGCCGGCAGCGGTGGCGACAAGGAGTCGTGGCCGGCCGTCGACATGGTTGGAATTGCCAATATGGGAGACGGAAAAACGGGACAAGAGTTGATGAAACGGTTCAAGAATCTTGTCGTCAAGTTTGGTGTACCCATTAACCTTCGCGCAAGTATATGGGCTGAATGTTCGGGTGCCAAAGATGCATTCATCCCGGGAGAGTATCATGAGATTTTGGCGGTTCATCAACAAGATGAGCATCCGGTGTTGGGTGAGATTGACAAGGATGTCAAGTAGGTACCCTACATAGTTTCGCTCCCTGCACTTGAAGCTTATGCGTTTGATTCGACTGACAGGCGCACCTTTCCTACCAACATCTTTTTCGGAGGCGATGGGGTTGGCTGTGAAAAGCTACGACGACTGTTGACGGCCTACGCATGGCATGATCCCTCGATCGGCTACTGCCAAGGGATGAACATGGTGGCGGCAATGTTACTCTTGATTTACGAAGACGAGGAACTCGCTTACTGGACCTTTGTCAGTTTGATTCAGAATCTACTCCCCAAGGACTGGTTCACGCCGTCTCTTCAAGGTAGCATGACGGAGCAAGCCGTGTTGGCGGACCTCGTCCTCGAGTTCCTCCCCAAAACCGATGCCCACTTTGCTGAGCTCGGTCTCGAGTTGTCGGCCGTGACGTTTGGCTGGATGTTGAGTCTGTTTACAAGTTGTCTTCCCATCGAGGTGAGTTTATGGGTGGGATCATGAGGCTGCCCACGTCGGCAAGCTCACCGGTCTGTTTTTATCGTCTTCATCAGACTGTTTTGCGGATCTGGGACTGCTTCATGGTGGAAGGCCAAGATGTGATTATACTGACAGCGCTGGCCATTCTCAAGATTGGAGAGAGCGGGATTTTGCAATGCGACAATGTGGAAGATTTGTTTGATTACTTGAACTCTATCACGGAGCGATTATGGAGTCCAGAGAAACTCGTCAAGGTGAGCGCAATGTCGGGGGCAAGCAAATGAGGACATGGGTTGCTGAGACTAGCTCTATCGTCTAGTTGCAAGACGAATTGCGGTTCACCTTCTCCCCCCAGGATCTCGCCGCTAGGCGGCAACGATTGGCCGATGACACGATCAACTCGACCTTGTGATGTTGTATCTGACCATATCCCTGAACATCCCCGGCACGTATCAGCAGTTCTTGAGCCTGCCTGTCATTGTACCATTGTATTCCTTCCCTGTAAAAATGTTGTACCTCTATCCAGACAGTCAATGACGCAGGCGCAAAGCTTAAACGTGTCTCCCTCGCGTGGCTGTATCGTTTCCGAAACCTCGTGCGTGCTGCACCTTCGTTACCCCTATCGTGTTCAAAGTAGAAGTAGTACAAGCAATACTCTCTACACCTGATCTCAACAACTTGAACCTGTTACCATTGGTGAACCCTGTTGTGCTCAATCATGTCGGCCACGAAAGCAATCATTCTTGTCGGAGGAGGAAGCAAGGGTGAGTCGCTCGATGTGTCTCGTTCGCTTGAACTACTGTGGGTCGACTGACGTTTTGTGTTTGCACTCGACAGGAACACGAATGCGACCCTTGACGCTCACCACTCCCAAACCATTGCTTCCCATCGCCGGCAAGGTTCGTACAGCTCTCTAATTGGGTGAAAGGCGCGCTCAAGTCACTGATCTCGGCCTTATTTTTGGACGTGTCAGCCCATGATCTACCATCCATTGCTGGCATTGTCAAAAGTCAAAAACTTGACCGAGGTCTTCATCATTGGATTCTACGAGGATAGTCTGTTTGCTGATTTCATCAAGCAGGCCAAGCGAGACTTTCCCAATCTTACTGTAACGTGAGCCGTCTGTCAAAGAAACATGATACACGGAACATGCGCATTGACGTGCTGATTGCAATTCGCAACGTAGCTACCTGCGAGAATATCGTGCCCTTGGGACTGCTGGCGGTCTCTACCATTGTAAGTGTTGCAAGCTTTTATGCCGATCGTGTTTCATAAACCCTCTCATCTTCATATACTTGCTTGCCCTATAGTCCGAGATGCCATTCTTCCCAATCTCAAGCAATTCTTCGTCATCAACGCGGACATTTGCTCCAGTTTCCCTCTCGAACAAATCTCCGAGCTTCACTCGAAGCATCGAGGCGTTGGAACGATCATGGGCGTCAATGTGAGGGATCACTGTCAATCTGAGATTCTTTGGACGATATTGACAAACATCTTGTCACCAGGTCCCTTCTGCAGACGCCACAAAGTACGGATGTATCGTACACGATGCAGACTCGTCTCAAGTTTTGCATTACGTCGAGAAACCCGAAAAGTGGATTTCTGATTGCATCAACGGGGGTGTTTATTGTAAGTTTGGAGTTTCGATGTTCATGACTCGTCCTCGGATGCTAATCAAAGTCTGTTTCTTAGTGTTTGACAAGTCGTTCTTTGAGGAAGTCAAGGTGATCATGGATCAAAAGAAGGAGGATGCTGCGTGAGTCTGTGTCCTTTGGCGCAATTTTAGGTGAAAGTGCTCATTCGCCCATGTGCAGCAAGGATCCTCTCAAAGAACAGGACGACCTTCTCAGACTCGAACAAGATGTCATTACTTCTTTAGCTGCCAACCGCAAGCTCTTTGTCTACGTCTCGCGTGATTTCTGGAGACAGATCAAGACCGCCGCGAGTGCCATTCCAGCATCAGCTCTTTACCTTGCACAGTTCCAAAAGACCTCGCCCAATCTTTTGACCGAACCTGGCAAGCCGGGAAGTGGAGGACCTACGATCATTGCCCCTGTGTTCATCGACCCTTCAGCTACTGTTGACTCGACTGCCAAGATCGGACCTAATGTATCGTTGGGTAAGCATGCATATGTCTGCACATTTGGTTTCATCAACCATGGCTCATTTTTGGACTTGATTCCTAGGTCCTTCGGTTCATGTGGCTGCTGGCGCTCGAGTCAAGGATGCCATTGTAATGGAGGGAGCCTTTGTTGACGTGAGTTCCGATCGCCGTCAGTGTCACGCTACCCATCGAGCTCACAGTGTTTGACAAATCAACACAGCAACACGCCTGCATTCAAAACTCTATCATTGGAATCGACTGCAAGATTGGAAAGTGGGGCAGGGTAGATGGAGATCCTGCCACGGACAATGGAGACGGCAAGAAGATTGACATTTCCATCTTGGGTGAGTTTGCTCAGCTGTATACCTGGACGCCCGGCCATCCACTGACGACGGAGGTCTCGCGTCCTCCCATCAGCCACGGAGGTTTCTGTCGCAAAGGAGACATGCATTCGGTCGTGAGTGATGCTCCCATCTCGCTCAGACTGCCATTTCCCTGTCTGACTTGGTCTCGTCACAGATGCATTGTGTTGCCTAGCAAGACGCTTACTTCAAGTGCTCACAACCGAGTCCTGCTATAGAAAGTGGTTCTGCAAACCGATCTCGTTTCTTGAGTTGCTGCAGTTTTGATTGAATGAACATGGGCAGTGTTGGATTAGATGATGAATGATTTATCATGCAGTCCATAGACGATGAGCGATATGTTGTTGAATCCGCTGTGCGTGCATCCGGTGATTGTGGTGCGGAGGTGGAGGCGGGGCTCGGGCATGGGATGCGGCTATCTTCATGGACAAATCCCGAGATACCCAGTACCTCCCAGTACCCAGGAGGAATGCATGTAGTGTGTGCTGCCATCTCGACAGCTCAAATATCCCCGCTAGTCTGCATGCTGTATGTTGACCAGAGTCGTTCCTCTGATACACGCTCTCAAGACCATCAAAACCACCACATCACAACGTCTAAGCACCATGGCATCGGCTAACACGGCTGCTCCACCATGGACGCCCTGTAAAGTCGCCTTGGTCCAATTACGCAGTGCGAGGCCGGACAAGCAAGACAACAATGCTCACATGAGAGCCATCGTGGACCAGACTGTGCGTGATGGAAAGCCGGATTTGATTGTGTTGCCCGTGAGTGCTTGTTCATCAACAGGCTATTTGACCTCCGGGCGGATCTCCCGAGCTTGTGACTTCCGTGACTGATTGGCTGCCATGCTCTGTTGAATTGCAGGAAGTCTGGAACTCTCCGAATGTCAGTACAGGAAGTCCGGTACTGTAGTTGCCAGGAGACCTCCGCCTGACGATTCATCCAATCTCTTCAATGCTTCTCAGTCAGCCAAACAATTACCGCATTTTGCCGAGTCGATTCCCGAAGTGGGTACATCATTGACCTGTGAAGATACCACGTCCGTTCAAGCTCTCAGTGAAGCTGCCAAGGATGGAAATGTTTGGCTTGTAGGAGGCAAGTAGGGTGTGGAGTGTATGACCAGGACTTGGTGTATGGCGGATTGACCTATTTGTTTTCATTGTCACAGGTAGCATCCCGGAGAAAGACGGGTCCAAGCTTTACAATACCTTGACAGTATGGTCGCCCAAGGGTGAGTAGTTGGTCTTGGTATTGACGGTCCACACATGTTGATTCTTGCTCCCCACAGGCGAGTTGATGCAAAAGTACCGGAAAACCCATTTGTTTGATCTTTTGCTTCCCGAAATGACATACAAGGAGAGCGATACGTTTACTCCTGGAGATGCATTGAAGACTTTTGATACACGTAAGAGGCCTTTTACATAGGTCACTCAGAAAAGGCGTGTTGACGCTGCCACCTGTTGCCCGTGTCCTCTACAACAGCTTTCGGTCGGTTTGGGGTAGGCATGTAAGTGATCCCCCACGTTTGGCTTGATTGAGCAAGTCAAGTCTTGACACTTATTGTGCTGTATCTGGTCGAGCCCAGCTGCTACGATGTCAGGTTTGCGGAAATAGCCATGTTGGCTGCACGTAAAGGTATGACCCACTATTCGCACCGGATCAAACGGGTCTGATGGCTCGAGGCTGCAGCTGACAAATTGTTTCACGCTCTGGCTACTGGGTAACGATAGGATGCATGGCAATGTTTTACCCGGCCCAGTTTAATCTCCACACCGGTCCACTTCACTGGGAGCTTCTTCAGCGTGCGAGGTGAATGGCGATGCTTTGCATTACACGTCTATGCTCCCTAGACTGACTAACTTGTTCAAAAGAGCTCTGGACAATCAAATTTATGTGGGTATGTGTAGTGCAGCACGGGATGACAAGGCCGAGGTGAGTACCTGGTAATGTGTCGACCATGAAGCAACCGGAAAACTGGATCATGACGAGTGACCGTTTGTGTATCTTGCCATCTTACAGTATGTTGCAGTGAGTTACGCTTCCTCCCTCCCGCTGCCTCGCCTTGTTTTTTGACAGTACCAACCGCCAACATATCCTGGGATCAAATGCAGTACGGCCATTCCATGATGGTTGATCCCATGGGCAAGGTGATTGCTCAGACGGGCGCTGAACCCAGTGTCATTTTTGCCAACCTTGGTCAGTCTCGGCAAACTCGATTTCAATGTTTCGAAAAGCTCATGCCCCCGTACATCTGGTGTTGTATGTGTGCGTGTGATACAATCCAGATCCCGAGGTCATCCGCAAGACTCGAGCTGGGATCCCGTTGACTCATCAAAGACGATTTGACCTTTACCCTGATATTGCCATCGTCGAGCCTCGTTGAACAGTATGTTCTCGTAGACGGGGAAAAAAATTTCAGGGAAGACTGCATGTCATGGCAACACGCGCATGTACATATTATGACAGATATCAAACAAAAAGACAATCATTTGTTACACATTCTCTCGCACCCACATTTCGTGTTCATACTCGACGTCATTCTCAGACTGAACGCCCGCCTTGACGTGGAACCCGACATGATCATTCAACTCCTCGTGACTCGCCCTTCGCCACCGTGTACCCGGTTGACCATGACTCGTGGTGAAATCCGGAAAGAACAAGTCACACGAGTCGTAGGCGGGTTTCAGGATCCGTGTAAACAAGACCCGGTCGACGAGTCCGCTTTGGAATGCAGTAGTGTAGGCTTGGGCTCCGCCGGTCACGAATATCTGACCGCTCGAGCTCTCGGGGACGAGTTTGACGGCTTCTTCTATCGACGGCGCCAGCCAACGTTGGTCGGATTGCCTATAGGGTTGGACCAAATGCCAGACGAGGTCGAAATCAGCACGTGAAGGGGGGGAATATGACGGGCAAAGCCTTTTATTCTGTCGGAAAATCCACACTTACTCGTCTTGAACAGCAGCCTGCGTGTCTCGTGTCAAGACGATATTCTGACGGTGCTTGAGCGGGGGCTTGGGCAGACTTTCCCAAGTCTTGCGACCCATGACGACGGCGTTTTTCGTCTCTTCGTTGGGACCGACCGTTACTGAAAAAAAAATGGAAACAGACCATCCAAGTTAGAGCTCTGAATGAGAGGATGAGGAGGGAAAATAGCTGTTGACGAACCCTCGTAGAAAAATTTGAGCTCTGCCGGGAGATTCCAGGGCATCCTCCCGTTGCGGCTGATTCCATTACGACGAGTGACGGCAGCAATTACTGTGACTCCACGTCGTTGTGAGTTTGGTGCCTAGAAGTAAAAGATGCAAGAGGATGAGTCGTGTGAAGATGAAACAAAAAGGACAGCGAACCCCAGGGGGCAACCATCTGCTCGGATCAACTTACCGATAAGCTAGGAACCTCTGTGGACTTGGAGCCAGCCTCGGGAGCGGAAGGAGACGGTTCTTGTCCAGGGACAGCGGTCTGGCTTGAAGGTGCTGAAGTAGTATCCAGCATTCTGCGTGCCACTTCTTCGACTAGACGTGCGTCCAGGTCACCCGTCACAAAGGCTCCCCCGGACGCATTGAATAATTGTATTCCGCTGTCGACGCCTGCTGCATTCGATGAAGAGGGCTGAGCTTGTTGCTGCTGCTGTTGGGATGAATTGCTCGTAGAGGCCAGCTGATGGCTCTCAGCAGACAACAGTCCTTCGAGGTCGTTGAGGAGTGATGTTGAGCCAGGATTCTTGACGAGATGTACGAGGACTGAACGGAGCGCATTAACTTCCACCTTCATGGCTTCATTGTCCTGTTTTGTGTTTGGTCAGTCTATTGATCCAGCTTGTGTCTGACATTTGTGAAAACGAAAACAGTCTGGAAACTCACGGCTTCCAGTTGTTTGATTCTATGGGCACCAAGCTCAACCGCATAATTGAGCCTTTCCAGTTCCTTGGCTTTCTCCTGCAAGTCCTTCATCTTTTCTTCCCTTCTTTTCCTGAACGCTTGCTGTGCTTTACGATTCTGTTCCGCTCGCTTCGAGCGTCTGTAGGTTGTTTCCATCAGCAGTGTGAATGGGCTCGACGGGGCATGGACAAAGAGCAATCGTTTGTGATACCTACTTTTCGTGAGCTCCAGGTTCGCCCGTCTCACCCTCTTCCGTCCCTGAGCCTCCAGCTACAATATGTGACCCACTTCTTTCTGGGGTACGGGTTCGCCGGAGTTCATCATCCGTCGAGGCACCTCTACCACCGTTGCTGTTGTTGCCATTGTTGAAGCTTTCATCGTGTGGGCCGGTCAGTCTGACACCACCTTGGGCCTGATCATCACGGGGCAAGGGCATACTAGCGCTGTCAAATGACCCAGCCTCTGTGCGGCCCTTTTTAGCTGACCGACTGGGATCCTGATCGTGATGACTTGTCATGCCTGCAGCTACTGCTTCCAATTGGTCGTGTTTTCGCTTGCCGGCTGGGTCGGAATGGCTACTTTGCTCATCCATCACTCGGCTGCTATGAGCGCTACTCAGATTCGGAACAGGTGGTAGCTCTTGCATGGACGCCAGAGAGGATAATTCGGACAAGCGATAATCAGGTTGTTTGGTAGGTGACAATGTCGACGACTCGGCGGTGGACGAATGTGGGTGTGAGTGGTGTGGTGACTTTGGCTGTGAACCGGACTCTACCACCGGTGGGTTCTCCACCTCATTCTGAGCACCATCTGTGAGTCTGGATTCCATGTCGCACCAAGTGAGTCGCTGCCAGGGTATTGTCGGTATCTGCAGGGTGAATGAAAGTGGTTTCTCCCCTGTATATGCTGGTTGCAAGTGACCTTCCACTCTGGTCATGCTTTGCGCGTATTTCGGCAATCAAAGGCGTAAACGAGTACATATTGGCAGCAGGTGGGATATCGACACTTCCACACATGTAGCCCGGAAAATCAACAGGATACAGCACTTGGACTACATGGTCATAATTTGCCATTGAGACAACTTTCACGACTCATTACAATGTACGGGTATTGTGCTTGTCGTCGGTTCTGGTTCATCGGGGAGAGGGGGTGGGAGTGACGGCGGCGGTGGAGGTGGAGGAGACGAGGGCGGTAGTGGCAGAGATGGTGATGGTGGGAGCTCAGATGGAGCCCGGTTCAACGGCTCTTGCTCCTGCCCACTACTTTGATCATCATCATCATTACTGCTATCATCATCGTACGCGCCTACGAGTCCAGCCAAACCCCCTGGAGCGGCTGTCGACTTGCGCTCCTGTTGACCAACCATGTTGCCGCCCGCCTTGAGATCTTGCCAGGCTTGGTGGTACTTGCCTCGAGCTCGAAGGAAATCAAAGCGAGCATCTGAAGCGTGATGAGTAAGAATGCGCATTTCAAGCAGCTGGGGATTCGACGCCGACTTGATCGATTCAAGTGTGTGCTTCATGAGCTGGATCGTGGATTCCGAGGGCTGTCCATAGGTGTAATCGTGGTGACACAAAGAGTCAATGAATGTGTCGATACAAAAAAACTGGAAAAGTGTCTCTCGCTCGCACCTGCTCGTCCACCACTGGCTCAACATCTCTGGACGCCAGCTGATGGGATGCCTCCTGTTCTCTTTCGAGTATCAATTTCAACCTCTCATTTCTGGCTTCATCCAGCCTGATCTTTTTCTTCAACCGTTTCGACCCCTCGTCCGAATCTTGACTGTCATCACCAGACGTGACGCCAGCATCGGCGGGCGCATCAAGACGTTGCCGAGTCCGTGGTAATGATGATGAGGCTGCTGCTGGTGAGCGTTGGCGACGATTGCAGTGCACTGTCGTGGGTGAATTCAAGGGCGGGCTCAACGACGCCTGTGGATCGTCCGGATGGACTAGACTGTTTTCCTCGGGTGGTGTGGTGCTCAATACCAAAGGCGGGAGTGAATCTGCAGAATCATCAATGATGCTGAGCCTGTACGACCAAGGTTCATCTCTGTTTTAGCTCAATCATTCTCAACGAGAGAGTTTCACGTTCTTGCTGTTCTCCTCCATCATCCCCACCAAGCATGCTTTTGCGCAAGTCTTTAGACGCAGAGTAACCATTCAGAGAGTACTGGCATGATACAGCTTGCCCCCTTTTTTGCTGCACGACCAGACGGGATCATCAGAGCGCAGATGCACGCCATAAAAAAGAGAATCACAGGACATATTTATGAAATATTGGACGCACCCCAACGGTTCCATGACGCTCTCGATACAGCCGATTCCTAGTACTGGCGAGGGAGGGAGAGAGAGATGATTTGTGCCGACGTGCTAATCAAAGGAAAAGTATCACATATATCACAGGATGCAGGATGATTGATGATTGATGGTCAGGTCACAGTTTGAACATTTCAAAGAGATCAAGCCCATTCAGTTCGCTTTCACACATTCTCACGCACAACAAGTCCCGCTGGTCTAGGGGTTATGATCCTCCCTTAGGGTTAATTCGCTCTGCTTGGGAGGGGTGCTGTGTTCGAGTCACAGGTGGGACCCATCTTTTTGACCTTTTTGACCTTTTTGACCCTTTTGACCTTTTTTCTTCCCCTGACCTGTTCATCATCTCGCAAGGTTTAATCCTTACGTACCTTTTTGGACCACCGGTGATAATATACCAGACATGCAAGACTCGTGATTCTGATGCATTTGGCACGTACAATATACAATGATTACATGTATTCGACCTCTTTGCGACACCTGACCCATGGCATAATCTAGGAGGCACCTGAAAAGGCCACGAGTCCATCGATAGACGAGGACCACAAACAAAAATGTATGGACACTCCCTGTTTTTTCTTTGTCCCCTAGTACTTGTGCCGCGTTGAATAATCTTGAAAAGTCCCACGCATGAGCCACCAAAAGGCAAAGCCATCAGTATAAGGTTGTAAAAGTGTGAAACACCATGCCGAGAGGCGCAGACAAGTTCTCCTCACCTTTGGGTGCCACCACCAGACCACGACCTTTTGATGCTCCCCGGTAAACAGTCTCGATAATGTCAATCATCTTTGTTACGAGATGGCCCAAGAGATGCGTCAGTATCATGTCAAGAATGCTGGTATCATGAATGGAATCTCACCTCTTGTTTTTCAGAGATGGCCCAGTTGCTGCAAGATTTGACCAAATACCCGGTGCGACGTTTAGCTCGGGCATTGTGTAATCAATCCAGACATGCTCACATTTTGTTATTATTACCCGTCCCCAGATCAATCATGATGTGTTTGTTCCTAGACGATCGGGGTTGAACAATTATAAGCATGATCAAAGGCAAGTCGAACGTCGTTTTGAAATGGAAGACCATCCAGAATAAACGAACGTACCGGTAAAAGAACATGAGCGTGCATGGGTCATACAGCTCGTACATTTTGTTGAAATCCGGTACCTTGTCAATATCAACTAGACAAACAATCCCTTCACATGAACAAATCATTTGTTTTTTGACAATAATAGAACAAGCAACTCACCAAGGTACATGACGGCAAAATTCTGAACTTTGGCTTGAACGGAATACAGCGTCTCGTCCATGACCATGCACTGCGGGTCCCAATCGTGTCCGAACCGGATACACACTACACGGTCTTCTTCCACTTCGATGGCTTGGTCGACGTGCCACCCCGAGGGCAGGCTGTGAGGACAAGGTGCCCAAGAAGAGGCGGGGGGGTGCATAAGTTGCATGTCGAGTAAGCGGGACATACTGGAAAAGAAGATTGGGCTTACTGGGTCATGAAATACGACATGGTGGCACAGTACTGGAGTCCGCGGAAAAAAGAAGAGAAACAGGGCCGAGAAGCGGATCAGAGGGTGAATGCAAGTGAGGTTGCTGCCTTTTTGCAAGTTGAGCGAATGTCTACTGAATTCCGACAGTCGCAATGATACTACTGCTTGCTTGCTTGACATCGATCGTCATATAAAATCGATGCGCGTCGCCCTCTGCAGGCAGGTCGTCGTCGTTTGCAAGCTTGAATTGCAAGTCACTTAGTAGTCAATACGCCTCGAGTGGTCATTTGGGAATGAGCAGGTATTGCTCCGGGATAGCAAGAAAAAGTCATTAATGGCATCAACACCACAATCATACGTTTCATTACATCCCAAAAAGACAATAGCCAATTTCGTCTTTGCCAGCAAGAATCAATGATATAAAACCTCCACAAAGCACCGAGTCACCAAGTGTAATATGTAGAGCAAAAAGGAGCAACCTAGATCATACCAGCGACTCCGAGACCGACAATTCCAGCGACTGCAGACAACAACGGGTTGGAGCTGACCGAGAGAGCTGCTCCAGTATCTTCTGCATCCGCGGCAGGAGCGGTAGCTGTGCCGGTGGAGCTGCTGCTGCTAGTCTTGGTAGATGTAATGTCAACACGGAGAGAAGAGGCCTGACCGGTGATGGAGGCAACGGCGGAAGAGACACTGGCAGAGACAGATGAAGCAATCTCGGTGGCCGAGGGAAGCACGAATGCGTCTTGACCGGTGGGCGAAGGAGCAGGCTGGGCGGTGCTGGGCAAGTTCTGCGAGGATTCCTCGTCAATACAGCATTGAATGAGCGCATCAAGTCAAGATGGCAAGACCTACGGTAAAGTCCTGCTTGGCACAAGAGTCTTTCAACTCTTCAAAGTCTTGCAAAGTGGTGACACCTTTGTTACCATTGTCCTACCAAGTGGATCGCATTAGTCACTACAGTAGCTATCAGCAAAATTATTCACACCCGCTCTTTACTCACACTGTTGCAAGTCGCGCAGTTGAGAATCTTTTGCAAGTAGTCACCTTGACACTGGCAGTCTACATCATCACTTGGGCACGTCTCAAAGTCGCACTCAAAGTAACAACCCTTTGTGAGTTCAGGGCAGTAGCCCTGGACTTCGGTAAAGGCAGTCGCCAAAACGGTCGAGTCTTCCTTTTGCAAACATTCGATGCATGCATCCATGTCGTCGAGTTTAGAAGCTACAGTGCAGATGCACGATCCCAGCTCCGATTCGCCGGGATATTGTTCCTGAGATCATTGCAACGTCAGACCAACGCCATCAGAGGACGAGTAGGAGCTCAACTCACTGTGCAGAGAGAGTACATCTTGAGAGTGTTTGTACAACTGTCTCGACAGGCGGCCGGAGTAGCGGCCACTGCACCTTCAAAGTCTGCATCGAATCCTTGGGCCCGGACAGCGGCGGAGAGGGCGAGGGACACGAGGATGGCGAGGTTGAACATGATGAAAAGAGTTTAAACGAGTGTAGTCGGCGCAAACGAATGTATACCTATGCGAGCTGGGTGAGGGAATTCCAGGCGTTGACAGAGAATGACCAAACGGATGCCAAAGATTGAATGTGGAAGGAGGGACGCAAAGGAAAGTCCTAGTATATAACCCGTATTGATGACATGACTGCTAGACAGAGGCAACGACATCAAGGGGAAAAAAGACGAGAATGAAACGAGGGATCCACCTGGTTCGCTAGTCAATCAAAGTTCTCCTGTTCGTCCGTAGCGGCGCACTTGCTTTCCTTGCATGTAGACTGTAGTGGTATATGCACATTGCTGCTTTCAAGACCTGCACTCCTAGGCTCACCTACAGCAAGTCTTCTAAGGTCACCAGCCATTCCCTGTCCAGATTATTGGCCACGCTTTGTCGAGATTCGTCTATCGTTGACACGAGTATGATTCAAACCAAGGACGCGCGTCGTTGATGCTCTACATGTGTGGATTGGCATATGACCCATCCAATGTGGCATGTCAGTAGTGTTTTCAGCTATACCATACATTTCAGTGTGGTAGTAGAGGGCAGCAGCTAGGGAAACCACTTGTTTCATCGCTTGTCCATCCGCGGCGACGATTCTCTAGGTAACAAGAGTCAATACTGTGGACAGATCCCTCCACTCGAGATTGGCTTATCAGCTGTTATCTTATCTCTCGCTCTCGCTCTCGCTGCCAAACCTTGATTGATAACTCGATGGCGTGATTGCCAGATGCCAGACGACCCCTCGACAATAGACTCGACTCGAATCACTCTGAGTCTATTTGACCACCTCCTTTCATTTTGTGAGCTACCTCAAGGAATCACACTATGAACTCGCAAGCAGTCACACCCACAGTGGCACCTCGGAGCGATGGCGCTCATCTCGCGACTGAACTCATTGCAGGGAGGTGAGCATCCTAGATACTTAGGGATACATGGTGTGACGACTTGACTTTGGTTGACTCTGCTTGACATTCAGTGTGGGTGGAGCAGTGCAGATCCTGGTGGGACAAGTGAGTGAGACTTTTACCACGCCATGAGCTAGCACATTACCATCAGGCTCACTGACGAGATGGTGCGCTCCGCCACGAATTCCAGCCTCTTGATACCCTCAAAGTGGTGAGACAGACTCTGCAGAGCACATGATTCCCATGCCTTTCCACCTTTTTGACGGGTTCATTCCATCAATAGCGAGCTCAAACGGCACCTCCAGGGACATTCACTAGTACATGGGACATTGCTCGTCAGACAGCCGCCAAGGAAGGCGTCCGAGGGTTCTTCAAGGGTATGCCACTCACACTTTGTCATTCATTCCAAACGAAATCACAATATCACCCACTCACACGCACACCCTTGACCCGTACCCCCCCTTGCAGGCATGTCAAGCCCCCTCATTGGAATCTCCGCCGTCAACTCCCTCCTCTTTGCATCCTACGGCTACTGCAAACGCTTGATCAACCCGTTCAACGAGCCCCTGACATTGCCCCAGACCGCCCTCGCAGGAGCCGGAGCCGGCGCCATTCAATCCGTCCTCGCAAGTCCGGTCGAATTGGGCAAGATTCGTATGCAAGGGCAGTATGGAGGTGCTCACGACGTCAGATTGTCCGTGGCCCTGCGTGACTTGTATCGCCAGTATGGGTGGAGGCGAGGGATTATGAGGGGGTGTTGGGCCACGGTGGCCCGTGAGATTCCAGCTTATGCGGGTTTTTACACTGGTAAGTCCGGCTACACACCTTTATTGGTGGTTACGATGAACATGGGACTGATGCGCCCAAATTTTTCTCCTTTGGCAGCCTATGAGTTTACTAAACGGTCCCTCACACCCACCGGATCCGAGCCTACCACACCCATCTACCTGGCTTCAGGTGCGACAGGAGGCGTTTGTTACTGGCTTGCATGTTACCCGCTTGATGTTGTCAAGAGCCGTGTCCAACTACGTCAGGAACCTCCACGTGGAGGAGTGGGGTATATCGGACGAGAGCTCGTGGCGATTGTACGACAGAGTGGAGTGTGAGTGTGTTCGACGTGCTTTGGTGCGCCAAACGGTCCTTATGCTAATGATAACTGGAATACTACCATCAACCGCTCTGGGGGGAACAGGTCGGGCTTGTTTCGAGGGTTGGGCACGTCGTTGCTACGGTCCGTTCCGGCAGCAGCATCCACCTTTGGTGCGTTTGAGTTGACCAAAGGTGAGCACGAGTCGTTTTCTTGGCTAGCATGGCCCAGATCCAAAGACCGAGACATGAGCTGAGTATGATGAAAATACAGGATTCATTGAAAAGAACCATTTGATTTGAGATACCACAAGCCTAGTACATGTTGGATTCCTACAAGCCGGCGTTTTTATTTTGCCCCTTCACATCGTCAACGCAACACAAGCAACTTTTATCCTACCATGTACAACTGAAATGTACACCCGCGCAACCCTACAACATGACCCTCCACACACATACATACACACACACACCCTCTCTTTCGATACACAGAGTGCTCATTCCCCAGTCCGCTTCTTCCATCTGTATTGTAGTACCACATCCATACCCGACGCACCCGGTCCTCCCAATCCAGGAGCTTGCCAATAAAACTGTCGTGTGGCCGCTAGAGTCGTATGAACGGGTACAACGATGCCGTTGCACAAGACTTCGAGATCATCTTCCGCCCGTGGTGGGTGTTCATCGCCAGGGTTTGTCGGTTGACTTGTGCTGGTCGTCGTGGTGGATGCAGCTGCAGCGGCGGCAGCGGCCATGGCTTGGTCTGCAGCACCGAATCGGGCGGATGAGCTTGACGGAGCCGGGGTAATCGATGTCCGACGACGATGCGCGGCCAAAGGTCCCAATTCGAGTTTTTCGTAAATCTGGTACCCACCCCCCACGCAAATCGTGTCAGTTTTTATTTTTCTCACGCCAGTCAGGTCGAGATCCAAACAAAAAAAAGACTCACGTAGTGGATGACTTTGCGAATACGCAAAACCCGGTTGGCCGTGAGTCGGGTGTTGCTAGATGAAATGTTTGTATATCAGTCACTATGACTCTCAAAACGCACACGCGCACAAAGGCCGTTCAACTCACTGAGGAGGCATGGGCGGTAACTCGCCACCCTCGTCCTTTTGACCCTGCTGCCCTTGAGCACTCCAAGGCTCGAGGACGAAACACAACTTGACCGGGTCCTTTTCTTTACACACATCTTCAAACACATACTCGAGCAACCACTCGGGCGCACACATTTCGAGCGGGTGTAGATCGGATTCAACCCCGGCAACGGTCGAGCGGTACAAGACGACCCATGCACCTGCATCACGGGTCTCTTCGGAAATGTAGACGGTCATGGTGGGTGGCAAGTCGGTCATTCTCGGTGTGTTTAGAGTTGACAAGAGATGGGGTGGCGGGTGGAACGGTTTGGTGCGTAAAAGCGTGAGATATTCGAGTCGAGTGGCGTCTGGCTCGGACATGACAGCGGTCGACTGCTTGTCTTCGGGGGCCATTCCATCTTTCTTGTCAGCCGCCGTGGTAGTGGTGGTCGTGGCGCTCGTCGTCGTGGTCGAGGTAGGCGCCGCATCACTCGTCGACCCCTTTTTACTCCCCTTGATACCACCAAACTTGAACTTGCCCATCAACGAAGCTCCCAAATTCATTTGCCCAGGAGAGACCGACGTAGCATTGGACGTGGTTGCAGCTGCTGTCAAAGTGCCCCCTGGCGTCGTCATTCCATCAGAAGCAGCACCCGCACCCCCACCGGCACTGACAGCCTCACTCGTCGCCCTTGCCCGTCCACTCATGCTGCCGCCATTGGTCCCCGCGCGAATCGTAAAGTAGTCCTTTTCACCTGATCGATGGTCAGGGGAATGTAGACCCCATCCCGGACTCGTTGCGTTGAGCGCTGTGGCCGGAGATCTGGGAAGGGATCCGGGCGTGCGGGTCATCAAAGTGCCGCTCGGACTGAGTTCTGGTGCAGGCGTCACGGGAGGTCGAGCGGGGGTTCGGGGTGGAATGGACGGCCCAACGAGGGGCTGTTTTTGTTGCGACGTAGCGGCGGCTTGGTAACGAATCGTTGCACGGTCCGGTTGATCATGTTGCGCAAGATCATCCGCTTCGGCCTTGACTAGTCCCCTGAACAACCGTCCCAAGACCCACTTCCCGAGATTGACTGTTGGCCACGCATGTTGTTAGTTCAATCAACAACACAGATGAAGGGGGGCGCACACTTTGAACATACCTCTTTGGTCTTCAACAGTACCACGTCCCACGAATTCCACTTCGTCCGCGTACACTTCGGCATCCCAGCACCGTTGTTGATCGATATGCACTGTCAAGCTTCCGATGCGTGTATCAACCGTACACCATGAGACAGTCGATGACTCCCCCTCGATACGTTCACGAACTGTATCGAGAGCATTGTGGAGGTCTGGGGTGGGTTCCAATGTCGCTGTCGAGGTTGTCAGTCCAAGTGCGCCGCCGCCAGCGTTTTGATTGTTGCCTTCACCACCGATAATCCGACGATACTCCCATCGCCCGAGCCAGCGTCCGGTGACGATACACGCAATGTACACTTGTCCACTGGAATCCACGGCGAGCGCATGTTGACGGTCATTGAGAATGACGGCACGTTCGAGCCCTCGGGTTGGACGTAGAGGGACGAGTTCGTCGGGTGAGGTTCGGCAGGCTGGAGCAGAGATCAAGGCGTCCCGAGCTTGGAATTGACGCAGCGCGTGAGCTGGGCCGCTGGCAGTGGTGGTTGATGCATTGGCAGCGTTGGCAGTAGGATCCACTCGGTCAATGGATGGGGCGAGGGATGAACGACGATACGATCCTCGGTGACCTGGTGTAGCCCCTGCCAAACCCTGATCGTGGGAAGGTACGGTAACGAGGGGGAAGAAGCGGTCCGTCGGGGGGTCGAGGCAGATCAAATGGGTGTATGGAATCCCATGGCGTCCTGGCGTGGGGTGACGATGATCTGTCGTCGGGGCGGTGGTGGCAGCGAATGCGACGGATTTGGGCTCCGATGCCTGAGGTGGCGGAGATGCGTGTTTAGGTCGTGGGGGGATGAATCCATTGACCATAGGTCGAGGTTCCGCTGGGGCAGGCACATCCACTGGAAGGGACTGCACGGGCGAATCCTGGGAGTCAGCAGAGTCGATTGATGACCGAGTTCTCCTCTCTGCTACCCTTCCCACATCTCTCCACCTTTTTACCTGGGTTGACCCATTCGCGGTCCATACATATTCATCATCAATCCCCACAATTTGACGGATTCCACGTCCGCGTTGGTGGTCTGCTGACGAGGGGTCGCGGGCAAGGACGAGACATTCACCATCATAGTATGTTCGTCCAATGCCTGAGCTATGAGAGTGAGAATCATCACTGCTGCTGCTGCTTTGATTGCCTCCAGTCAAGTCAACCACGGCAAGATTGCCTGCGCGATCTCCGGAAAAGAATCGCTCGAGGTTGGGATGATCAGACCACAAGGACCACACAGAGTCGGTATGATGGGTAAAGGTGTGCAGGCACCGTTGAGCGGCGAGAGACCATACCTTGATGGTCCCATCAGAAGATCCAGATAAGAGCGTACGTGTATCGTGAGATAAGACGAGAGCACGAAGGTTATCAGCGTGGCCGACGAGGGAGGATGTGTGTTGGGACGAAGGCGGTAGACGAGGGTCATACAACCTGATCAATCGGTCAGGGGAGCCTGCGGCAATGAGATTGCCCGAGTGAGAAGCAGCGAGAGCATAGGTTGATGTGGAAGAATGTGAATGGTGGGGTGTATGGTCTTGAGGGGCCAGCGTGACAATAGGTGACGAGGGACGTGGTGATTCGACGTCCCAGATGTAGATTTTACGATCTAGACCACCGGAAATCAGCGTCGACGGGTTGTACTGGGGTTGAGCGAGAACGTTGACGTGGTCGGACTGGATTCCCAAGAGGGTCGACGATGGGGTTGCCGAGTGAGGATGCCAAGCTCGGATGGTGCGGTCGGAAGAGCACGAGTAGACGTGTTGAGCATTGGGAGACACAACGACGTCGTTGATCCAATCTGTATGACAGTGAATGGACTGCCGAGGTGTGGTGGCAGGGCCACGTTCACTCGCAGAATTATTGGGTCCATCGACGGGGGGACGAAATGGCAGCTTTGACTTGTCCAATGCCCATCCACTGGATTTATCTGTTTGATAGTCGTTTTCTTGAATCAATTCGTCTTCATCGTCAGCGTCACCATCCAATCGTTCCCACTCAATTCTGTCACGATTCGTCCAGCGTGGCCCCTGACGCCGAGTGGTAGGAAGGTTCAAATCCCACCCGATAAGTTGACCGTCACGACCGCCGGTATACAGAATCCCTTGCGGAGACGTGGCATCAGCTAGGATCGTCGTCGTGTCCAATGCCAATGCGGCCACGCCACGCAAGTGACCAGGTGTTGTGCCCAAGTTTTCGGTGACTTTTGGTTCATTAGATTTAACCAACCATGGCTTTGTTTGACCATGGGATGAATGTGGCCACGACGGGAAATCGAGGTGGTCAATCCTTGTTGGTTGTGGCGGGGGAAGGATATACGAGATTCGTTTGACCATGGCGGCGTCCCTTGTATATAGCCTTGGTCCCCTCCTGTGCAGAGAAGGAGTAGTAGTGGCAGTATAATACTTGTATAGAGTTTCCCCACCTGAAAGCAAGAGCGATATCCCCACTGTCGATGAGTAATCCCCCGTCGAAACGAATGGATTCCCCGCGGAAATCGTTTTTTATCCCATCTACTCTTTTTGAATTTTCTCAGGTTGAATCACACCCACAAATCCACACCATGAACGTCCTCACTCGGCGGTCACTTGGGGTCAGAGTCCCCCGCAGAACGTTCTTTTCATGGATATCCAAAAAACAGGCGCCATCCCCACCACCGCCATCGACAGCGACACTGGGTCCCAATGACCTCTTTCATCCCATGTCGGCCTCTCCGATCCAAGGCATCCGTCAGCGTGCTGAATTGATCAAGTCCATGGCACCTTGCCCGACCTGTCTGGATAACGCCCAAAGAGGCCGCGGGTTTGGGTATGATGATCACATTACCCGGGCAGAAGAGATGCAGCCGGAGAGGTACCGTGAGCTGCTCAAGGTCACTCGTCAAGTCAACAAGGTGGCGTTTGACTGCCCAGACTGTGGTTTCCCTACTCACTGCTCCCATGAGCACTACGTGGATGACAAGGCCGCTCATGCAGAGTATTGCCCGCGCTTGAGAGAGTCCAACGAAGATGATCATGATATGCGCAGTGGACGTTATTTCAAGGAGTTCGTCCTACCTGGTGAGCTCGTTTCCCATATCGGTCCCATCATGCATTGTTAATGATCTCTTGGGGTATGCAGGTGAACAATACTGGGACGCTGCTCCCTCACTCGACTCATGGGACACTCTTTTCTACTCTCGAAACTTTGCATCAGTCAATGCCGATCGGCCCCGTCGCCACCTCTCCAAACTCCTGACCTACCCCATCACGATCGCCTCCGTCCTCCACCGACTTGGCCCCTATGCCGGCGCCAGAGGTGGTCTCGATGGACGAACAACTCACGAAGGTAAACGCTCTCTCGCGGCCATTCACCAATATGCTCACCCTCCGGTCGGTGCTGAACCTTCGGCCACGGGACGCAACACGCACACCCCCATCCGTCTGTTCATCCTCGGCGCACGAGCCGAGTCGACCTTGCCACCGCATGTTTGGGAACAAATCTGCTTCTTGTTCCCATTCACCCGGTTTGAAATTTACTTCATCGGCCCTCAAGCTGCCCTTCCTTCGGGCGTGGAGAGTGCAATCACCAAGGCCACCGAGGAAGCTAAACTCAAACCTGAACAACGACCTGAAGTGTCCGACGATGCCGCTGATACCCCAACAAGTTCACTGACGACAAAGGGCAACCGTAAAATCTATGATGTGCCTACACCCTCCCTCCCTTCGCCTATGCTCGCCCGAGGCCGTGTCAAGTCTGACCTCTACGGCGTCCCCTCGTTCCGTCTCCCCGTATCTCACACATTGACGCTCACTACACTCAAGGCTCACCACCAAGACGTTCACGATCAGTTCGGACCATTCGATCCCTTCACCGACGTCTTTGTTGCCATGTGTCCAGGTTACGGGTTCCCCTCGACTCAAACCGCGCCCGGGGAAGCTAACCCAGACGGCTCCCCAATCTTGATGGCTCAACGCGAATGGCACGACTCATTGGTCTCGATCATGAAGACTAAATGCCCATTGATCGTGACCGGATTTTCACCTCGTGACGTCGAACGTGATGTCGCCTCGCTGGACCGTGTAGACGAGCTCAGGGGAGAATACGATATTCTCGTCCGACCGGGTAAGAATCCGTTTTCAAGCTTGAAATGGGAAGCAGGCGATTTCGATCCCCGAGTCATGGTTCGAGTGAACTGGGGAGTGTGGGTCGTCCGAGGAAAGAGTTTGGATGTGGAGGTGCATGATGGCGAGCGTGAACGCGGGGTCACACAGGCGGCGGAAGAATGATGGTAGTGTTGTGGAAATAGACTTGTAATATATCTTTGCATACTCGTGCATCAAAAACCCACTCATGGTCTGCAGACGTGTCATTCATCGGTTGCATACATTCACAAAAACCAATCATGGTCTGCGTTCAACGTGAGCTTGTAATCGTTGCTCTCGTTGCACTGCGTCGCTTAGTGGTCCCCGGTATGTCGCCGTCGTTGTCGTGGTGCTCGCCGTCGTTGCATTCGTGCTCGTATTTGCCGCTGCTGTTGCTGCCGTTCTTTCCTCCAACTCCACCAACGCTTCCCAATCATCGTCCCCACCTTGATCAGTCCCGTCATCACCTCGGCAGAATTGCGCCACGAGCTCAGCAACTTTATCCAACGGTGCAGGTTTGCCATCGATCAAGGCTTGCCATTTGAGTCTCAGGATCGATTTGATCGCATAGTATTGTGTTGGTTTGTACCATCCAGTATAGTCCTACCCTCAACACATACTTTGTGAGATTTAACACGATTAAAGAGTCATCACGCTACTCACGTCAAGTGTATCGCCCAATGCTCGGGGGTCACGTATTAATCGAGCGAGCAGTGGATCCGTCACATCACACAGTTGGTAATTTGCAATATCACGGTGAAGCACTTGACCGTCAAACAAGTGGCTCTTGTTGACATCAGGTTCGAAATCCGTTCCGTGGAGGTGCTTGAGTCGGTCGGTCTGCCAAGAAGATGAACGAGGGGCGGTGGCGGTATGCAAACTGGTGGCCGAGGAGGTGGAAGCAGTAGCAGCAGCAGTGCGAACAGTGGTTCGTGCCCCTCCGTCTTCCCGAATATTTCGAAAGTATAATCGTTGGTATACATGCACTGACCGGTCTGTCCGTGGGTCGTAGCCCAATCGTACAAGGTTGTCGCGGAATGGGCCATCGAGAATGGTATATGCTACCGCAGGGAGATAGGCGTGTTTCCTGAAGATGCATACATGTCAGTCAGGTGCGGTGTCCTGGCCAGATGATGAAATGACTCACGCTTGAAACATTCGACGGGTTTCGGCGTCGAATTGATTCATGATGGCCAGTCGCGACCACATGGGCCGTTGCTCAAACTTTTGTCTCACAACCTCCAAAATTTTTTGGTTCACACTGGCCAAGGCAGCTTGAACATCCGGCGCAGGGTGCGTTGGCACGTTCTCAGTCGCATGATGTACCTGCACAAAGTTGTACACGATATTCTTGTGTTTATTCACAAATCGATACGTTTCCTCGCCTGTCACTGGATTCGTGTACGGTTCGAGTTTGGAGTTTGGCCCATGTTCGTAGGTGAATCTCGAGGCTGGAATGGCTTGGGTGCTGAAGACTGGAGGAGGGAGAGAGGCGATGAGCGAGCGGTGAGTGATGTCATGGTCCCAATCAAATGTGTCTTGCGAGGGCGTGCTTGCGGTCGGCTCGGTGTAGCGTTCATCGAGAGAATCAAAGGTGAATGAAGAGAGTGTTTTGTCTGGCCATATTCAGTTCCTTAGCATCGTCGTTACTCGACATGGCCGTTGAGAACCTACAATCGCCTTGAGCAAGCCCATCAATAAGCTGGACAATCCGAGAGTCACTTCGAGGCTTGTACTGGTAATCCGCCATGGCTATCATGAAATTTATTAGCATTATGATGGGCACACTCATGCATACAGAGATAGACACCATCATGCTTACCTCGGAAACGAACAGTCTGCTTGACCATCCCTGGGATTTGCACATGGTAAACACCACCGCCGTCCTGCTGGTCGACATCGTTCTCGACCGATTGCCTTGTTCTTCGCCGCCGCCTCGTTACCTTGACAACCAGTCGGTGCGTAGGGACACGTTCTCCAAGCACCGGATGAGCCCAATGATCATCTTTTCTCCATCGCCATTCGAGGTGGGATTGCGTTTTGTTGAACACAGCGTCGCGGTCGTCTGGGCCCGTTCCGAGCGTTGAGAGTGCGGCGTCAAGGGAACTGGACGAGGATGGGTTGATCGGCCCTGGGTATTCAATGGATTGGAACGTCTGGTGACCAATGGGCCTGGTGGGTGCTGCTGTGGTCGTCATCGCTCTGGTTGAATGAGTTGTTGCATAGTAGATAGGGATGTTCTCACTGAATGAGCAAGACCATCTACTCTACTACCACCAAGCAACAGATCCGTCCAACGATCACGATGAAGCTCGCTGCCATTGTCACCACCCTTCTCTCTGCCACCGCAGCTGTAGTCTCTGCCAGCAATGTCCATATTGACGTGACCAAGCTTCCTACCGACTGTCCTATCAAGTCTCAAAAGGGTGACATGCTGAGCATGCAGTGAGTCGAGCCCAGTCTTTCCTCCATCAGGCCCCACCGCTCATTCTCTTGGGCACACTAGCTACACCGGGTACCTCCACCAGACAGGAAAGCAGTTTGACAGCTCTCGGGACCGCAACCAGCCATTTGACTTCAAAAGTATGTCTCGTCTTGGCTTCACAAGTGGGATAAGGTGTGCTGACGCGTTGTATACTTCTGCCTTTCCTGCAGTCGGCTCCAACCAAGTCATTCAAGGATGGGAACGAGGCAAGTGGTGTGACCATTGTCCGGCACTTCAAACAAAGAGACTAACACTCTCATGTGCAACAGGTCTCTTGGACATGTGTATCGGTGAGAAGCGAACCTTGACCATTCCTCCCGAACTGGGATACGGTGCGTCTAGTTGAATCTCTGAATCCCCAACCCTACGACCCGGTCTAACCCCTCTCACAATCTATCACTGGCTTAGGCGACCGAGGAGCTGGAGGTGTCATCCCGGGCAAGGCTACACTCATCTTCAACGTCGAGCTTCTTGACATCAAGAACCGAAAGCCCGAGCCTGCCAAAGCGGAGTTGTAGATGACGATAGCCATGTCAGCGTCACACCGACGTCGTATGCATACCATTCCTTTCCGCAAAGTGTCCTCAGAGGGTATATCTCGTACAAGCAATCGTCTTCTAGGGAGGGCGGTGGCCCTGGCGACATGGGTCTATCATCCCTACCGACCTGCCTCTTTCCTCTGTCCAAGCCCAAACGAAACCCTCTTGGCCCTAGGCGATGGCGCCCCCCCAGCTTGGTGGTAGTAGAAACTCGTCCCACTGCCTATGCCACTCAGTACAGGCATCGTCACCGGCCTCGAGAGCATGGGTTTGCCCCCCGTCGAGACAGATGTTGTCGGTGAAAGGGGTAACCTATACGGAGGTGCCGGGCTCGGAGGGCTGCTCATATAGGCTGGGAACGACCCCACGGGTTTCCTCAATTGAAAACAGGCCGTCGTGGCAGGTGCTGATCGAGGCACCGCCATGGGGGAAGGCACCATTCGGTGCGTCGATGGCGATCGAAGTGGTGGCGGCAGTGGGAAGCTCTGGGAATGGGTCGGATGACCAGGCAAGGGGAGGGGAGGGGGTGCTTGACGGTGTCGTTTGCATCGCCCTCCAGCTGCCAACCTGCATTTCCAACAGTCGTATCCTATGAAAAGGTTTTTGTTCCCAAACACGTCAGCCATTGGTCGATGATCTCTTTGAGACAGTCAGAGTCATACCTGCGCCCATAGGTTGAATATTGAACGGGATGTGTCAAGACGCTGTTGTCGACGTAGGTTTGTGTATGCACAAAGTATGAGGGCAGAGAATGTGTAGAGCGTGATGTTGTGCATTTACGTATCTTTCATGTTGGACAAGTCTTTGATTCGTTGGTCCTGACTCTTGGTATCAGACTGACAGTTTGTTTGAAAGGACGATGTTCAAGCTGCATAAGGATTGTCAGGACAAAGGATGGACAGCCAGCCCAAAGCTCAAAGGTTGTTGCCACGTCCACCAGTCTCAGTATCACTTTGAGATCAACATGGACCGTAACGATGCAATCAACGCAATGCATTGTCTTTCATTCGTTTCACATTTTGTCAACATTTTACAACTGTTTTGAGTCCATGACGAATCTGAAGATGGAAAGGCGAAGAGGCCCAGAATCTAGTCCCAAAATTACAAGCGCCACATCTAGCGAGCCCACATGCAGTGTTCGCTTCACTCGACCTGATCATCGACGAGGGGTAGTAAGCGTAGGCGGTGCCAGAGGGGCGGTATGATATGCCATCGAAACTGCTGATGTCGCGGGTGTCATGGTGGTGAGGTTGGTGGTCGTCGTTGTCGTCGTCATTGGAAGGGTCCGAGACGGTGAGGATTCGAATCCGCCAGCCGAGCTATTGAGCCTCGACCGAACGCGTTTAGTTGGGACTTTTGCTAATCGTCGAGTATGGACCAAGTTTCCTGTAATGGTCAGACAAGTATACCCGAGGCGCGAATCCACCATTCGTGCCTGTGAAAAGGCGAGGAGCGGTGTCTTTCTCAAGACGGGGCCTGATAGTGAAGAGTTCGACTGAGTGAGTGAAGCGAGCCGTTGCGCTCGTACAGCTCCAAAGGACTGAGATTGGGGAGCGGTACTTGAGGTTCCCCGACGAGATGATTGAGGGGTTAGGTCGGATCCTCGAGGCTCAAACGGCAACAAAGACCAATCAACGCCCTCGGTCGATGATAAGTGAACCATGACGAGTTGCCACTGAGCATCGAGACACTCTGCCGCATTCGCCGGTTGCTTTCGAGTGATCATCAACATGTGTTGGTCTCGCAAGATCGTAAAATCACCGCGGTGCATGGCCCAGTGTCGTGATCGAAGTTTGGTCCATTTGCCACCAAGTTGTTGCTCTTGAGCGAACCGTTCGAGAGCTTCGTGAGACGACTGCATCAGCTCTTGATGATCTGCCACTAGAAATGGGTCCGTCAACTGAGAGACTGGGGGCGATTCGAGCGATCTGGCGTCTGCTCCTCCATTGGCATGGCCCAACTCATGAGGCGGGCTATTGGACTGAGTTCGTCGATCTGTGGCTTGGTGCAGGGGAGACGCAACCGCCGGCGGCATGGTTCGAGAAGACCGCCGAGGCGTTCGCTTGCCCGACACGGCCAACAGATTGTCTCCAAGTCTTGATCCCGAAACACACGTACATGCCCTCGATCCGACATCCTGAATCTGTAGCTGGACTTGACAAACTCTGTTGATGGTTGCTCCAACTATATTGCAAAACAACATCTTTGGCTTGTTGCAAAGCGCGCAAAAGTCGGATTGTGTGAATAGGCAGTCGACCTTAACAACCGGAGATGGTGCGTCGTCGTCGTCGTCCAATGGTAATAGTTGACCGGACCACACATGACAAGCCTCTTTGACTGACCAGACAAACACGAACCCTCGAGCGTTGCCGGCCACGACGTAAAGCGAGCCGTCATATTCGGCAACTGTGCTGGCGCTGATGGTGGATCCTGAAAAGGGGCTGTGATGACGAAACAGCTCTGTCCAACTTTGTGCAGATTGGCTGTCACCAGGCTCTTGCCAAATAACAACTGTCTTTGGAGTGATGATGGTCGCAACCATTAGGCTCCGACTGATTCCAAGGTCAGTGGTGATAGGTTCAACTGAAACCGAATTCGGCTGTTCATTTGTAGGTGGAACGACACATGTGAAGGTAGAATCACTCAACGTAACGGCATGGACTGAGCCGTCTTGCAGCGCCACGAAAGCTTTGGGGCACGGCGAGGTGACGTCCGGTAGCACGGTTTGGACCAGCGAGATACTTTTGGGCGGCACAGAGAGAGACCGAATGCTGATTTGCGAGATCGAGATTGCCGCTGGCACAGATGTATCAAAAAATTGAAGCAAGCCAGACTGAGTCGCCACGCAGACATGTGTGCCGTCCTCGGAGATGGAGACTAGAGTCGCGCCCGATTCAACGAGCGTCGTCTTGGGTATTGTCATCAGCGAAGTGGACGTGGAGCCGCAAGGATTGAACAGAACGGCTTGACCAGCAGCTGTTAAGGCAATAGCGATTTCCTTATCTGCAGCAACCGCTACTTGACGTACGTCAGTATCACAGGATAGGGAAACAAGATTTTTCGCGTTGCGCGCCAGACGGACGGATTTGCTGCTTTCCGTTTGTCCATGGTGATCGTGACCGCTGTTGGCTTCGTCCGTACTACCAGATTCGTCGTCCCTCTTTTCGCCGGCGTATTTCTTGTCTCTCTGGGCGTCGAGCAGATCAGCGTCTTTGAGAAGGTAGAGTAATAAGAGGTAAAGCAGAGAAGCCTCGCCACATGTTGGTAACACGATGACTTTGAGGAATGCAAGTACTGTTCTCAAACGTGGCAACCAGGCGCGTTTGGGAGTCGGCAACAATGCAGCCGCGAGTTGATTGGGAGTGAGAGTCGAATCTGGAGATGGCAGTATGACCTTGATAGGGGCGAAAACGTCGACAAAGATACTATCATCGAGTCCAGGGCGAATAGCTTGCCAAATTTTCAATGCGTTTGATAATGCATCGTTTTCGGTCGTGGAGTGAGGATGTACCAAGTCATCAGCTGTCTTGGGCGTGTCATATCCTAGTCGATTACCGGCGGACGGGTGGAATCGACGCCCGAGCTCAGCAAGCTTGTCATTGGCAGAACCTTGAGATTCATTGACGTAATAAAGCCCCGTCAGCGTAGCGAGAATGAGTATCAAGCTGCCTCCACGAGCTGTCCGCGCTCGCCAAACTCGTCGTGCACCGGAGATCCAGGAAGAATGTGCAAAGGCTTCCGACACGACGACCCCTGTGTCTCCACCGAAATGATGTTGCAGATCAGGTCGTTGAGTCCAGTCGTTGGGTACAAAATCCTTGCCCTTAGCCTTGGTCTTTTTGAGGGGAATTTCGCTGCCCTGACGTAACAAATCGTCCAATTCAAGTCTTTGGCAGTCAATCGACAGGACCGTCAAGAAAAAGGTGATCAACATCCAAAAGTGAACGACGATCAGGATACTTGCAAAGAGGCAAAAGTCTCTGACCGGGCCGAGTTTGACCAAGAATCCAATGATGGTGAGAATGGCGATGTCCGTCATTGAGGTGAAGAGCAAACCAGGACCAACTTTGGCCAGCCCCAAAGCCACGCGGTCGGGAACGGAGTAGGATACCGGAACGCTATAAACAGCCTTGACCATGGCAGACATGTTCTCGACCCCGACAATGAGAATGACAAATGGCAAAAGGTAGACGGGTACCGATTCTTCCCCTCCTTGATAGATCCCCTTGCCTCCGGTGCCAAAACCGAGGAGAGCCATAACACTGAAAGACATGAGACTCGAACACCCAAGCTCCACAATTCCGGTAAAGGCTAACCCGAATCTGGAGTGGACGTTGGTCGCCCGAGACAAAAGGACGAGAAAGTATGTGATCAAGGGGATATATAGTAGCATGATCGAGGTTGGCAACTGGTTCTGGTTGGGCCGTTGTAATGGTGTATGACTCGGCAGCATGGCTGTACTCGGCTGTATCTGGCCCGCAGGGTGCGTTAATGATGCTGAGCAATGCCAAAAACGGCAACAGGTCAAACTCACCCTCAAGATCAAGCTTCGATCCCGTCTACTCTTATAATCAACGATTTTGTTGCTGACGACCACGCCACCTAGCTGGTTTTTCACTACGTCATTGATGAAGTTTTCCCATCTGATTTTAAGATTTCTGATAATCTCTTCCTTGATCGACAGACCTTTGCCTCTGGAAAAGGTAAGCGCAGACGTGTCGATCCGAAAGTAGGCGATGGCACTATGCAAACGAGTCGAGTCTAGACTCTCAAAATGAGTTTCAGACGAGTCGATCCAGCAGGAGTCTGCGGGGTGCTGTTTATCTTTGGAGACTGTGTTTGATCTGAGACATTCGACACTGCCTTTGCTCTCGAATTGTATGTTGTAAGCGAACTCTTGCACCAACTTTGTCATGTCGAGGAAGATAGAGTTGGGGTCAGGAGCAGTGTGGATGGACTGTTCGGACGGCCCGGTTTGCCCATTTGTGGACGGGTTCAATGCGCCATGTTGAGTAAGTAGCCCCTTTACATCGTTCCAGACAACAGATGCTGCGACCAACAGACTAGAGTGTCTCCGATTCGCAATTCTATCTTGAGCTGAGTTTGAAGGGTTCCCATCGATCCGCCAGATGTCTGCTTGATCCTCGGATCGGGACTGACTCCATGTAGCGCCGACTAAAGTCTCGTTTGTGAGACTGGCATCTCTGGCGTGTACTGCCTTGTCCTCCCAAAAATATCTTGCCGAGGGGAATTCGAAAGGCAGTTCCGGATAAGGCCAAAGGCTGTCCTTCAGAGGGGATGTCAAGAGCAAGAACGCAGAGCTATTGGTTGACCTTGATGGTTCACGTATTGAAGTGCCAGTTCCGCCTTGTAATTGAAGGACAAGAGCTGGATAGAACAGCGTCGTCATGACAAAACTGTCTATCAGGAGCACTCGAATCTGTTGCATCGTTTCAACGGTAGATGAGCCACGGACACCATGTCAGACATGAGACAGACCGCTGATGCTGTCCAGTCTGAGCTTCAAACTACTCACCTGATTTCTCGCAATATGCCTTCCAAATTGTTTGAACCCTTCGACAACATACTCTTTGGCGTTCCTGCTCCATCTTCTCCAGCTCCAGATATCGACAGCTCTTGTGGTGTGGTGTTTCCGTCTTGTCCTGTTTCGAGCATTGTCGATTCCATCTCCAGCGACCTCACGCTTCCGACGCCGCTTCGATGCTTGCGGTGGGCTTCCCATTCCAGGCCACTCAAATCATTGAACCGTTTTCTCGATGCTGAGCTACAAATGAACGTCTGATCATGTTCACACTGACCTGGAGTGGGCTGGTCGAATCCATCAAACAAAAACGTATGACTTCGCAGCAATTGGTTGAGCGAAATCCAAACGCAAGAGGTGACGAACCTACCAGACTGACCCCGCCTTAACGTACTGTTAACGTCGAATGGCCTTATTTACTTTGTCGGCGCCCGGCCTTGTAACAGCGACTTAACGTGCCTATGACGTGGAGTTAACGTAGCCCCAAGTCCTGTTTACTTTGTCGGCCGCGCACGCGGCTTAAGTAAAGCATGTAGGTGATGAAGAGAATGATGATGCATGCCGAAATAGCTGGCCAGGCTGCAGATCGCAGAAATAGGGGCTACAAACAATGTCCAAGTCTTTGGTGACGGAGAGGAGATGAGTTTGACAGCAACAGTATGACACTTGCATTGTCAAGCCTTGGAACCAGTCTGAGCTCGTGTCACCAAGATGCAATTCCCATTGGATCCAAAAGAACATCCACCTCACTCTCGGCACAAGAGCCACCATTCAACGTCACAGCACAACTCTAACACGGGCTATGCCGCAAGCAGATCCTACAAGCCTAGGGCTCCAGCAAGAGTCTCTTCTCCATCACCACCCCCACCTGATATTGGGTCTCAGCATCATTTGCATGCCTCACGCCACAAGCGGAGGAGTTTCTCGACAAGGACAGGCAGTGGAACCGCACGACCTGTGACGGGAATCAGGAGGATGGTCAGAGGACTCAGTACACAGACCGATATAAGTAGTGGTCCAAGTGCTGGACAGGATGGAAACTCTCTGGATATGGGGGATGATGACACTCTGAGCGATACTGATTGGGACCAACAACTCCCAGCCATCTATCACGAGTTTGATATCGGAGAACCACTGGCAACTGATCAAGCCAACGTACCATCAGGCTTACCACTTAAAGGGCCAATCCCCCACGAGATGCAAGATCTCAATCGCCCACTCTCACACGACTTGAATCATACATCAAACGTGAACGGGCTCATCGACAGTCCGCCGAGTACACCTACCTTGTCTCAGCGTCACGTCACCAAGCCCGGTGTCGGGTCAGACGCTTCAAGCAAAAGATGGTCTGCCTTATCCAACATGACCTCAAACATTTTGGCAACAGGATCGCGTACTCAACGAGGCTCAAACATGAAATCTGGAACTCATGAAACAAGCAGACTCAGAGCATCGAGACCAGCCATGCTTCCATGCCGTCTCCCTAGTCCGTTCAACAGGGTGAAGTTGACCAGAAGAAGATGCGAAAGGGGTATGGTACTAGCGACCGCTGGCTATCTCATGAAAAAACTAGGACACGAAATGCACGAGTGGCAAGTGGCTGTCGAGATTGGTATCGTCGTCATGGTGACAATTGCCTATCTTGCCCTACGAACAGTCCGGACGAGTGTACCCACGTTTCCGTCCATCTCGCACACGACCATCAATGAGGGCTCTATACCGACAGCAGCGGGACGTCTTGACAAGGAATCTCGCTCACGATCACCGGTGCCGCCCTCGCAAGGCGTGGCGCAACGAGCCGGTCATACATCACCCGTGGCGGCATTCAAACGTCCAGCCAACCTTTCACCTTCTCCCTCGTCCATGTGGCTGCAAACGCAAAGGCTTTCACCGTACGATATCGAAGACAGTCGTCCAGGCTCACATGGAACCGTTTATGCTACCGATCCCAAAGAGTTTCGAGAATGCGTAGATGATGGAGCTGTATGGGCGATGCTTTTGGGCCCAATCTTGAGTGGTTCTCTGTTCTACGAAACGTGCTGCCGGTTGAAGGACTTGCAGATGGGGGTTGCAGGAAGAGACGTCTTGATGAAGGGTTGGAGGATTGTCGACCCATTGGTGTCTAGATCGACTCCAGTTTTCGAGGTCATGTCGCCCTCCTCGGACATTCGCCACACATCAGAACCAGACGATACAATTTTAGCCTTGTCAGCCTTGGCATACTCGAGGAGACAATTGTGCCACTTGATGTGCCTCTTGTCTATCCTTTTGACAGGTCACGCTATATGGTCACGTCGTAGGCATCTCCAAGTCTTGACTGGACAATCTGGCAATGGCCATGTCGTGAAGCTTTCACCTGCATCGACAAATCCCGAACCACATTTCGAACATGATCAGCAGCAGTCATCAACCGTGACCGCGTGTGAAGCACGACCTGCACCTGTCAGTTGGTCCAAATGTAGCGAGTGGAGGCGAACAGCCGCCATCTGCGGCATGTCTTTTATTCTAACAGCTTCGTTCGTGTTGCTCAAGATCATTGCTCAGCTCTTGGGGGCCGTAGGCAGTTATGGTGAGTCGGGGTGTTGTTGTATTGCCTGGCGCGTCGCTTTTCGACTGATCAAAACTCTGTGTATATCTCCAGATTTTACCTACTCTGACTTGACCATCGCGACGCTGTTCTTCCAATTCAGCTTATATGTCTGCTCTCGCCTTGCGCGTCGTGGATTCACTTTTGGAGAGCTCGCAGTGGTAGCTCAAGTGGGAACGGGATTCTTTATGGAAGTCGTGAATCTCACTCGAACTGGGATCTCCGTTTTCAACACCCCGTTTATCCGTACTTATCGGCTCCCTACGCCGTTGCTCGTCTTTCAGCTCGCCTTGATTCCTGGATCATTTCTTTGTGGGTTTCTTCTGTCGCCGCTCCTGGTCCTTTCGAGGAGGATTGCGCAGCGTCCGGTCCATCGTCTCCGTCATCCCGAAGAAAAAGAGCTATATCGCAAAGGTCTCGCCGCAGGATTCTACGCAGGCTCCATCCTCATATGTGGTGGCTTGATCGGTCTATGGGTCAAATGGTGCCTCGCGAGTCGAAACCCGATCGTTTGGGTATTGGTCTGGTTGACCCAGGGCATGAGATGGTGGTCTCGACCTCTACTCATTGGCTATTGGGCACTCTTGGCGACGATTAGTGTGGCTGGCTGGACTCGTCAGTTGCATCGAGCGAGAAAGAAGCGAGTATGGGCGGAATCCAAAGTCACAAACGGGCAACGCAAAGTCACTGTTGTATCAAATGCGACGTGTACGAGAGTTCTTTCCGGAAACGGAAATGTCGGAAGCAGTCACGGCGGAGGATCTTTGCTGACGGACAGACAAGCTGGATCATTCGAGGGACATTCAAATGCAGCTGGTAGCGGGACACAAACGCCGTCCAACAGTGCTGGCATAGGTGCAGGAGACCACGCAAAGCCACCTCGTCTTGGTGAAGTGGCGAGTCACATGATGGATGAAGTCGATCAGCGGTTGCCAGTCTTTAGTATCAATGCTCGACGGAAATTCTTTCACGGCTTGGCTGTAGTCATGTTTGTGCCTGGTATCATTGCCGATGTGAGTTTTAATCATGATTCAAAAATTTTGCTGGCAAGCCTTGCTGATGGTGTTTTCGTGTCTTTTCTGTTTCATTTTGGCGGCCTCCGTCAGCCCGCATTCACGCACCTCTCATTTTCCCTCGCGTTTGCACTATTCAACTTTGCAGAATACGTTCGGTATTTTGCGCTCTACCCATTTGGCGCTGCGGTGCACCTGTTTCTCAACGAATTCCTCGACAAAAAGGATTCAGGCACTGCCATCATGAGCCATTTCTACTTGCTCGTGGGATGTGCCGGGGGCCTATGGTTGGATTCGTGAGTTTGAATTGCATCATTTTGCTCTTGTCATCGGAGGGTTTGGTCATCTGATGTTTTGGTTCTGTTTTGTTTGGACCAGTCCCAAGACTATTCTTTCACTCATTGGAGTCTTGTCGTTGGGCATTGGCGATTCACTCGTGAGTGACGTTGGTCTGTTCCAATGGCAGCAGCCGCTACGACCGAAATTGGCTGACTATGGCTGTACCTCCCAGGCCTCTATTGTTGGGAAACGTATAGGCCGTACTCGTTGGTCAATGTCTGGTGGGAAAACTGTCGAAGGCAGTGTGGCATTCTTTGTCTCCATGTCACTCGCGGGCGTTGTTTTGAGCTTGACCGGCTTGCTAGAAGAATTTTCGGTTCGTTGCGATACTGCTGTTTGACAAGCAAGAACAAAATCGTACTGATTTCGTGTCCACCCTTTAGGTAGTCAAGTTTTGCTTTCTTGCACTGGCGATGAGCCTAATGGAGGCTCTTTCGGATCAAAATGATAATCTGATCCTGCCCATCTGGGGATGGTGCTTGGGCGTTTGCATCTGTATCTGATTCCCTCGGCATTTACATGAAATGGTCAGGCGCTACTCTCTTGTGTTGATGGACTGTATCACTTTCTCGTATCACTATGGTCATAACATTTGTGACACAAGTATCTCCCAGACTCGTCCAGATTTGGAAAACCTTGATTGACCGACAAATGTACCGTGTTCGGTCGATTATCTCCGTGTTGACAATTGGCAGCGGCGGCGCATCCAGGAAATATTTTCGTTGTGCATGTCGCTGCTGGATTCACAATGTGCAACGGACAACAAGCTACGCCCGTCTTCTGAACATGACAGCCTCAGTGTTGAGCCACGATGGGTGTGTTGGCTATCCGACGCTCCGTTTTTTTATTTCCAGACGTTGCGTAGTTGCGACCTTGAGCAACAGAGATACGTCATAACGAAAATCTGCTTCCGCGCACTCGAACCTGAACGGCTGGGGTATTGCTCGCAACTGAAATGTCCACGACAGTCGTATCATTTGTTGTCACTGTGTACTCCCAATTGTGACTGTACACTCTGCATAGAATACTGTGGTAAACATTGTCCCCGTAGCGGAAGGTCCACCGCTGGCCTCCCAGGTCAGACTTGCTACCAGACTCCGCCCTACTGCATTTCCGTTGCTTTATTCGCACTACTAGCACCCTGGACGCGTTGATGCTCTGAACAAAGATTGGGGCAACATTTATCGACTTGGTTCACCCTGACCACCACATCAACAACGAATCCTACCGACTCGATCACCAACTCTCTTTTCATATTCATTCAAGATAATGACCAGCCTTACACCATTCAGACTGTTTCAGCTCTGTAAATATGCTCTGCAAGCATACGCCTCCAACTCGCCATTGATCATTAGGACAAGACGCAAGGCAGATTCGGTCAAGCAATTGTACCTCGCTTCCAAACGGAATCGTAAACGACATGGACATCACCTCGTGGGGTCTCATGTCGAGGAGAGACGAGGCTGGGACACGAAACCCCATCCCATGCAAGGACGACCGTCCGTTTTGGGACAACAGCATGGTGACGCTTCCGCCTCGGTAGACGCTCAACGAGCAAGCTCTGAATATCCGCTGGCTGGCTCCTCCTCTTCATTGGATGCTACAAGAAATCATCCGTCTACATCAGACCGCGACCTCACACGAACATTATCAAACCATGGTGGCCGACATCATCGGCAGTATCCCAATGAGATCACTCGACTCATGGCAGATCCAACACTGTTCAAACCCTCGTTTCAAGCACCACGGAATGTGATTGTATTGTGTCACGGTCTCTACGGCTTCTCAACAGCCACACCGATCCCTCTCTTTCCATCTCTCAAGCTGCATTACTGGGCGTCTGTACTAGAGGTGTTGCGTGAAAAGTTGGGCTGTAAAGTCATGGTCGTCGGCGTCAAGGGGACTGGCAGTATTCAAGAGAGGGCATTGGAAATGGACGCTTGGCTCAAGGAAAAACTGCCCAAGGGGACAGGCGTCAACTTTGTGGCACATAGCATGGGCGGTCTGGATTGCCGGTACTTGATCACTCACTTGAAACCGGAAACCTACACGCCACTGTCTCTGACCATGATTGGAACGCCCAACCGAGGAAGTCCTTTTATGGACTGGTGCGCTGTAAGTTTTTTTTGTTTTTTGCTCGTTTGCTTGTTTAATTTGAATGATGCTCACGGTGTTTTTTATTTGAAACCAGGCAAACATTGGCGTTGGATTACCCTCGATGACCAAGGCTGCAGTCAAGGCAGCCGCATCTGGTGCTCTTCCACCCTACTCGCTCAAGTCACCACTACTCTCGAGGACGCTGCAGGATGATACAGGTTCAAGTCCAACACAGCGGGAACAACGAGCGCGTGCGGATGAATCGTCTAGTTCGAGGACTGCAAGTAGTAGCGGATCTGCTCTCCTCGCTTTCCCTTCATTGTTTGGATCCTCTGTTGTCAATTACCTCTTGGGCATCTTTGACTCACCCGCGTACGGCAATCTCACGACCCATTACCTCAATGAAACCTTTAATCCGGCCACACCGGATAGCCCCAATGTCAAGTACTTGTCAGTCGCTGGTCGAACAGACAAAATGTCAGTCTTGCATCCCTTGTGGTTCCCCAAGCTCATTCTTGACGCGGCAGCCGAACGGGGGTATGCGGAAGAAAAGGGAAAGAGTGGCAAATTTTATGAAGGAAACGACGGACTGGTCAGTGTGTCTAGCGCCAAGTGGGGCGAATGGTTGGGCACGGTGGACCGGTGTCATCACTGGGACTTGCGGGGCGAGGGTGGTATTTTGCCCAACGGACCAAGCCTAGCAGACAAGCCCGAAGGCAGACCGGACCCGAATGCGCCCGGTGGGTGGGATTGGACTTGGAAGTCAGACTTTTCCGAAAGAGCTCTTGAAGCTCAAAAAGCCAAGATGGGTGCCACTCAACCCAAGCAGGAAAAGGAGGGCGAGGCGTTGCTCAATGCTCAAGCGATTGAAAAGCTTCCCGAAATGGTGAAAAAGGCTACCGGGTCTGCCAGTCGTGGATGGGATATGAGCCAAGTGGGCCAAGTCATTGACTGGGTCGCCGACCACTTGCCAGGAGGCAGCGATCAAGATTGTCAGTCTCATCGCTCCTCCCAGGTACATCATCACGATCATCGCCACCACCAGCAACATCACCATCAGCACCACCACCACCCTCATGCGATTGGTAGCAAACAGTTGGCCGACGCTGCGCGAGAAAAGGCGGGTGAGCAGTACGCCGCCACCACCGCCGCCGCGGGACCATCAGCCAGTGAGAGCATTGGCTCATCCATGACGGATCATGTGGCCAGTCGAGCGAATATGAAGCAAACAGGTGATACCGGAAGCAGGGACAAGGAGCACTTGGAAAAGTCGGCCGGAGAGTTCGATCTCGGCCGGTTCTACGGAGGGCTGATGGTCAAGCTGCGTGAGGAGGGATTCTAGGTTGCATACTCTCTGTCTTTGACATGAACAGGTTGCCTTGACATGATGATGACTGGTGCCTTGTTCTTGTGTACCATTGTAATATACCAAGTCTGAATCGCATTGCATGGATTGTGTTGACCACTACTGCTAGCTGCTAGCCAAGTGAAACGCGCGAGAATCAACTTGAAACGTGGGTTTGACCGCCAGCCAAATGTCGAGTGAGTCGAGGAACACCCCTTTTTGGTTTGTCTTTTGCTGGTGGTGGAGTCATGTTGCGATGATGTTGCGAAAATGTTGCGATGAGGTTGAAGTCGGCAGAGAGGGAGTCAATTGCACATTCCACATGTTCATGGTTACCCCGCAGAGCGATGAGCGATGAGTGATCCAGCGATCAGAGTCACAGAACCTGATCATCTATTGGCTCGCCTTGTCCTCTACGCACGTTTGTGGTGATTGATATCATTTCAGACTGGGTCAACGAGGCATGGCACCATCCAAGAATATTGTGCCCCGCACATATTGCCTGGATCAGAGGAAACGTCATTTTATCACGTCAGTTACACGGCACCTACACCCCCCCATTCTCGAGCCGCTCAAGTCCGACAAAGGAGGACGATCCTCGATGAATGACTTGTTCAGCGCTGGTCACTAGAGTAGTGCTCCACCGGGATTGAATAAAAACGAGGAGAACCTTGGTCTACATCATGGTCGCAACTCACTCTTTGCCAACTCTGCATCTAGTCTCTTGCTCCCTGGCGACAAATGCTCTCTGCCAATCGCAGCTTTTGCCACCACCTGCCCCACCACCACCGTCTCCTTGTTCGGCTCGAATGACCATGCGGTGACCACCGGGGCCATTGACCTCCCTTCAGGACCTCGCTTCCGCAACAACCATTTCGTGCTCCGACACAGAGGGCGCAACGAGGCAGCACAGACCGTACACCAGAGGGCTATAACATTTAGATCAACTCCCTTGCAAGCGGTCGTATGTCCAGTCGCCTCGTTCCTCTTGAATTCACTTTTTTGCTCAACATTGTTCAAGGAGGGAAAGCAAGAGTAGTGATTGAGTCGTAGTAGCCGCAAGGGTCGAGGCGAACCATCCCTTTCCGATTCCCACCCCCCGCCACCATCGAGATAAGAGCATGACAGAGTGACTATCAGGGTCAATATACCTTTTTATCCTTTACATGCTCTTCCAAGTCAAAGGTGAGCTCCTCAGCCAGTCTATCGAATCGTTATGTTAGAGCTAATGTAGGGGTGCATCAACGACGATAGACTACCATTCCGAGTGAGTACAAACAAGATATCATCAACGACGTCGCGCAGTTGTCTCTCTGACACTATATGAGCACATTGGTAGGACTTCCTGGGAGATAGGAAGAGGGGCGTTTGGAAAGGTCTACCTCGGATATCACAATCCCCTCACATCAAAGTCCTATGAGCATTCTTGCTTGGAATGCAGTCGAACCAAGCCTTCCGGCAAGCAGGTGGCCATCAAGGTGGAAAAGTGCGTAATGACCGTGCTTGTGTCTTGACGACGCCCTACCCAGACCAGACAATTGATGATCGTGTGGTGTTCAACAGGATGGGTATTGACAATCCTTGTCTGTACAATGAAGCCTTGATCCTCAAAGCTATTCAAGGAGCACCGGGCATACGTGAGTCACACTCGCATGGACACACACAAACGACAATTTGTCACTTACCATTTTCTTTTGGGACTCGTACCATTACGCAGCCGAATTCCATCTTTTTTCAAGGACCGAATTGCCCTGCCAGACAAATCCCAAGCTCAGCAAGAGTGTCCCCGCCTCCCCTCACATTCGACCAAACCACCATCCACCGCCTCCCAGAATCAACGTGCTTCCCAAATCCCCTCTTTCCAGCATACCCTCTTCAGTGACGAGCAGCTCCAACATGGAGCTTGACCGATTGCATCATCATAATCACGGGTCATTGGACTGTGATCTTCCAGGACGCAGCATACCCACAGAACCATATTGCGCCCTAGTCATGGAACGTTTGGGCAAGAATATTGGATCCATGTTTAGAAAGTTTCTCTTGACATGCCAATCCAATAATCAAAAACAACCTGGCTGTCCCCCGAAACCGTCAGGCTACTTGACACCACCGCATTACCTTGCTCTTTCCCCCATCCAAGCACGGTTTCCACCGGCCAAGACGACATCTCCATGTGGATGGGACTTGGCGACTGTAGTTTGGATCGGGTTCCACTTGATTTGCCGACTAGAGCACATGCATGGGCAAGGATTCGTTCACCGTGATATTGTCAGTCGTTGACTTGCGCGCTTGGCATGAGAGCAGACGACCGAGTTGCTCACTTTTGCGAATCGCTGCTGTTTGCACACACACACACACACTCTCTCTCTCTCGTACAGAAACCAGAAAATTTGTGCGTTGGTTATGGAGAAAAGAGGGAGACACTCTACTTGATCGAGTGAGTACGCGAAACCTCTTGTAGAGCGACAGATTCCCCACTCATGACTTTGAGTGAATCCTCTCTTGCAGCTACGGTATGGCAAAGGCTTTCCGTACACCCGATGGGGCTCACGTCCCACCTCCTCCCAATCGTCCACTGTGTGTCGGGACTCAAGCAGTAAGTCTCGAAATCCCAGTCCATTTGCGATTCATGGAGATTTTCTAACGGGGGATCCCAAACGCTCTTGCAGTTTATGAGTAGCCGCTGTGGTGAGTCGACCAAGCTTTGCACTCTATGATCGGAAAATGGGGAGAGACTGAGTCGGAGATTGGTCGACAGAGGGATCACGGAGGGATGACATTGAAAGCCTGGCCTATGTGCTTCTTTGTGAGTAGAGTCCACCGAAAATGAACGCCAATAGAAACAAGTCTAATGCTAACGGCCTAACGTTGCCAGTCTTGTATCGAGGTGACTGGCACAGCTGTGACCCCTTGCAGCAACGTCGAGCGTCGTTGAACTGACGGGTTGATTCTCTTGTTGCATCAGGATCGCTGCCATGGACTCATAATGCCAATAGGTTCGAAGAGACGTTTGCCAAATCGGGACAACGATGGACGTCGGAAGCTCTATCACTGAATTCCAACATTCAGAAACAAAAGGTCCACCTCTTGAATACCGGTGAAGGGTTGGAAAATCTACGTGCGTTTTAAGTGTGTGTTTCATGTCAGAGCCCTTGTGATCCCTGATTGACCCTTGTCATGTGGTGTCGACGACCTGATAGCATTGGAATTGCGATTGGTTTTTCGGCACATTGGCGAGCTTCGATTCGATTCTACCCCCAACTATCGGTACCTCCGAGAACTATTAAAGAGCCTTCGGCTAAAGTATGAAGCGAGCAAAGGTGCACATGCCACCAACACGCCGTCGTTTTCCAAGGAGGACGCTGGTGTGTCACTCGCAAGTCCCCTCGCATCAACGCCAGCCCCAGCACCTCGATTTTCGGGGACACCCAACGGTTCCGGTGTTGCAGGTGTGCCCGCGATTCCCATTCTGCGTGTGCCAAACGAACAACGGCCCGACTTGTATTACCAATAAGAACGACATGGAAGGGCCGAATGAAACTGCCGTGTTGCCCGATGAGAGGAATAAAGGTGAAATAGTGGCATCCAATTGATCGATTGCTTTGTATGGAATTAGAGGTATAAAAGTGTCGCCAAACTCGAATAGACGTTGATAGATGCGAAATGTTGACAACATGGGCAAACGTGGCGATGCGCCAGTGTGTAGACAAGTGAAGCCGGGTCTCATTCGTCTTGTGGACCGGGTCCGTAGAGCAATGCAGGCCGTTCCAAAGGATTTGAGAGAAGAGATAAGAAATGGGGTATTTGTCACCAAGGTCCGTCTAGTCGTCATCGTCCAGTGCTCGCATTTTAAACTCAATGATACCAGAATCTGAGCCTTGCAAATTCTTGCCCAGAGGACTCGGCATCATGAGCTGCATACTGAGATAGCCCTGATCGTCTATTCGAAGGGACATCTTGACAGATGCTTGGAGAGCTCGAAGGGCCAAGGAAAAGTGTGAAAATTTGTACCTGGTATGGTCAACAAGGCCCATGTCAACCCCACCGACCAAACTAAAGTGATGATCCCTAGAACTTACGAAAATGAGAGAGGTTGTTGGCAACTGAAAGCTTCCATCACGTCTCGATCGTTTGGGTAATCCAACTGTGAAAACACAGAGGGCTAGTATGAGCCTCTTGACAAGCTCAGCGGTGCTTTCGAAAACTTTATCAACACACCTCTGTGGTCCCAAAATCGCCTTCAGCTACAATGCGAAAGATGCCTGTTCTCTCTCTTGCCTTTCTCGTGTCAGATTGTCGACCGCCAGTCCTAGACATTTCCGAGTCACGTTGCTCCTCGATCAAACGTTGTTGTTCGGTCAAGCCTGGGCCGGCATGGATGGTGATACTGCTACACGAAGGATCTATCTCGCCAATGGCTTCCCGGAACCAGTTGGAACGCATGATGGTCATGAATATCCTTTGAGTGAGGTGGTCGAATCAGACATATGACAAGGAGACACCAGAGGTTGAGCTACTCACTTGTGCTCGTCGACAAAGTGCTCCTCTATAGGATCGTCTGGTTCAAGTAGCATCAGACTACAATTCGTGATGGGAGACCTCGGATTACTGTCTTTTCTATAGGGCGAAACGGTTTCAATACCAATAATCGGCGTAGATGATGGGGATTTTGGCGTGCTCACAAAGTCATTTCCAGGGGGTGGCCTTCTCCAGGCCATCGCATGATCATGGATGTATGATCCCTTGCATTTCCAAAATACTCGAGCGGATCGACCGAATCATCCATCCCAAATCTCCTTTTGCCTGTGGATGAGGATGCATCGTCACCTAGGCCGCCCAGGCCTACGGCGTGACCATAGATATTGATCATTTCATTGAACACTGATAGATTCATTTCAAATTGTGGAAAGGCGACATCGTCGTCATCTTCGTCCATTTCGTCTTCGTATTCAACTTGATCGTTGCCATTAGACTTGCCCAGGGCTCTTATCTGGCCATTGTCGTTTCCAAGACGAGTCGGCGATGAATGTCGCTCTTGAGTCGGTGAGGCGTTACCCCTCGGAGGCCGAAAGCTGTAACGATCAAAGATGGCGCTTGGGATATAGGCTACGACAGACAAGGCTCTCGTCTCATCCACTTGAATGACAAGGCCTGCATAAGACAATGTTACCAATGCTTTCTGCCATTCGCCCAACTTTCAGTCATTGCTCTCGATGCATACGGTAGCGAATCGACTTACCGGTTGAAAATTGATCCCACGCAGTATTCTGGTTAGAGCACTGACATCGTCTGTTTCGACAGACAACACAAGCGGAGGACCAAACATTGGCCGACCTGGCAGTCTATGGTGAAATAGGGGCCATTGAATGATTACTGTAGTTGAAGGAGATTCCAAGCAAGCCAAACTGACTTCTTGCCCGCGCGGAATGACGACCGGCATTCGTAGCATCTATCCGGTTGAATACGTTGAATCGTGCTTGCGTACCAGCTGGTGGCAGCAAGATCGTGGCCGCACCTTCGGTTCGATTCACGACTCAACTCCCAAGCAAGATCAACTCGATTTGAGACGGTACCATCGACTCTAGCTGAACTTGTATCAAAATGGTGAGTGGACATTGCCTTGAAGAACGAAGAGATTGTCTGACGATCACCACAGACTTCCCAACCATGCCTTGATATTTCGTGAGCATCATCATCTGACTGGCACTGGCCATGACGTGAATCGACTGACACGGCCGTCGACTGCACCTACAGCTCGGTCCTTGCCGGCAGCTATCACCACCCTCTTTTGAGGACTTATCAGAACCAGGGACGAAGTCTCACCAAGGATATGCTCATGTATCCCATCTTTATAACCGACGACCCTGACGCCGAAGTGGATATTCCTACGCTGCCTGGGCAAAAGCGATGGGGTATCAACAAACTCGAGGGTTTCCTGAAACCATTGGTTCAGAAAGGTTTGAGGAGTGTCATTTTGTTCGGAGTGCCTGTCAATGTCGAAAAGGTGGGTGGGTCGGCAGCAGAGCACATCGAGCAGCCTGGCAAACATCTGACAGAGCGTTATTGGTACAGGACGAAGCCGGAACGTTGGCAGATTCGGATGACACCCCGGTCATTCAAGCCCTCAAACTGCTTTCCCGAGTCTTTCCAAAACTTCTCTTGGCTGCTGACGTATGTTTGTGTGAATACACCAACCACGGTCACTGTGGCGTTCCCTCGAGTTACTCCCTGGGAGGTATCAAGCACCAAGCGACCAGCCAATCCGCTCAAGAGCCCGATGCTCAATTAAGTCCTCGTTCCGCTGCGAGAGCCCTTCACCCTCTCGTTTTTGGCTCAGACTACCAGCAATACGAAAACGCAGACTCGACGCCTCACACTGTTCCGGGGTTGAACGCTCAAACAGGCGCCTTCACGCCATTCCCTGCCCACCTCAATGGTGCCCCCCACTTGGACCCTGCGGCATCTGCCAAGAGGATTGGTGAAGTGGCTCTTGCTTACGCCAAGGCTGGTGCCCACTTGGTCGCCCCAAGTGATATGATGGACGGCCGAATCAAGGCGATCAAGACCAAGCTCGTCGAGGCTGGATATGCAAACCGTTGCGGTGTCATGAGCTATGCTGCCAAATTTGCCAGCGCTCTATACGGACCTTTCAGGTAAGTCAGGTTTTTTCGATGCCTCTTTTTCCTCGATGCCAGTCGACTCATTCGCAGAATACTTGAACAGAGATGCGGCTGGAAGTGCACCCATGGCCGGTGATCGCAAGTGTTATCAACTGCCACCTTCCGCCAAGGGTCTCGCTCGTCGAGCCATGGTCAGTCTCTCAGTCGCTTTCTTCCGCTGACCTCTGACTGACGTGCTTACTACCTCTCAGAACCGAGATGCAGCCGAAGGCGCCGACATTCTCATGGTCAAACCTGGGCTTCCTTACCTCGATATCATTCAAGATTGCGCCACACTGCACCCGTCTCTCCCCACGGCAGTCTACCAGGTCTCTGGTGAATACGCCATGATCTATGCGGGTGCTGAAAAGGGAGTGTATGATTTGAGGGTCATGGCTGAAGAGAGTGTCGATGGATTCCTGAGGGCTGGTGCGAGTATCGTATTGACTTACTTTACGCCGCAATTTTTGGATTGGTTGGACATGGAGCCTCTGCCCAAGTAGGTGGCTGCAAGTACGTATACCGACATTGTGTCAAACAAAAAAAAAATGAAAAGTGAAATTTTGTAGTCTGGTAACCTCGTTGAACCGAAGTGCATGTGATATCAATGCTTGAATTGCAAGGCAGACAGCTAACAACCGGGACTGTACTCGGAATTATACACAGACAGAGCCTGCTCAGTCACGCCAGCTTGGCTGGGCAGGACACATTGTTCAAACGCGAAACTCGAATCGGCGATCCGGGGTCCCTCCTTGCTTGATGACCTCGGCCTGGTCCTTGCCACTCTTATCCATCCAAACGCGGTCTCGTTCGATGAAGACGACTCGCCCATCTTTTCGCACGAGCACCACCGTCGAAAGTCGGGTAGCATACGGACGTGGTGGTTTAGGATCCTCGGGCACGGTAGGCGGGACGTTGGGCTTGTCGTCGGCAGGGGCTTGATGGCCTAGACGGGGGCTCGAGATGGGGGTGTTGTAGACGTTTTTGTGATCGTTGATCGCGTGACCGCTTGGCGATTCGTGTGCGACGTTGGAGGGCTTGGATGGTATGGGAGCGGCAGTCGAGATGGGCATGTGGCTCAGAGGGACAGATATCGACGACTCGAGGTCTTTATACACGTTGACGGGTTTTTGTTGTCTGTGAGAGATGGTGAGATGGTGTTATCAGGAAAAGGATATCAGATGATGGGTGCAATCTCTAGCTTACCCGAGTAGGTTGAATAATTCAGTGACAAGCTTCTCATTCATGTCCTCTTCTACATCTGTACTTTCTTTGAGGACTCGCTCAAGGATACTCTTCATGACTTGTACACCAGTCGTGACTTTGTTGTATGGCTCGGAAAGTACACTGTTTGACATTCCAAAGGTGGGTTGCCCTTGTAGATCCAGTGGCAATGTAGCATCCTTTGACTCGGACAATTCGGGTGAGCGATTGGAAAAATAGTACGTGCTGGTTTGTGGAGCTTTGTGTGGTTCCGAGGGGAAACAGACATCAAATAGCAAGAGGTTAAAGCCAGCAAACTCGTTCTTCCGATGGGCAAGGTCCTCGAGAAAGGACCGTGTCGCTGGGGCATCGGGGGTACCGGTTGGGGACTGTAGGTATGTCTTGACCAGTGCTCCCCGTGAGAGCTTGGGCTTGTGGACTGGGCCTTCATCATGAATGTTGGTCAGTGCCCCTAGACGAAGCGTCCTCGTTCCGCCGCTCTTGAGAGACTCGTCGGTGTGTGCAATGGAGAGACCGAGCCACGTCCCACCGATTGGATCCTGAGCATCTCTCCCACAAAGGCAATATGCCGAGTTTCCATGAGCATCTGAGCTGGTGCTTTCTGACTCATCTCGAGATACAATCCGAGGAACAATGTCTTGTGGACGCTGTTGTCTGGCCTGTTTGATATCGTCAAAGTCGTTCCATGAGGCCGTCAAAGTTGGTCGAGCGAGGTATTCGTCTCTATTAGCAGCCACAATCAGGGCAAAAGGGGATGCATCTGAGTGGGGAGGAGCGTAAGCAAAGACGATACACATGGTCGTATCAAAAGGGAGTTGCTCCGACGCTGGACGAGTTGACCAATATTGTATGGCTGTGGCAATGCTTGCAAGATGGCTCTACTCTTGGTGAATGCTCTCGAGTAATGATACCCGGAACAGCCCGAATCTCGGATCCCGTATCTTGTATCTTATATCCACCTGCGGCCTTTGATCAGGCATTACGTAACGAAGGGCGCAAAAGTAACTTACGTAATGAATGGAGTCGCCTACTTGCCTGTACTTGTACGCCTCCACCTTGGCTCGACCTCCACATTCTTGTTGGCCATGGGCTAATAACGGGGATACTGACATGTCCATGAGCGACCGTTCATCAAGTAGCAGTAACATAAAGGAGCGAAAGACACAACCTAATGCATTCATTTACACCATGAATGAATCAGTATACAATGACATCGTCACGATGGGGTTTCCTGCCGACCAGGCAAAGCTGGCTGCATCTCGTCACGCAGATGCCCAGGCTGCTGTTGAATGGATATTAGCTGGTTGTCCACCGGTGGGTCCATCTTTGGCTCCAGCTATACTCGTATTGTAGACTGACATGAGGGTCTCAGGTTGCTCCTCCTTCGGAATCCTATCCAGGGCCACCTCCCCTCCCGCTAAGATCAGTTCAAAGCCGCGCAGGGACACCGTACAATTGTCCTACACCTCGAAGCCCAAGCCCAGTCGTATCTGACTTGGGCTCGGCTCAGGATGTCAACACGAAGAATGATTCCAATTCTTCATGGAATGCGAACCAGCCTTCAGGTATGACGGAAGAGGAGGCGTTGGAAGCAGCGATTCGAGCGTCTCAGGGGCTTGAGCCAGAGCACGCACATCGCCCGTTGCCGTCGGCGCCTCGAGGTCCTCTCAACGCACCTAGACCAGCACCAGCCAGTCTTTCAACTGCTTACCAGCCCCAACATCAGCAATTGTCGAGTAGAGAGAGATCGGAGACGCCAGGCCCACCAGAACTTGGACAGCGAGAGCCAAAACAAGATCATCTTGGTTCAAGAAACCCATTCAAAGCTGCCATCGAGTCGGGAGCCCCTTTACCATCCCAAACCACACACTTTCATAGCTCAAACCCTTTTGCAAATATGAAACCTCCGGCTTCAAATGAAACCCGATCAATGGCACCAGTTCCCTCTTCTCATCTGCAAAAGGTCGGCGATGATGTTCAGGCCAAAGACAATGCCATGGGTCTAGTCTTGGCCAAGCAACCTGACATTCCGGACAATGATGCAGCACAGAAAAACAATCCTCCAGACATGGACACTTATCCAGTGGATCAAGATGAAGAGGATAGTGCTCTGCAACGAGCCATCAAGATGTCGCTCTCGAATCCTCTGAATCAGCGCGCCGATTCAAATGCTGCCGGTGCTCTGAATCAAATGAGCCCAGTGCCATCGAAAGGAGAACTAGTCTCCGCGGACTCTCGGCCTGGGAGCTCTGACATATCACCTCTTGACGATCAAGTAGCCATTGTCGATCCTGAATTGTCATTATGGCACTGGAAACGAAACGAGGATGAGGATGAAGTCGTACCAACACGGCAGGATGGGGCACCTTTGGCGCTGAGAAGCAACTCTGAAAACTCGGTCTGGGCAGCACATGTGATACAGGCTCTCATTTCTGTCCCTCAGGTGCGGAGGGCAATCAGAAACTTGGAGGTGCAAGACAATGTACCGGCTTCCATGAGTGAGTTTTTCCTCGGGCGTTATACTCAATGAATCCACAGAGCAAGCTAAATGTTGATGTGTGATATCAATGACAGCTTTGGATCTTGTCGATCTAATGAAAGACTTGGTCAAGATTGTGGAAGAGACTGATCAGGGTGCAACGTGGGCGACCATGAAGTTGGAGCATTTCGATCTCAGAGCAGGACCCACTGGTCTGGCTGAGAAAACACACGGTCAGTGTCGTTGACTCCTTCTTGCCAACACACACACACTTGCCCGGCATATACTGATGACCCTTTTTCAATTTGCGTAGACATGATCAGGAGTTTTGCAAATTCGCTGAGGGCAGTGGGAGGCAACCCGTCAGGCTCCAAAGCAAACTCTGATGAAAAAGACCCTCGAGAAGAGAGCAATGACCAGGCTGATGCTAGTGTATCCGCTGCTACGACAAAACCCGATTTGATCGATATGGAGCTCGACCAGGACCCACCTAGTGAAAAGGAGAAGGCAGGCGATACAGACGTGGAAGAGACTCCCAAAACCGTGACTGCACAGATTCCAGATCAAGATGCTTCCAAAAAGCCAGCCTTAGCTCCATTCCAAGGGTCAGTGACGTGATCTCCTCCGTCGTTCTCAGTCCCCACGATAGCTGACGTGGAATCACTTGTAGAGTCCTTGAAAGCACGTCCGCGCTCGTCGAAGACCCCTCCCAAAAGATCGATGACACCGTGTTTGGCCTCGAACACGACCCCAAATTGGATTCCACTGTGATTGATTGCTTTGCCAGGCTCATGACATCTTCCGCTCAGCCCGGATATGCTCTTGTCGAACTGGGACAGGTCATCTGCATGGCCATGCGGAAAGCCGAAAGATCGGCAGGACAGTCGGGGGGTGAAGCTATTGTCGGCATCGAAGAAGTGATTTACCTCGGTACGTATCGACCCTTGTCAAAAGATTGACCCCATGAAAGGTGCAGCTTACACAGTTCGCACTGTCGACGTTCAGACCGGTTCATGCTTGAGAACCGACAAGTGGTCAGTGACCTCACGTCAAAGCAACAAGCGTTACGCAGCAGTATCGAAGCAAAAAAATCTAGCCTCGACGCACTGACAATGCATCAAGGACACAATATTGACAAGTTGCTTGATAGGTCCGTTGAAAGCCTCCATGATGCCGATACGCATTGTCGATGTGCTCAGACCCTTTTTTTCTCTGCGCAACAGAACAATGACATTTTTCAAAAGCGAGCATGGCGTCGATGGCAGCGAGACAGCAGCCACGACGATTCGTGATGCGACGATCGCTGGACTAGAGGATGTCAAGACAAAGTTGACCGCAAAGGCCAGTGAGCTCCGCTCAGCATTGGAGGCAGATCAAACGACATTGGATTCCTTGTGGGAACTCCCTGAACTCAAAAAGCACAAGGTAAGAGCCTACGCGTCCGCTCAATTCCGTTCTCAATGCATGTGTTCAATTTGTGTGCTTGTCTTCCGAACACGATCAGTATCAATTGCAGGCGATTTGCTTCAACAGTGGTTGGCTAGGGACAAATGCCATTCGATCATACGTCAGGGGTCCCACAGGACAGTGGTGGCGGGTTCAAGAGAGCACGGTGGAAAAGGCAAGTGCTTTGATATGGTCCAGACTTTGTTCTATGCGTCTGACTGTTGCGGCGTTTAACCACTCTAGGCAACATTCGCCGAGATTGCAAGAGACAACTGGGGTCTCATGTTCGATCAAGGACCGTTTTTACTCGTCTACGCCAAGGAAACCGAGTACCACGACATGGACGTCCGCATGGATGATGAACGTGATGGTGTTGACGATGAACATTTGATATATACCGCGACAACAACGGCTACGACAACCATGACGGCGACGACTCCGACTTCTTTGTCGAGTGATGTTGAGATGGACGGTAACAAGGACGAGAGCGAACAAGAAGAGCCTGCTCGTAATGCGACTTTGTGATGGAACAGCTGTATGTTGCAGCGGAGCACGTACGGAGACAGTCTATGTGTATCGACATCGTATCGATGTGCTCGAGTGTAAAGTTCCAATTGACACATGTATGATCCTCGTGTGATACACTGGAAGACTTGTGTAAAACCCGTGTTGAATCGCGATTGGCGCAGAACCACGAGTGAGGCGATGTCATCTTGGGCAGATGACAGACATTGGTGATTGATGAGACCAGTCAATAGTCAAAAGTGGCAACGTCCCTGAGACTGGAACGGCAACTTGTAATTTGCACGACTGTCATGATCAGCGCGTAGCTAGCTTCACAAGCTCGAGAGATTGAAAGTCAAATGAGTCATGTGTCGTGTAAAGAATCATTCTATTCTACAAGACGTCCTTGAGACTTGTTTTGCCTGAACCTCTGGGTAGGGGCTTGGGCTGGTTTTCACTAGGCTTCCATCCGATCTGTAGGTACAAGCCTCCAGTCAGTCAGGAAAAGGGCCAAGAGCGAGTTTGGACTACGTGCTTACCAGGTAAATGACTTGGAATGTAGCGGGTACACTACCGTCTTCCAGTCCATGCAGTTCTGTGCACACGTAGGCAGATCGTCGTCAGCTCTTGGTGAGCATGTCCTTATTTGAATGGGAGACGGGAACACTCACCCCTGTAGATGGCATCAGCAGCAATGAGGATATCACGCTTAATGAATGGTTTCCTCCCCAGCACGGCGCCACTCTCGCCCATATCTCTCAAGTCCTCAACGAGTTCCCACATGGATGGATAGGAAATGGTGATATCTTCGACATCGACAGTCAGCAAGGTGAAACCTGCTCGTTGCAAAAGGTTGGATGCGTCCCGGACGTCCGCCATGGGGGAGACTCGAGGGCTGATTCCCCCGCTGATATTGAGCTCGGCCAGCTGCAATGCGGTCCGAAGCTCGAACAAGGTGTCTCCGCCAAGCATGCTGCCTAGAAAGAATCCATCCGGTACCAAACTTTCTCTGATCTGTTGGAGAACTCCGGGAATGTCGTTGACCCAGTGCATGCCAAGATTGCTAACGATGGCTTGTTGAGAATTTTTTTCGACGTGAGAGGACAACTTTTCCTCATCTACTACCGTTCGAGTCGGTGTCAGGTCAAAGTGATCGTCTGGGTCGCGGAATAATGTATGTTGGCTAAAGTCCATCATGTGAAGGTCCTTGGTCGATTCGAGCTGTGCGATAAGCTTGGATAAGTGCCCAGAAGAGGACGACAGATCAAGCACCGATGATGGCGGCTTTCGTAGGTCTTCGAACCGCTCAAACATTCGCTCAGCCACCTCATTCTTCAAGTAATCCACGAGTCGACTTTGACCGCCCTTTTCACCCGTCTTTTCGTTGATTCGTAGAGCTGCTCGGTCTCTTTGGCTTTGTTTTGCCAACCGATCGAAAACCTCGAATGGGGCGGGCGATGTTGAGAGGTTTGGTTGATTCGAGGCAAGTGAGGCGTAGGCTGAGCTAGGGATTCGGAGACCGGTTTTGAGGACACCCGGCGTTCTTGTGCAGATTCTCGATCCCAATGACATGATGACGGCTGGCTGTTCAATCTTGTGTCCAAGAATGGTTTATCGAGTGACCATTCCAACTTGCAACTCTTTCGCTCCTTGCTTGGATATTTCCCTTCGATTCTTGGATTCGTCATGGTCCATGAGGGTGCTAAAGCCAATGGCGGTGCCTCTAAATCAAGAGCAGGGCTTTAGGCACAGGGTTACATGCAAGGACTTTGTTTGACAATGCCTGGAAAGTAGAGGAATTCACTGGCCATACATATCACATAGTCTCATTTCTGGACCCATGTCACAAGGCCAAGTAACGAATCATTGAGACACGGAATCATGTCTCTCGCCTTGTTTGGAACACCTCAGCGCAAGTCTCGGGCGCAGACGCCCTCACGTACGCCAATGAGGGGAATCAGGCTGCCCAGCCAGACACCACCACCCTTGGACACTTCAAGTCTCCAGCCTCTGGCGTCGTTCCATGCTGTCCAGTCGCATTTCTCTGCCTGTGCATCAGATTCGATATCTGGCGACAGAGGATACGGAAAGTCGCGCGATACATGGCAACAGTGGGATTTCCCATATGACGAGCTCAATGTGGAAGATGACCTCGACGAAGAGAGCGTTGATGGGCTAAACTCTGACGTGCGACACTCGCCTGGTTGTTCAAGCTCTGTAGCTTACCTCCCAGAAGCTGCAACACTCGCTAGAATCGTTCGTGATGGCAAGACGCTCGAGTTGCGATATGTGGGACCGGCTCTTGCCAAACGACAACGGACATCGGGGCAGGAACTTGTTCGCATCAACTTTTCAGCGCCCATCCATGATATATCGACCTCAAGTTGCTTCTATTTCGACCCCTCAACCAAACAGTTTACAATCACAGTCATTGACAAAAAGTCGAGAATATATCAGCTTACCTTTGAAGATCCAAAACATCAATTGGAAACTGGCTTACCAGCATACGCACGGCACTTGAAAAACATGCACGTTGGGTGGTTGTCCATGAGCGAACCGGACATGATCTCTAGTGGGCTTACATTACAAGGCAAGGATCTTATCCTCTGGCACGTTATGGATCGGCAGAGCTTGATCATTGCTGCTAAAGACGGACTCATCAAATGCACAATGCATGATGACGGTAAGTGCGATCCCCTCGATTCGCATAGCCCACCCTTCTCACATTCATCTACGAAAACAGATTGGACCCATGAATATTTCAAGCGGCCCAGCTCATTCCGGATGTTCCGATCAAGCACGGATGAACAGACACGAGTCATATCCCTTGCCGTTCGAGCAGACACTCGACAAGTGTATGGTGTGACCATGGACAAGAAATTGCGAATTTGGGATTGCGAAACGCTGACACATGACCTGGCCATCGACCTTGGTCAGACAAATGTCGGCACTGCTCCACGAGCTGGAGACATCTCGATACCCACTCCATCTCAACTTGGCACTACCAACGCACCTCTGGTCCAGGTCATCGACGGTACCACTGACACTCCATATGACCGCTACGTCATCACCTTTACTCCCACTCCAAGATCTCCTGAAGGTGGCGGATATTTTCAAGTTTTTGGCGTCCTAAATGTCACTAGGGATCTCTCTCATGTTGGCTTCTTTACCTGCTCAATAGAGACCGTGGGTACAGAGTTTCGTGGATTCAACGTGGAGCGTGTGGCCTTGAACAAGGTCAGACCAGCAGCAACAACGACTGATGAGAGCTCGACATGGCGATTATGGACCGCATGGGATATCAAAGGCAGGCCAATGATTGAGTGGTCAGACATCACCGCTCTCGTCGATCCTCTTGATCAGGATATGGGTCACATGTCAACAAATATCTGGCACGCCGTGCCAAACATGCAAGAATTGCACGAGTTGCAACCGGTCTTTGACTCGACCTACCATGACAGTTTGAATCAGACGATCGAAGAGCAAGAAGACTTTGAGTTTGAAGACATTGATCGCGCTTTTATCGACGACTTGCTGTACCCCGGGAGATTTTCAGAAGGCGTCTTGTGGCACGCTTTAAGAGAATACAACGAGGATCACCATACTCTGCCTTCCAATTGGGAACAACGCGAACACAAGTCACCGAGAGATTTGTTATCCTCGTCTGTGGGCAAGCAATTTTACCCATCTGAAGACGACTATGCAGACCCTGAACGACTAGTGGAGCTCAAGATGCAACTCAAACTCGATTGGCAAAGATTCTGGGTCAGTGTACAGCAGGGAGATCTTCAAGCAAGATGGCCAGTCCGTCTTGTTCCCATGAATGATGGCCAGTCTCAAGCAAGTGGCGCCATGCTCGTTTGCCGAGAGGGAATCGTGGCCCCTACCCTTGAAGATGATGTTCTCTTGGCCCGACGAGTCGTGAAATCAGTTGATCTGAGCGACGAGCAGGCATCAGAGACAAGTGACCTTGGAGTTCCAGACTACGGCCCGGAGGCACAAGCTTTTCTCGATGCTCACCCAGCGGCTCTGGAGGCTTACCACCCCATTCTAGCTCCCTCGAGCGTGCGGTCTAGTGTAATGGCGGTCCTACGCTCAGCTTCTGCGCTTAGCAAGACGTTTGAACCCTCGTCCTTTTGGGCGTTTCAAGATACCTTTAATCAAAAGGCTGCGTCTCCCATGGAGAGTTCGATCAACGATCGAATCATATGCGCGGTACAAGAACTCGACGATGACACAACGTCTTCTAGACAGAGCCTGCTAATGCAGATGATCAAAGGGAACAACATCAGACATGCCATTGACGAGACGCTGGAGCTCTTGCTCAGGCTTTCGCCCTCTTGGGACTCGGAACACGTATCATCATTCGACACAAGGACCGGACTTGGTCTGCGGGTCTCAGGTCTATCACAGATCATTGCCGTGCGGGCGCTTGTCTCGAGCGAGGTCTTGCTTCTTGCAGCCTACTTGCATCAAAATCCTACAATAGCTGACGGGATCAGTGATGATGCATTCACCAAGACCGTCTCATCAGCGTTCACAGTCTATTACCAGTGGGAGACACTTCGCCAATTGAGTATACGCGAGGCTTACGAGGGCCAGAGCGGAAATACATTCGACACGCCAGACGGACCTTGCAACGAGAAAATGACCCCTGCATTCATTGAGATTAGACGCGACTGGCGCGACAGGCAATTGTTTGCTGAAGATTCAACCGTTGGATACTCTCTTCTCCATACCATCTTGGCAGGTCGCCCCGGTTCCAGCGGGATGGAGTTGACCACTACGTCTGTCGCAAAGGCGGCTTATGGTACGATACGTCAGCTCGATCTCGTCACCCAGAGAAGCCAAGTCGTGGCTGGCCCTGGTGAGACTCGAATGGCCATGGACCTCTTGCTTAGTGGAAATACCACCATGGCTATCGAACTACTCGACATGTTCCCTCCTTGTGCAGGGGCTATATTTGTTCGCGCATTGTACAGTCTGATGCAATCGGAAGACACGGATGTGACGCAAGTGACAGAATTGTTTGAAATGGTATCCGCCGCCATCGGTGAGTAGGATGAAGTACTCGACCAGTGTGGTTTGTACACTCGGCTGACTGTCATTTTCGAAAACTGCTTGCAACTAAAAGGTCCAAATTGGGCAGAGCAAGACAAGTCAGGATTAGCCTCGCTTTTGCCCCAATCAGTGCACAAGAGCGGGCGATCAGGCTACTATATCTACCTGGCAGACTTGTGCAAAAGAGCTCTCAAGGACCAAAGTGCTTGCTTCTTTTCGCAAAGAGCGATTGAGGTGACTGAAGACGTTGAGACCGTCAGAGACGTACGAGATGATCTGTTCCATCTGCATCTGGCCATGCAAGACTATGAAGAAGCATGGCAAGACCTTCTCAAGAATCAGACCGAGGACATGTGAGTTGCAGAGCTGCAGATCTCTCCTGGCCATCAGACCCTCTGTACTCATATACTTGATCGAAACAGGAGTGCATTGAACCGGCAGCGACCTCTTGGAGAATTCATCCACGCTATCTGCAAGAATGGTGAAGCTCGTCGTCTATTCTCATTGCCATCCAGTGGAATGGAAGGCTTTATCGAGGACGAGCTAGATTTGAGAGCACGAACTTCAGATCCCTTATCGTTGCCGGCTTACCATAAAGTCTTGTATTCCTGGCTAGTGATGCGTCAAGATTTTCGAAAAGGTAAGCCTCACCCATTGCTGGCTTGAACGTGTGACAATATTCCAATTCACGATTTCTTTCGTGTTCATACAGCATCTCTGGTCATGTGGCAGCACTCTGAGCGACTCAAGGACATGACGCCGCAAGGGTCGCAAGAGTACCGGGATATCTTGACACTTCGGTCTCAGAGTCTTCTAGCTTCGTCCAATGCTCTTTCCCAAGTTGACCCCTCCAACGCATGGTTCATTACCATTGCCAGTACGAGGCTGATCGAAAAGGACAGGGTGAGAGGATTTTTCGTTTGATCTAGATTTTGATACCGATGGCTGATGCTTCATGTCGTCTTCTAGGTACACAAGAAGCAGCGTGTGTCATCCCTCATTCCTGCCGAGGAATATACGAATGGTGTCCGCCGACCGATGGATATTGTGACGATTGAACAAATCCAGCGGGAGTCTGATCTGATCTTGAGAGGGTTGACCATTGATGCTCTTGATGTAACTCGAGCGGGTTCAGGTGAGCACGATCATGCTTATGCCTATCTTGAATGGCATCTGACGGTGACACAATTGCAACAGCCACCGAACTTTCAGCAAGTGAACAGATTGAAACTCTTGCCGAACTGGGCTTGTACGATCAGGCGCTTTCGAGTGCTGATATACAAAAGGTCGACAAGAGAATGATCTTTGAGAGTTTGACCTCGCGATGTCTGATCATGACGGACCTGTCAGACGAAGTTATACGGTACGTCATGGATGACCTTGTGCTGGTGATTCTGAGAAACTGAACCGGTCATTGTCATGTAGGGATGAAGGTTTGGCATCATGGTTGGAAGCCTCATCTATCGCAACGCTTTGGCGAGGTCCTCTCTCTGAAAAAGCTTGGCGATACCTCGACATTGCCCTGACAGATCATGATGTCGTGGACACGGATCTTGATTCCATCATGTTGAGTGGAAAGCCGAACGGGCAAGCAACACATTATGCTCCTTGGACTTATCACCATGTTGTCGCACGCAAGATCCTAGAGTCTGAGCGAGCGTGCGTGCCCGAGTGGCTAACAGCACGGCTGTTGGCAAGGTGTCCCGCAGACGTCATCGAGTTGGCCTTGAAGAATGGTTCTATCTGCAAAGCCTTGGATTGGGCCAAAGAGAGCCTTGTCAAGGTAAGCAGCGCAATCCATCTCAGGACTTTTATTTCTAGGTGCTAATTGAACAACCGCTGGATTGACAGATTCAATCACAGCAGCCTCGGACGGTTGGCAACGGAGTCATTGCTCCTCAGTACACGCCTTTCAACATGATTGACCAAGCCTTTGCCAGCGGCCAAGCTTACTTGGAGAGTCAAGGTGACAGCGAAGTGTCGGCCAAGTTGGGAGCTCTTCAGGATCAAGCCAGCCGGCGAATCAAGGGTATCAAGAGTCTCATGAGTACAGTGCAGAATGCATGATCCATGCGTTGTCCGCGGTCAGATGACTCGATGTAAAAAAGCTGTACCATCCATGTTGTATACACTTGCCATAGAGGTGTGTGTGCGTATCAATTGGACGACACACAATTCACTACAAATGGCCATGAGGACTGCGAAGTTACTAAGGGTATTCAAGTATCGATTTCGTGTCCTTAGCTAAGAACAACCTTAGCTTAGCTTTTCGTTAGCCAAGGGCGAGAAGTCTCGCGCAAGCTTAGCTTCGCAATAGGATTGGGACTTGCTCCAGAGAGGTCCCATTCCTTAGCTTAGCTCAATCGCGGCTTAGTCTTGGCTGGGCTTTAGCTGATTTAGGTCTTTTGGACTCTTAGCTAGGGCCGGGTTGTGCACGACTCGTGTTTCAAGTTGGTTTTGAGTGGCGGACAAGAGGATTGTGTGGGTGTACACCAGTTGGTCGACGACTGAGAGTTGACCTCCATGGTCAGGACCTGGTAGCTCCTGCCTCAACCATCCACTCAACCTCTGAACATTCTGGAATTTACCATGATTCATTTTCACCCAACTTCTGGAATATTCCGGAAACTTCCAGAAGTCACAAGGATTACCAAGCAAATACCACATCTTGGAACCAGGTAGATTCTTCTTGCCAATATTCTTCTGTCACGGATATGTATATATAGTTGCCTCTGCTGTATTGTATCTTCGTCCACCTGGGTTATAGTCATAACATCCATTGTGAAACCTTAGCTACCAAGACTACATCACTTGATCATTATCGATACCTTCAAATACTTGCTGAAGCATGACTCCCTCAAGCAACGCCAGTGCTGAAGCCTTCTTCGCTTCTCTACCTGTCTCGACTCCGAGGCGCCCTACCAGTAAGTTGTGCACACCCTCTACCCAAATCCTTTGGCAGCTCGAGCCTGACGAGAACCTCTTTGTTCAGATTCCATTCCTACAAGCACGCCAACACCCTCGTTGAGTTCCAGAAGGGAAGAAACTCAGCAAACACCACCTGTTCCTCTGCAGAGTTCGACATCGCCGGCCGTAACTGCAGCCCCTGCCTCGGTGACAAATTCGCCGGCCACGAACAATCCCGAAGCGGCCGATGAGAAGCAACAAAGATGGAGTCCGGATGAAGTCCTCAAACTCATCGCATGGGTAGAGGAAAACTACTTGTCGACGCAAGGCTCTGCTGCTGATTGGTCTCGAGATTTTGTGGCAGCAAACGTGGTGCCCCGCAAAAGAGCTCCTACAGTGGTGAAGAAATGGCTAAAGCTCAAGGACAGCTTTAGCAAGGCCAGGCTCAAAATGAACGCCAGTGGATGGGGAGTCGATGATGTGTCGACCGATGGCTCTATCAAGTCGAAAATCGAGAAAATCTGTCCACACTACTTCAGATTGGAGCCACTGCTCGGCTCGAGGCGAAACATTTCTACGCCCGGAGGAAACGACGATAGCTCGCTTGGTCTCAATTCGGAGTGGTTACGGGTCGCTCGAACTCTCGGTGAACCAAGAACTCGCGATGGCGAGGATGAGGATGGCAACCAGATCGAACACATTTCGGAGCCTACCGATGTCTCTCTCGCGCAAGCTGCGCTCACTCCTGACGAAGACCACCACGACGCCGCCGTGGCTAATATCACCCAAGACTCCGACATCGTCCCGGTCTCCGGTCAAGGGAACGAGGGCTCCGGTCGAGACTCAGCTATCGCATCGGGCCAATCAGCGTCACTGCCCTCCTCGATGATCTCGATTCGTGGTAGAAAGACAAAAGCGAATGACGGCAACCAAGAGTCAAGCGAGGAAATACTCTCCGGACTTGCTCTCCAACCTATCAAGAAAAAATCGAAGGGAAGGAGCAACACCGTGGCCGAGATATTGACGAATGTTCATTCCTCCAGGTTAGACTTCCAGAGTCAACTTCGCGAAGACGGCTTGAAGAAGTTTGTCAGCGAATTCGCCGAGACCAAGTCTCAGAATGTGCTGAAGAACGATATGTCGAGGGAGGAGCTCAATTGGAAAATGAAACAAGCCCACGATGAGTATGAGCTCAAGAAACAGGCTCAATCGGAGCAGAGAAACCACGACAGCCGGCAGCTGGAACTTTTCGCCAAGAAGGAGGCAGAAGCGTCAGAACATCGCAAGGAGGAGCTGAGACTGAAGGAAATGGATATCGTATCAAACAATGCTTACCGCTCGGAAGAGTTACAGATTCGGCGTCTCGAGGCGGAAAATGAAAAACTGAGGTTGCAGCTGGAGCTGGAGAAGCTACGTCAAAGTCGCAACGAGTGAAGGTAGTCATTTGCAGCGGTTTGAACATGTATTGTATATTGTAATTGTCGAACATATGCTATATCGATCATTCTATGGTCTACAAGAGTATTCGAGTTTCAAATTTGGGTCAACTCGTCATCCATTGCTTGAATTCGAAGCTTCAAGAAGGTTCTGAGAGCCTCCCCGCTTCGAACATTTGCCGCACTGGAAAAGTCTTCAGGCTCCGGCGCATTTGACTCCAGTCCAACACTTCTGGACTCCTCAATGCTGGGGATAAGGCTGCTGTCATTGAGAATCGGGTCAGTTCTGCCATCAATTATCAAAATCATATTGTGCAAAGAAATGCAGGATCCGACCCAGAGCAAGGCCTTTATATGATCGTCATCTTTCCGAATCCTGACTGGTAAGCGGGCCAGGGAACCAAACCGGTTTTTTAACACACCGAAGGCATGTTCGATCTTGATGCGACCCTGAGAAAGAGCGATGTTGAATTTCCGGTTCAGAGGTTGACTGGCTGCCGGTTCACGATAGGGAACAATCAGACGGTTGGTATTGAAGTATCCTTTGTCCCCAATGATATACGATGGTCCAGACCCAGTTTGAGGAAAGTAATTCTGGGGGTTGCGGTATATATCCGTTGCCTTGAACGCTTTTGAGTCATGGACACTCCCGACTGGCCCCAGCATGACATAGGTGAACCGCAGATTCCAATCGCATATTGATTGCACGTTGAAGCAGTAGCTCTTCTTCCGTGACCAATAAAGATTGCCATCGATGGCCGGTTCCTCCGTTAGGTCAATGTATGAGCCATCGACAAACCCGCAGCAACCCGGAAAGTGCCCTCCTGTGCCTTCTTCTATCTCGTCCTGAACCTTTTTCATCTCATGTGCTTCAGTCGGCCACTTGACAAAATCCGCATAGTGGGAGACCATGAGCGCCCTGATCACTCTCCACAGGTACAAATGAACCGTACCATCACC
>BCJK01000005.1:17407-181402 GCA_039545395.1 Filobasidium uniguttulatum | reverse complement strand
TATGGGGGTTTCAAAGGACCTTAAAACAGGATATCTAAGCTAAGGCTGTCTCTTAGCTAAGGACGCGAAATCGATACTTGAGTACCCTTACTGTACTTGCACTCTTGACCAGCAGGTTATCTGTCGGCCGCAGAGAGACGATTTGTCGGACAAGTCATCCGAGCCCCCAGCCGGGCACGTGGTTTGACCTAAAATACTCTGGTCCAGCTCCTGGGGAAGAGGAAGGCGACGCGTATTCAAGGTGATACCCGAAGCTGCTAAGTGAATAAGTGATCGAACAAATTCCGAGCGAGTCACACAAAATCAAAATCATCATTTCGTCACTTTGCGTGAATGAAACTTGTACTCTCTCTTGGTCATTTTCAACCACTTTGAAGACTAGGTCGTTTGCTCAACCACCCCGCTCTCGTTCTCTTTTCCCAAATCATGTTGCGACCCATCCTCTCATCCTCTCGAACGCTGTTCCGGAATCCCAAGGCATCGACGTCGACGCTTCCTGCCGCCGCCCGACAACTTTTCACGCCATCATCCACGACTACCACTCCAAAAGCCCTTTACACACCCGTCCTACCTCCTCATGAACCTGCTGCGTTACATTTGAAGACTGGCCAGACGTTTGAGGGTCAGGCATTCGGAGCAAAGAGGAGCGTGTACGGGGAGACAGTGTTTAGTACTAGTATCACTAGTTGTGAGTCAATGCTGCTCTTTCAGATTGATTACTACTTGTGTTGACTGGATTGAATTTCAATGTCAGACACGGAATCCATGACAGATCCCTCTTACCTGGGTCAAATGCTGGTCTTTACGTCCCCAATGATTGGGAATTACGGTGTTCCCAACAACATGGCCAGGGCCAACGAGCCAGGCATTCCTTTGCTCGAGTCAAAAGCTATTCAATGTGCCGGTGTCATTGTCTCTGATGTTGCTGTTCAGTACTCTCACCACGCGGCGGTAGAGTCACTCCACGAATGGTGCGCCCGATTCAATGTCCCTGGCATTTTTGGTGTCGACACCCGAGCAATCACCTCGCTCTTGAGGGATCAAGGTACCACCCTCGGAAGGCTCGTGGTCGGTGCTGAAGATGTTGCGCTTCCTCGACCCAAGGATTCCGACTATTGGGACCCTTCAAAAGAAAACTTGATTGACCAGGTTTCTGTAAAGGAGCCCTACACATTGAACCCCGACGGAGACGTCCACATTGCGCTCTTAGATTTCGGTGCCAAGGCCAACATCATTCGCTCGCTTGTCCGCAGGAATGCTCGAGTGACAGTGCTCCCTTGGGACTATGATTTCAACGCCGTCCGAGATCAATACGACGGACTCTTCCTCTCCAACGGTCCCGGTGACCCAAAACAAGTCATGGACACGGCCATGAGGGTCAGGCAAACCATTAACGAATGGAACAAGCCCATCTTTGGTATCTGTATGGGTCACCAAATCTTGGGTCTTGCTGCTGGTCTCGAGGCATACCGAATGACGTTTGGAAACCGAGGGCACAACCAGCCCGTTCTCGCCCTTGCCAACTCTGGAAGCATCAAGGCTGGTCGGGTCTATGTGACTTCTCAAAACCATCAATACGCGCTCAGGTTGACCGAAAACTTCCCCACCGGATGGGCACCCTTTTTCATCAACTGCAACGACTCTTCAGTTGAAGGAATCATTTCTACCCCCGAGTCAGGCAAGAGGATCTGGGGTGTCCAGTTCCACCCCGAGTCAGCGGGAGGACCTTTGGACACGATTGAAATGTTTACCGACTTTGTCGATGAATGCAGGGCGGGCGGCAGTAGCAGCAAATTTGGTGGACACAGCAAGATGGTCAATGACACGGATTCTGGGGTGGTCGATGCCGTCAAGGAAGTCTCGGCCAACGCTTGAGGCAGGCATAGCTAATAGGACTAGGCTGTCACTTGCCTTGGAACAGTTGCTCGAGTTTTCTCTCGGGACGAGGGTTACTCATGCCCCGTTAATTTAGAGTTCTTGTAGCCTGTCTACGACGATATAGATTACATGTGCCATGTCACTCAATGACTGCATGCTCGTGCATTGTGCAGACAGCACTCGACACGCCATTGTTTTCACTTGTCAAAGTATGCCTCGAGGGGTGCACTGGGAAGGCATGGCTCGACAACGATGGACGAAACAAGACACTCAATTTCTTGACAACAGTCAAACATTTTCTGTAGAGTAAACCCTGGTTATGCAGTGGTGTAAGATGAGTGAGCAGGGAATGCAATGAATCGATCGAAAAATTAGAACACAAAAACCAAAAAAAGATATGACTAGAGCAGGACTCGAACCTGCGCCACTTGCGTGACTCGAATACGCCCTTGATCAGGGTAAGCTGTTACACTTGAGTCGAGCGCCTTAGACCACTCGGCCATCTAGCCTTGGTTGAATTTGAATCATCTTGTACCGACATATAGAGAGAAGTCTACGACTCGGTCATCGTTTGGAGGATCTGACAGTCTGACACAGCCGTCGATGACCTTGGTCGTTGGTTTTCTCCCTATCGATTGACAGCGGCACAGGATCACACGGCTTGGCCTCAGGTGAGAACTGGATGTTGAGGACGCTGCTGCATCTTGCTTGTATCCATGTGCAAGGCTGAAATGGTGAGACAAAAACGAAAAACACTGAGCTGTGCCGCAAATAAACACAATCAAGCAACGTCTGCAATCGACCAGCATGGATTTTCAAGCATTAGTAGTGTCAGGTGGACTGGGATCTCACAGCATGCCACATGTATGACGCTGTGTCCATATATCCACACAGCCTTTTGGGTATCCCAGGATGAATGCAGCTGTGCCAATGGTAGACCATGCATGTCCCGCCCGAGCACAGCTGGATGAGCAAAGATGATCAAGAGACTTCGGTCATCGTGCTCTCACACACGGACACATGACGCATCTACCCGGTATACGCCCTGCCTCACCCACGCACACGACCATTCACACACCATCCCAACGAGCAGATCCGAGGACATTTGTCAGTCTGAGATCTTGAAGCTTGAAGCAAGTCTGAGCGTGCTATGCCAGATGCAGTAGCGTGTATGTCTCTAGACGTCGTCGTTTATGCATGACCATGTTAGTGCATGAGCGCATGGGTAGACGTTTTACAACACAACACAGCACAGCAAATCATGCTCATCTGACACGACCAGGGCCAATGCTGTAGACTTGCAGACCCATCCACCACGATCCTCACCCAGCCACGGCGTATAGCTAAAACGAATCAGATATAAATCCCTAGCTGCGCAATCCAGGCATCGTCGGTCCACAAGGCTCGTCTCCGTCACATTTTTTTATCCCGTCGAATACAGTCGGTACAGTCGATACAGTCACCCAACCGTTACATCATGAAAACTCGACCTCTGGTGATACTCACAGGACTATTCGTCTCGCTCTCTATCCCCTCGTGCGCTGCACCTACTACTTTTCCTCTTTCCAAACGGGCTTTGATCACCACTCAAGGCTCCGAGGTCAATGGCAAGTCTTTCGACTACATTATTGTCGGGGGTGGATTATCTGGCTCGGTGCTGGCTAGGAGGTTAGCTGATGCCAATGGAGGTAGTCAGACTGTTTTGCTAGTCGAAGCTGGAGAAGATCAAGAAGGTAACGCTAATGTATATGGTGAGCAGGATCGACGCTTTGCTTTTCGTGTCACTTTTGATATCTGACACTCGTGACAATACCAGATGCTTCAAAGTACCAATCCACATTTGACGGACCTCTAGACTACGCCTACTCAACGACGCCTCAACGCCATGGCTCCAATGAGCAATCTACTGTGATCCGAGCCGGAAAGATGCTGGGAGGCAGCACAGGGATCAACGGTCTTGCCTGGTCTAAACCTCACGACTTTCAACTCGATGCGCTCGAGAGTGTGGGCAATCAAGGCGTCAATTGGGACACTCTGCAGAATTACATGAAGATGGCAGAAGACTTTTCAACTCCATCCTCGGCATTTGAATATGAGCCGGCATGTCATTCACAGGGTGGGCCGATTAGCATTGCATATGATACGAGCTCGTAAGTGAACTGTCAATCGGTCCCTGAATTGTTTGGAAACAGAGCATTTGACTCATTGAGGGGGTTTGACATGGTCAGATCCCCAGCGGTGCTTGAAGACGCATTCAACCAAACGCTTTCCAACCTCGGTTTACCCTATGTCACCGACTTGACGTGTGGGAATCCCGGAGGTGCGGCCCAGATTGCCAATACTAAAAAGGACAATACTCGAATCACCTCTTACCGAGGCTACCTGTACAATCGAGACATTCCCAACTTGACGATTCTGACGAGGACTAGGGTTGGAAGGATTGATCTCAACGACCAAGCACCCCCTGTGGCTCGAGGTATCCAGTTTCAAGATGATTCGGGCTCCACTACCTATACGGCGTTTGCCAATCTAGAGACCATTGTTTCAGCAGGATCCATCAAGACACCGCTGATTCTTCAACACTCGGGGATCGGTCCCGATCCTGTCTTGTCTGCTGCCGGTGTTCAAACCCGAGTCGATTTGCCTGTTGGGCAAAACTTGGTCGACCAAGTCGTCACGACGACTGATTGGACGTTTAATGGCGACAGAGGCGGGGCGCAACCCATCTTATTCCCCAGGTTCACTGATTTGTTTAATGACCAAGAGGCTGAACAATTAAAGGGATACCTTGCCAACGATTTGGGGACATGGGCAGAGACGGCCGTGAGGAACGGGGCATTCTCTGATGCCGGAGCTCTCCAAGACATTCTCAGTCTACAACGCGATTGGATCCTTGAGCGTAATGCTGGTTTTGCCGAAAGTTTTGATTATTCGTATGGCAACGTCTTGGGATACGACTCGTGGTACCTCCTCCCCTTTAGCCGTGGATCAGTGAATATCACATCGGGCGTCGTGTATTCCGACGACTTTAGGATCGATCCGGGATACTTTAGCAACGCATTTGACCGTCTCGCTCAAGCCGCCGTCGCACGGTATACCCGCCGAGTTTCCGAGGGATCACCGGTCAATCGTTTGGTCACTGGAGAGACCGCTCCTGGAGACCAGCAGGTGGATGGTAATGCGTCCTTGGAAGACTGGGCTCAGTGGTGTGAGACTCATTACCGAAGTAACTGGCATCCCATTGGTACAGCTGCGATGATGAGCAAGGACAAGGGTGGTGTCGTGGATGCCGATTACAAAGTCGTGTGTACACATCTACGTCCGTCACATTGGATGGTACTGACCTTTTGCTTGGATTTTTTTCTTGTCCAGTATGGAGTTGAAAAGCTACGTGTCGTGGATGGCTCGGTGCTACCTTTCCAAGTGTCTTCCCATTTGATGAGTGTGCTTTACGGACTGGTAAGTCGAGTGCCCCTTTTACGAGTCTTTCTGAAATGTATACTGAATTACTGAAACTCTAGTCTGAACGAGCTGCCGAGATCATTTCCAAGGCTCATCCCGGTGGTAATGATGGTGGTGGGAATGGCGGTCAGACACCCTCGGCGCGATCGATTCATCCCAATGGGGACACGTCAAAATGTCTTGGTGTCCCCAATGGGAACCCCTCTGATGGCACGGCAGTCTCGTAGGTCTCCCCCCCTGTTCACCCACGAATCCTACGTCGGACGGATCCGTATGGCGTCTTGTTTGAGCAGACGAAAAAAGGGGGGAGTAGCTGGTTGCTCATTTTTTATCGTTTTTGACACTTGTCATTGGGCTTAGCGTATCGACTTGCGACGGAACGAGGCGTCAAAAGTGGAACTTGTCACGGGGCTCTACGAGGGTGAAATTGGATGGGTTTGATTTATGCATGGATGCAGGGTCCGTCCCGGGAAACGGCGTCAAGGCAAAAGTCTGGACAGTGAGTTTTTTTTTTCCTCGTCCTTGTGGCAAACGCACACACGATTGACGCTTTGGAACACACCTAGTGTTACCCAAACCTCGCTGCTCAGACGTGGTGGTACACTCGTCCTGGCGATGACCACATTGCATTGCAAGATCAAGGACTGTGCTTGGATTTGCCGAATGGAGACACGTCGGATGGGACGGTTGTGCAATTGTGGGAATGCTTTGGTGAAAATGGGAATCAGCGGTGGACAGTAACGTGATTCGAGGGTGTGTCCCTTTTTCGCAATGAGAATGGCAAGATGGACTGGATGTACTCTAGGAAATCATCACCATGTATGTATTCAACGATCCAACCGTAATGTCATGCATGTCTCTCTATCGGCTAAACCGGTTGGTCTGGTGATGGACCGTCTTGACCGAAAACGCAGCTGAGACGTTAGGCTGGCGTGCGTGATGAGCGAGCGAGCGAGAATGCGTGATGCCACAAACGTGAAACGTCTCACGCACTGCCTCGTCGTGCGTCATGATATGCATCATCATGCCACTGCTCCTTGGTGACACTAGAATACTGTAGCTAGACAGACTCGGTCTCTTGTGAGTTGTACAAGTAGTATGGCAAGAGTATGGCGGTAGGAGAGTTGAATCGATGGCGATGAGAGAACGAACCGCCTGGAAAAGCTAGAAATCATTCGAGCCAGCCGGCCGCGGCCAGCCGAGGCGAACAGAAGACGAGAAAAAAGGGGGCCCCAGGGACGCAAGATGATGAGTCAACGTAGTCGGTCGCGGCTTGGACTTTTGAACACGGGATATATTTTCTGATCACTCTCTTCTCTCTCTCTCACACCGTTGCTCTCTCATCGTCTCATCGTTGCTCTCTTCCTGACGCCTCGTGATGGCGCCAGAACTTGTATGTGTTGGGGACTGGGCAGGCAGGAAGGCATCGGGCAATGTGGCCACTGAGAGATGGAGAGATGGAGAGAAGCTCAAACAAAGGCAGCCATCGCCAAGGGCATACCCGCGCTTGCCATTGCTTGTTTATTTCGTACGTACTATCTCGAGAGAGAGCAGCATGCCTGGCATGACTACGCTGCATGTCATTTGTCTACCTGCTTCTGGGGCTCCTGTGTGTGTGTGTGTGTGTGTGTGTGTGTGTGTGTAAGTCTCTCGGTTCATCGGCTTCGCTTGGAGGTCTGGTTGAGAGCTGCCATGGTGCCATAGAAGTGTGTGTGTGTGTGTGTGACTTGGCGAGGAGAATGGTGCAACGACGATTGCCCCACGAAATAAACACTACGAGCCTTGGATGGTGCATCGGGCCGCTCAAGGCCGTGGCTGCTGTGGCTGCTGCAGTCCTAGTGTATAGCGCGCCGTGCGGAACCGAGGATGGTAATGCATCAAGCTCGGCGATCATTGATCTCATTGTCCCTTCTCCCTTGCCCTACAAGGTTGTTCCACGCCCACATGGGCCCAAGAGGTCCCACTGCTGCTTCTTGTGCTGGTGTGGCTGCGCAGAAACACGGAATGCAAGGAGAAATCTCGAAGATCAGAGTGCAGCCAGCGTTGGCTGTAGCAGCAGCTTGCTTGCTTGCTCTGTGCTTTCTAGACAAGTCGAGGCAAGCGAGCACAAGTTTGGTCTCGAGAGAGAGCAGCAGCGGTGTAGCCCCACACTCATCCGAGCTGATCCGGCAGCCAGATAACATTGAGCAAGGGGGAGGGAGGAGGGAGGAGACGAGTAGAGAGACACGAACAAAGAGGACAAGGTGACGGGTAGAGCAAACGGGATTGGACATGGACATATCAACGTCCAACTACTGATATCACCACCACCATCACCACTTCCACCTCTTGAGCCACTTTACCTACTCTTGTCAACCAGTCAACCACACACTCAATCACAGTCGACACCATCAAATCCTCTTGCCCCAACATGTCTTCTCAGCAGGGACCAACTCCCAAGCCCAAGGATTTCCCATGTACGCACAAGGGGTGTGGCAAGTCTTTTGGAACACTCCCCCACATGAAGAGGCATTTGCGAAGTCGTGAGTGGACGACTTGCTCATGCTATCGATTCGATATCGATTCGTGATGGATCGAGGGACACTGACGTTTGATGTATATACACACACACCAACAGACTCTGGCATCAAACCGTACGAATGTCCCGATTGCCCAAGAAAGTTTGCTCGTAGTGATGTGAGAAACAAGCATGTTCAGTCGGCGCACGATAACCCCGATAAACCATACCCTGGAGCCAGGCGACGGTGAGTAGTAGCTTCACTTGCACTCTGACGACGCTGATCGTCTGATTGATGGGGTTTTCATGTACCATAGCAACACGGTCAATCAATCGAGTCAGCCAACCAAGAGCATGACAAGCTCTGCCGGCCATCCACCAGTGTTGAGTGAAAAGGCCAGGTCTTATTCAATGCCAGGTGAGATGGGGACACGTTGCGGTATCACAAATCACAATAGCTGATATACAGCTCATGGATCGGACAGATGGGGCGGGGCATTTTAATCGTCAAGCCATGCTGCATCAAGGCGTCTCACCAGGACAATCGTCATCTACTTGTTCAACAGCTTTTGCCTATGGGGTTTCACCATTTACACCCAGCTCAGAACGAGAAGACGGAGGATACTTTTCGAGCTCTTCATTACCCCATCTTGCTGGAGTAGACTCGTTTGTCAGGCCTACCGGATTAGAATCTTTGCCCGTGGTTGACTGGGGTGAACAACTTTCTCATACGTCATTTACTTCCCAAAACGGGGGTGGTGGTGGTGGTGGTGGCCTTGCCTCTCGTGCTCCCAAGTCTTCAAGTTTCACCCTACCAAGGGACACTCAGACACTCGGGAGCAGCAGCAGCAGGGATGGACCGACGGATGAAAAACGATCGTGGAACATGTCTCCCCAAGAACTCTATACCCCTCTCGAAACCAATCAACGGCGTTTTTCGACATCGAGCTCACTTACCCTTGGCGGATCCACTTCAGCAACAGATGCATCCCCCCAAAATACGTTTGCGCCTAGGTCATGGGACTCGAGGACGTCCAACAATGGCAGTAGTGGGCTCCCAGCGTTGCAACTTTTGCAAACATTGGACCTGTCAAAGCAGCAGCAGCAGCAGCAGCAACAAGCCATCAACGGTCAGACGTCGTCATCTCAAAACCAATTGCATCTCTCGGATTCACTGTCAACGTCACACCACAGCACTGGTGGTGCGCCTACCAACGGACACCATCTCGAACTCTCAGGCGAAGCGCCTCAGGAAATGTTTGAATGGGAAATGGGCAGCAGCAACACCCATCATCACCACCACCATCACGACAAGGCGCTCAATCGAATCATGTCGGATTCAATCAAGTCGCCCTTTTCATCATCAGGCCCTCCGACGACGACGACGTTTTACCATGCCCGACCGGACGCTCAACACAAGTATGAATCCGGACAAGCACCGGCCGCGCGTTCCTCGTACTCGACGACCCCCTCCCACATGATGCATTTCAAGAGTGAAGATATTTGTCTGTCGACGTTTCACTAGTCGTCAGTGCATGAGAGAGAGAGAGAGAAGGCTTTTTCTCGCCAGTCACTAGGCTTGTTGTTGTTGTTGTTTTGTTCTTTGTAGCCATACTGCTCTTGGAGACTCGATGCCATGTTTTGTGCGAGCGCGCCGCGCAAGGAAAAACAAAAAAAGAGGACTCGTCCATGGGGCACCGGTTGTATCAGGCTTGTAGTATTCTTGCAAATCGAAAAGATGGACTTGGACATTTCGACGAAACGGGTGTTGTACATGTTGTTTGTGTGTGCCTGAGATACTATGTATACATGTTGGGCTGCCATCCTGTCTCGCGTCTCCCATCCATTCGACCCTTTTCTGCGAGGGCTCAATACGGTACCCCACCATACGCATACGGACTCATCACTACGCCCCAAGTCGTTTCCCAAACACCATTCCACAGTGATACATCAGCCAGTCAAAAACACTACTCGAATAAAAAAATCACAAAAACACGCGTTACTTACTCCCCATACCGCCTCCCATCCCATAGGGCCCATAGAGACCGCCACCGCATCCCATCATGCCTAGTCCGAGGGGCATCCCGTACATGCCCATGCCGTACATGCCCATACCTGAATTCATGTAATCGTTTAGTAGCCTTTAGTTTTTGTTGTTTGGTTGTTCGGTGGTTTGGTTGACGAGTGGAGGCGCAAGGGGGAGAGCGGTGAGGAGATGAAAAAGGAGAACACAAGGGGAAGGAGAGGAAAGGTGAGTGGGTAGGGGGATCAAATGAATTGGGGTGATGGAGAGAACAACGTACCCGCCAGCAGGATATCTAGGAGACTAGAGGACCATTGAAAGATAAAGTGTGTGGGATGAGTATCACCAGGGATCGGAAACCCTAAAGAATCAAGGTTGGGAGGAAAAAGTCGAAAAGTACTCACACCGTACGGACCACTCATTCCCATGGCTGGCCAACCGAGTCCCTGTAAAGCAAACGTGTTAAAAATACACGAGTATAGGGGCTCAGTATCGTATGCATTATCCGTCGTTTAACCTCGGACCACTCGTTTTGTGTTTTGTACTCGAGGTCGTCCCACCCGGATGGTCAAGCACGTCGACTTACCGCCATCCCAGGGTACATGCTCATCATCCCTAATCCCATCCCTGGAGTGTACCCCATTCCAGCTCCAATCATTGACATGTAAGGGTCGAAAAACGCCATCAGGTTGGTTTTTGAAATGTGAAGAGTAATCGATGGTTTGTGTGTATGAATGAATCAATGAGATGAGAGTACAAGATGGTGTGTGCCTGTACAGTGGTCAAAACAAGATATACTAGCCTCACTCCCATTGTCCTTTTGACCTTGTCCATTATGCTCGGGCGCTCATGGCCCCATGACGAAGGAGGACGCAAGAAAAAAAAGGGCGAGTAGGTCTCCTTTGTCTCAGATCGTGCTCTTTCTCTCTCTTTCTCGGGAGCGAGGCCCAACGCGGGGGTCCCGGTCGAACTCGTAATGGAGGCGTGAATGAATGCCATGGTTGCCACCGCTAGCTATCAGGCTATCCTTTGAACAAGGGTACGTTTGTGCAAAGGACCGACAAAGAGCTGCAGACACGATGATCAGTCGAGACGATGCAAGTCGCCATGATGCTTTGCGAGGTTGATCATCATACTCGTCTTGGGATTCCGGGATCCACGTACTGGATATGTCACGCAGAGTGTTTGCAGAGACCACCCACTCGCACACCACCTACCGCTCTGTCATCTCACTCCTACTACATCGGACAAGAAGAGTCATGAAAGGGGGTCCTTTCCATGACTTTGCTTTGTGTACCATGAGATCAGAGGACAAGATGTGCAGTGCATGTCAACGGTTCACACGATAGGGTTAGCGCAAAGACGCGTTTCATCGAGTGACTCTTTTGAAACGCGACATTATCGCTCGTGACGATATACGTATACGTAGCTTACAGATTTGATGTTTCGGGTTCAACGTAAAGACAAGCAGGCAAGCTGGTGACCCCTATCTCACAGACGCTACGTCTATCACAGCTGGTCACCCATCACAGTCAAACTCGTATTCGCCCCAATACACTCGTTTGTTCTGCACCATGAGCAACGATTCCGTACAAACATTGTTCACCTCGTGTCCTCGTGGTACGTTTTTCAACCCTCGCTCCCCTCTGGCCATCTTTTCGGAGCAGTCGAAAACTCATGATACGTCCTTCATTCAGGCTTTTTCACAAAGTTGGTAGATCCCGTTACCAGACTAGCGTGGTGTAAGTCAAGCCTATGGATAGGGTATCATTCATACGTCTCCCCATTCTGACGGAAATGCCACCCCCAGTGACAAATGGTGGAAAAATGACTACGTGGGCATCAGAAGCGAGACAGCCAGTACGATGCGACCGTATGCAATCTCATTGTGAATGGGTCGCACCGGGCAAGTGGCAGTTGCACACGCTGGTCGTGTGTGGTGAACACGATCGCGGTCTCGACCTCGATGACGATCGAGCACTGGGGTCCCCTATGTGAGTTGTACTCGAGTACACCTTGTGTTTGGAAGCCATGCTCGAGTGTGGAGCTCAGAACGGTTGATTGTTTTTCATTTTCGTGTTTCGATCCAGTAACACGCCGGGTGGGAACGTCTTTGTGAATACATACAATTATTCCCTTCCGACGATGGATGTGTGTGTTTTGGAAACTCACAGACACTCTTGTTGATTAGATCGTCTCGGAACTCTGGATTCAAGATTCTCTAGAGCAAGGCCAGTTGCAGCAACTGAGCCCATACGTCATGCACGGTGAGGCCCCGATAAAAGGGAGGGGGTTAGCCCTCCCAGCACCTCGGTCTACGAGTCGATTGAGGCGCGGACTCGAGGACGACCAGGGACGACTGACATGGAACCCCCCTCTGTGACGTCGTCTTTCTTTTTTAGCACCTCCGACGTTTCAAGATGCGCACGAGGTGGTGTTTGCACGTGATCGAAAAGACAACGCCAAGGTCCCCATGGACATGGTCTCGGTCGATTCTCTCCAATTGCCTCGACTGCTCAAGAAATTTCTCTCCCCTATCAACTTGCCATGTCAAAGAGACATCAAACCTCTGGTTCACATTCACACTCGCCCGAGATCTCGAGCCGACGAGGTAAAGCCAAGTAGTGTAAAGTACATTATTGAAATGCAGGATGCACAAGGGCTCCAGGTTCTCCAGGTACAGTATCCAGGGCAATCAGCCATCTAAACTCGGCGTGTAAATGTGTGAACAAAGAGAGCACCACATGTAAAGGGCCGGCCTTGTCATGTGTCGCGCGCGACTCGAGAGAAAAGAGAAAGGAGACGAGTTATTGGTATAATAGAGACATGTACAAAATTCTTATCAGCTACAGAGGTTCGTATTCATTTGTTCGTAGGAAAATAAAAAGCGGGCACTATATCGTATGGTTTAACAGAATCATAATCCTGCTCGCGAGACTAGCTTCGAACGGTCGGGCGGTTCAAAAAGGACCAACTTCGATGTCCATGGTTTGCGTCTTCTTCTCTTGAAGCCGGTGCGGATCGAGTCGAGTCTTGAGCGGCAGCCGTGAGGCCCATGGATTCGGTGGCCACTTTTAAATGAGCAAAGCTCTGGGCAAGGGCGGCATCGGCATCGGCGTCGGATGACAGTTGCTGTGCCTTGATAGAGCCTGTTGCGGCGGGGAGATCAGCGTGCGCTGCCCGAGGTGAGTGGTTGGGGACGACCTTGAGCCCGGCCTTGCCAGTAAAGACAGCCGAGACCTTGTCGCCATCGACTCCAGTACCCAGAGGTCCTTGAAAGGCGGACATGAAAGATGACAATAGTCGAGTGGAAATGGCGCTCGAGACGAGGTTTGACATGAGGGGGACCAAGTCATTGTCAGTCGTCGTCGTCGTGGCCGGCACAGGCTTTTCATGACTCCACGAGGGATCTTTCAAAAACTTGGGTCGCATGTCAGCGGGTACGCCTTGTCGAGCCAGCGAAGCATCCCGAGCCATTCTTGACCATAGTTGCATTCGATAAGCTTCTAGCGTTCTGTAACTGAATGGGTTTTCAGTCGACCAAGCGTCGAAAGAGTCGGTGAGATCACCGCCATCTGCAGAGAACAGTGATGTAGAGGATGATCGAGTAGTGGCGTTCATAAAAGGATTCATGTTTTGACGTGGAGCATTGGTGTTGAAGCCGATGATGGGAGGGTTGCCAAGTTTGGCTTGAGGAGGAGGAAGAGATAGATCGGGCATAAAGGTGGCATGTACACTGGTGTACCCGCTTCCACCCTCACCCCAAACCGATCGATCCGATTTTCTCTGCAGCAAAGCCGAGGTTGAAGCGGGAACATCCTTTCGAGGGTTGAACGTATTGATGGCGCTGGCGACAGGCTTGGTCGAGGACGATTGACTGCTCGAGGTCGACGCAGGCACACTGGAAACAGGCGTCATGCCTTCGGTGGGTTCCAAAGCAGCCTTTTTCAGCATTTCAATCTCCCGCCGTAAATCGTCATTCTCGCTCCTAAAATTGGACAATTCGTTTCTAATGGCATCAATCAAAGTGTCTCGATCCTTGATATGATCTTCGAGCTCATTGATATATGTCTTTCTTCGGTTGCGGAAAGCTCGAGCCGAAAGTTTGTTGCGCAATTGTCGTTTCTCCTTGGAGGTCATCTTCTTGTACTCCTCAGCCTATGGTCAAGATGCCAATTGTCAGCAAGTGATCAGGCCTCTTGTGTGGCTCAATGGAATGCTTACACTTGGTCTCCAATCATCATCTTCGCCAGCGTCTTCGCCTTCCTCCAACACTACACTACTGACACCGCCACCCTTTTTACCTCCCTTGCCCTTGACACCTCCAAACATGGCAGGCAATGGCAACGACTTTAATTGTTGCAAATCGAGTTTTTCGCTGGGCTGACGAGGTTGAGATGTAGAGTCACGTTTTGACGTCGAAGGAGTTTCGGATGGTCGATACATGTTGGGTGATCCCGATTCAGATGTCGCGGAAGGCTCAGTCATTGTAGGAGTGTTTAGAGCAAAGGGTGCGCGAGCATGTTCTCGTTGCCCTTCCGTCTGTAGGGGTTGAATGGGCAGCTCTTCCGTCGGAAAGGCCGGTGATCCGTGAAAGGCAGCGACGTCGGCGTCTCCAAAGACCATTGATCCGCCAAACGCAGACTGGCTGGTACTAGCCACATTGTCGTCAAAATGGTGTTGATTGGCAGGTGAAAAGCCAAAGAGGTCAGCGGTATTGGCGGCTCCTCCATTGACTCCTGCAAATGTCGGGTAACCCTCGGCACCAGCTTCTTGCTTGACCTTGATAGAGGAAAGGTTCAAAGGACTGTTGCCTCTGCTACCTTGCTCAGAGTTGGTACCAAGCAGGGTTTGTGGTGGCGACAATGGGATGGAGTACTGACCAAGACCGTCAATGGGTTTCATGTTGGAAGAATCGATTGCTTTGTGATCAGACGAGAATGTCGCATTGCCACCAAATCCGGAGAGAGAAAAAGGGGTAGGTGCGTCTCCGACCGACATGGCAGAAGTGTCCGGGGATGTTGCATAAGACAAGCCAGGCACTGGTGACCAAGGAGAAGGCGAGTAGCCAGTTGACGGACCAGCTGTTTGATGGTCTACATTGGTACCATCGCCAAAAATGTCTTGATCAACAGGCGAAGATGGCAGCTGTGCATAGGCGAGGATTGTTAAAAGATGAATTAGGGGCGAAAACAGAGGCAAGCAGGAATATGTCAGCCCCTACGTTCAATGAATACCACGTAAAGACATGAGGGACCTACCTGCAAGACCTCTTCAAAGTTGAGATACTCTGTCATTCCTGCAAAGGGGTCTCTTGATGTGATGATACGATGATACGAGTGGAGCGGAGTAAATTTGATCGAGGCAGTGTAAACGTCCAAACAACGTCGTTGTCAGGCCAGGTCTTGATGAATTCGATGAGTCAAAGTGTTGGCAAGCTGGGTCGAGGTGAATACCGACTGCTTGACAAAAGAGTACTGCTGATGGCAAAGTCTCTACGATGCTACGATGATATGAATACGAGTAATCAAAGCAGTCCAGTCCAAATCACCACCACTAGTACCATTCTCTATCGAAACATCGAGCATTCCCTCGCTTTGCTGCTGCTGCCTTGCTTGTCTCTCTCGCTCGCCGTGCCGCGATCAACGCGTGTGTGCGCGGAAGCGGCTTCAAGATCGATGCCCGCGCAACAAGCAGCAGCAGCAGCAGCAGCCAGTTCGGGGACGGCGATCGCCGTTTTGCCGTGGTAGTGACGACTGACCCATTCGTTTTGCCATTTGCCACTCCACTCTTGCTTGTTAATCAGTGCTTTGCAATCAACCTTGCGTGCTGTATTTGCACATGTCCTGAATCAAAAAAGTAGTCTGACTCGTTGCCCCCGGTCTGGTCAGAGTCTCCCATTTCAAAAGGCTATTCTTGAATCATCCCATTAGCTTTCATCCGCGCAGCAATCGGTCACTCTGCCTCCGGAGGTTTGAAACTTGAACGTGATGCACCACATCTTGCCCCATTTTCTGCCAAAACGATAAGGCGATAAGACCATGACTCTTGTCCTCTATGCCACACTACACATCATAACTCGAATCGAGTCATCAGAAAGACCAGTGACAGAGTTTTGCCGACCCCGCGCTACTTTGGCACTGGAAGCCACTGGGCTCTATGGCTCCATTTGCTGACAGGCGATAATAAAGCGATAAAGTACACACTGGGATGATGCGATGGTGGTGATGATGCGCGATGATGTGGAAGGGTCTACAGTAGTTGTCGAGAGCCGTTGAGAGTGGGGGACCCGTGCGCTATCGATGTACTCGAGTACCAATTTCAGAACCCATCCCGAAATCTATCGTCGCGGCGACGGCGAGAGAATAGTATCGCTGAGTAAGCTCATTTTTAGGCTGGTTTGATCAAGAGATAATGCGGGGTCAGGTGACCAGGTGACAAGTTGAACAAGGAATCCCGCAACTACATGTCGACCTCATCGCCTCATCTGTGTCGTTGACCTCGTACGACCTCCTCCCATTGTCATTGTCACTTTTCGAGCTTCAGCTGCTGCCTTGATCGTTTCAAGAGTTGATCACATTTGCATCGATGGGCTAGTGGTGTGAATGATATTACAAGTCTATTGATACATGCCTGACGGCAGACCCTGTTACACTACTGCTACAATGGTCTTGACCCTGACCATACTAATGATATAATGGCTACAAATCTCTCGAGACTCCAAGACACAGAGAGTCGAACTCTATAAGAAAACCAAAACAATGTAAAACCCTCCAGTCTTTGACATGGCTCCTCATCGACCGGCGAGAGTCCTCCTTTCAGTAGATTTAGATACGTGGTGGCGACGGCAGCCGGCTTGGTGGAAGCGCTTTGAGATCTTCTTGATAAATGTCCTCGGTTGGTTCCTCCTCTTCGAGAGCCACGTCAAGTAGTGAGGCACAGGGAGCAGGGGCATTCGAAAGGTTGAGATCCACAGGATGGTGCAAGTCAGACTTTGCTGCTGATCGCACATTGACTTGGCCCATAATGTCATTGGACCTCTCATCAAACAGGTTGGGGGTTGGACGTCGTGTTAATTTCGGCCGCCGTGTGGGTGGTGGGGCTGAAGAGGTCATTGATAGGGTTGGAAACGGCTTGGAGGCTTTGCCTTGATGATTCGAGCTTGACAAGACCGGAGCAACTTGGCTTTCATCCATCGAGGCTTTCATCTCCGACCGGGTAACGTCTGGTACTGTTTCAGAGTCGAAGCGAAGAGCCTTGCGCTTGGGTTGACTAGGTGGAAAGGGAGGCAACCATGTTGAAAAGTGAGGCAAAGAGTCGGAGAATACTGCTGAGCCGAGATCAACCGCCATGGACGACTGTTCAACCAGAGGTTCCAATTCGAAAGTTTCAAAGGTCTTGGTTTCAGGCGTTTGGAGAACAGGACTGATCATTCCTTCTCCTGCAGAGTCGCTTGTCATGGATACACATCTTGAAAGGTTCGTCACAGGCGAGTTGGTGTCCCAGTTTCCCCACGACGAAGTGCTCGAGATGGAAGACGCTCGGCTTAGGGTCGATGACGACGATGCTTTTCGCTGAAGTAGGGACGGTGGTACCGGACTCGTGACACTGGCCAGTTTATAGTGTGCCGACACCGACGATGTTGCATGGGGCCGGGGAAATTGCATTTGTGAGACCCTTCGAGGAGGAGATGGAAGCGAGAGAGGCCGGCCATCTGAAAGGAAAACAGATTGTGAGTATGAGCACGATGTCTCAAGAAACATAAGACGAGACGCTCGCTTACCAAAAGATCGGTCACGGCTCAAGCCCAAGCCTGTCGTCGACTTGGATTGCGTGTTCATGCCAAAAAAGGGAAACTCGTTTGTTTGCTCGAGCTGCTCCATCGGGTACGGGGTATCTTGGTGGATGTAGCTTTGAGTGGACTGTTCAGTCATATTTCTTTCGTAAGATGGTGTGGCGTCTGCAGGTAAAGTCGTTTGAATCGTGTCTCAAGGTCCTATGTATATGATTTGTTCTTGTTTCGAGAGACCCAACGTCGTTGATCAAGGATTCGCCTCGGACCCCTCCATGTCTATATACCCAGTCGACGACATGGGCCGACCTCTAGTCAAGTCAAAGTCGTAATCGCTCGGCTTCCATCGCAGTTGGTAATGCGGTGCTTGAAAACTAAGATTGAATATGCCTCCGTTACTTCTTGGTATTCTCCATCGACCCATCGATCGACTGCGTATCGCGCGTCCTATTTGTTCTCGGCACGCGGGTCCGTGGAGGTTGTGCCTTGCTCCACTTGCTTGCTACGGCTACGGGTCTTACCAAGGCCTCCACAGTTCCATCTCCACACACTGACACCACCACCACCACCAAGTTGCTTGAGAATACTTTGGCTTCTGTCCGGTGCATTACGCGGGCCCCGTGCTTGACATGGTCGACACGGACAGGTGCGGTATGTCGGCTCTGTGAACGTCCATGACACTTTCGAATCCAGTTCAGAGAGTCTTGGAAGGGAAACAGGTAAATGGACAAACGACTTTGAGACCAGTGACAATTCGTTCGACGCCGGTCAGTCGGTCATCAAGGAACTTGTGAGGTGAGAACATGATGAGAAAATCATGCAATGTCGGCGACGCCGTTGCACCACTCAAACACCCCAACCAGGTGAAGCAACATGCTTGCTATCGATGTAAGAGTAGTGCATCTAGCATCTAGTGCGAGAACGGCAAACACAGGCCGTACCGAAACGCAGAACATCGTCGACTCAATGTCGCTTACCCAACTGTACTCTAGTGCCAGAAATGACACGAGCACCATGGCAAGGTTCTCAACCCGAATCCGGGGGCTCCGCTTGCTCCCGCGCAGCGCCTGACTAAACGCGGCTTTCATTCGCAGCTGAATGCCGCCAGTAAGTCGCTCAACCAAGTAAATGCATTTTTGGCTCATCAGCATCGCATCATCTTTCCCACCGACAGTAATCAGCATTACGAACGAGTCGTATCGCACCACCAAATCCAATACAATCAAGAACGTTCTTGTCTTTTGATTACTAGGATGACATGATTGATCATGTTGATACGATCGAGGGTGTCCATAGGTTGTTTCTTACATTCAGGCGACTGCAAGCGGCGAGGTGGTCAACACACTCGACAAATTGACAGTCTGACATGGATTGAGCTGCACTTTTTGCGCGCATCTACCGCGGCTGTGCGTGGGAAGCTGCCTGCTCGTCATGAAAGAATATAACAACAGATTCTAGGCATCAGGTGTGCAATTCGTGTGCCTCGCACAAGCAACATCTCTCATTCTCTTTCCTAAAGAGTGCCGAATATAGAGGTTCGAAGCAGTTGCTCCTTTTGCGTGCATCTACAATGTGGTGTCGCTTGCATTGTCTAGGCGCCCAGTAGTGTATCTCTCTGGTTTTCTGCCAGACCTTGTTTGAATCTGCAAAGCGTTGTGAACATTATTTTGCCCCCGTGGTTGATTCTTTCCGATGATATGAACACCCACAAAGAAAGAGTGAGGCCATCAAGAACAGGAATGAACTGAACCAAGTATCTGGAAAGCAAGTCGAGAGTGTGATCGGTCTGACGGACAAACGAAGAATTCGGTTGCGGAGTTCAAGGAAGCATAAGAGGAAGCGAGTAAGCGAGCAAAAACTCGCACATTTCGGCTTTCATTTTCCAGCATCTTACGACTTGGCCAATCCCCGCACAAGCCAAGCAAGTCGACAAGTTACGATTGTATTCTTGTTTGCCAAGGCAATTCAGTGATATGACGAACGCGTTGATACAATTCCTACACCCAAGAAGCAATCGATACAAGACACGTATTCCCTCAATGCTCGTTCGCATGTTGCAATTACCAGCCGCGCATAAAGTACATGTAAAAGTAGCGACAACGACGAATGTCGACCAAACGAACATCGGTATTCGCTTGTGGTATCCAAAGACGCATGGTTTTACCTTTGTTGCAATGATGTTCCTTCAAGTCCGTAGTCACGTCGTAAATGCGGACCTACCGGTGTTAAAAAAGAACATCCCCAAGTCGAATCGACTCGGCCGACTTTTGTCTTTCTATGGAATGACCATCGACTATTATGGGGCGGTCTTCACGCGTATGCCACCTCGTACCCCTTTCTCTGCTTCGACACATCACCAATGGGTGCAGAATGTAGGCAACGTTGGAAGATGTCGGAGCTGTCGATGAGAGGTGATCTGTGGACGAGGCCAAAAGTTGCTCTCTGCACTCTGGTGGCTGATGATTGTCAGCTTGTCAGGCGACTCGGCAATTGTGACGTCTGGCGAATGACTTTTGCCAGGCAATCGGTGAGCAGGCATCCCTGCTTTCACGCGAGATGAACCAAATGCTCCCGTCTGGTCAGAACAGTAGAGTTTCCTGCCGTGCCTGTCGCGCTCCATTTATTGATACACCGACGAATGGTTCTCGATACCCCGTCAGGCCTTTGATCAGAATCTGGTTGGCATCTGCAACACCGACTTGAGAGGTTGGGACAAAAGGCATGCTGGCCTTGACCGAGGATACAACAGGCCCAAGTCATGACTTCGCAGCATTCGGAATGTCACCTCTTTCCCGCAATCTTTTTCTGGAGGGAGAAACCTGCCCCCAGTCGCTCACTGAAAGACCAAAAAGGCATGGGGATTCAAAAAAGAGAAGCAAGATTCGTTCATGTACCGAGGACGGCCCGGGAAACAATGGGGCAGGGTGGCATTGGTGCTTCAAACACTGGGTAGTTCCGGAACGTCTAAACACCTCGACGCAATTCGGGTGATGCCGTCTTGCTGCTGGAAAGCGTCTTACATTGCAAGTGTCAATAGCCTTTTCAACGTGATTCCACCTTCACCGTCATATCACCTAGGGTTCCTTTTTCTCGGCGGTGTCCAATAGTCAGGTCGATGCATTAGCATGACCTCGCTCTGGTATTCGATTTACACCTGACAGTTCAAATAACAGGATTCAGAGGGAGTAGAGGTATTCTGTCGGTTTGACTCGTCTGTTGGACCGACAGGACGATAGTGGTCCAGACCAGTCTCAAGACCCAGCGTTCGAGGCGTTCGAGTGTCTCAGCGACTGAGAAGGATGCATAGAGAGTGGGAAACAGCCAAGCGAGGACTAACATGTCGGAGCGATGGTCAGGTGTCACTGAATACGACGGCTCACAGCGGCCCAAATCTGCCGGATTCATTCTCCACAAGACGGCCGGCCGTCTCTGAAAGGACAGTGTTTTGCTCTGTGCGACAGTGTGCATGCCTGGATCGGTGGTCGAGGGTTTGGTGTTCGGTACCGAATTAGAATGTGATGGGCGTCTCGGGACCGTGAATCGAGGCAGAGAGTTTCCGACTGACTCGTCTCGTTTTATGATCATCATTTGACAGATGTCACAGCAAAGCCTCAAATGGCATTCATTTGGTCGATTGTGAGCAGTCTCTTGCACTTGGGATGACTTGATGCTAGTCACTATCTTCCTTGAGCATAGCAACGTATAGCAACATGGAGCAAGACGCGTCATGCAGAGAGAGGACGGCCAATATGCCTCTACCGGTTACATCCACTGATATTAAGCGCGAGACTCAGAGACATTCATTTCAGGTTAGGGATTCCAAAGACGGTGTCGCTTCCTGGCCTGTTTTGCTCAGCAGCATTGTCGAGTTCACCATCTCCGTCAGACGTAGACTGTAATAGCTCCTTTCAGTGAATCTCTGTGTGGTAGGTATATCAGCCTGGCTGGTCCTTGTTCCTTTGCAAGTCCACCTGCTGCTGCTACGCTCCTGCTGCAGCAATCTACCCGACGCCCTAAAATACCCATGTCCACCCCAGCCAGCGGCGGCGAGTCTACTGCGTCTAGCGACTGCTATTAGCTGCACATCACTAAGACTGTCCAACGACCATAGGTGATACTGTTATAGTCGCGATATCAATTAAACGATCCTTTGTACTAGTTGGGATTGAGATCACTACATCAACCTTTCTGCTAGTCTTATGGCCAGCAAGTGACCACAGCACGGTCACTTTGAACGCGTCCATTTTCCAGCGGCGGCGGCCCTCGACTCGGTGCAGTCGTCAATTCAATCGACCTGAAGGCGTCTCAGAGGACAGCTGATCATTCGACACCTGCCTTATCGTCGACCAACCATCGGTGTCACCTCCTCGTTCCAAGCGAATTTGGATACAAAGCGATACATTTGGATCACTACTGTAGCATGGATCGAGCGTCTGGAGAGGTTCGTACACCTTTCACCTACATGACCCTGAATAGATCCTCTTGTCGAGTCTTGGGACTAATTGTCGACTTTGATCTCAATAAACAGAGATCTCAACGTCCATGATGCCGCAGTCTGAAGGCATATTCTATCTCGAAGGGGTGAATTCACCACCATCGCCTCCCAAGACAGCTCTACCCCCCGTGTCCAGCACTCGTTCATCATCTCAGACAAACTCACCCAAACTGTCTCCCCTACAAGGATCTGCCGCAACACTACCTAATCAAGCAGAAGATTCAGTCGTTGTTCATGAAACTCTGCCAAGCGCAAAGTCCAGCTCGTCTCTACATTCGACGGGCTTGGGGATCGGAGTTACAGGTCTTCCACCGACCATTAGTGGACTTCGAAAGTCAATCAATCAGCCCAACGCCTCGTCTCCGTTGGCAAAATGGACTGTGCAGCCTCAATCAGACGACTCTGACAAGAGTTCCAACGAATCTCAACCGGCAAGCCCCGAGCGCATGGCCGATCACAGAGAGATGTCAGAGGTGCAAGGAAGAGACAGGAGTTTGTCAACTGCATCGACTGCACTTGAAAGTACAATCGGCTCTTTCGGTTCTTCTGGATTAACCTCGATGCCGTATAATGTATCTCCGGGCTATTTGTTGCAAAGAAGGGATAGATCCAAAAGTTCCACCTCGACCGGCGTCAAGACACACGATTCGTCCGCCAGTAGCGGATCCTCTGTCCGCTTATCGCCACGAATGACTTCAAAACGTATCTCACCGTCTCCCATGGATCAAGCGGCCCACATGTCACATCATCGCAGTAGCAGTGATGCTACCGAAGGATCACAGACATACAGGGAACGCAGCGACAGCGGTTCTTCGCAAGGACTCGAAAACATATCTCCGACATCAACGTTTAGGAGAGCGGCCTTGGCTGAGCAAAGACGGAAATGGACACACTCAGAAGTCAAAGAACAAGGGGAAGTTTTACCACCGATCGGTGCCGGCTCTGGTATTTCAACGTGAGTGGTCTTCGTAACATCAACAGGAGAGGTCGTACTGACATTGCATACATTTTCGCTCCGCAGCACGCCTTCGAGATCAAGGAGAAGATCAGAGCTACCTGCTGACCGGCGACTCTCGGGTTCACGTAGCATGACATCAGGAATGACATCGCCATCCAGCATACCGACCCGAGTGTCAGATGCCGTATCAACCATCTCCCCGTTGGATCCGCTCCCATCTTCTTGGGTGACCCAGCCTTTTGAGTTGGGAGGTCCACAATCCCGAATGTCCGAAGGGAAGCTCTCAGTGGATTCAAACGCTTCATCGGCTGCCGGATCCGTGAGAATGACCAGCGTGCCGACTGCAGTTCGGCTGGCTCAACCATTGCTCAAGACTCCCCCCACAACAATCTCGCCTGATTCCATGACTGGTTTCAATACTCCCACCTTGGATCTCACCGAGTCCATAGCAAGACTCGCCGAAGCTGACACCATACCTCTGGCTAACTCTCCTGCTCCGGGTGCCTCACGCAATATTGTGTCAGACGATGCACAAAGTACGATACAAGAAGAGCCAGAGCTATCTGTGTTAGGAACATGTGTTTCACCCAAGTCCTCGGGGTGTGATGAGTCTCAACCGCCCAGCCCAACGAGACTCAAGCGGAATGCACCTCGATTGCGAACCTCGCTCCCTCCACCCAGTGCATTCGTCGCACCAACCGTTCGCAACGCCGCCCAGCAGCCGACTGAGACGCGCCCACTTGACCAGCAGAGTCTGCTGCCAGTAGTCTCACTCAAAAACTCTTGGATGTTGGCTACATCGCCCCGGTCAAGGCATACAGCACGGAATAGGTCAATCTCTAATGATACCGCTAGGGCGCCGACAGTTATCAAGGGACGAGTACCGAGTATGGGCGTTCCGCCGCCAGAACTCGCCACATCTAGGTTGGGAGATCTTCAGGGGCCAGCCTCGGAAGATGGTGGCAAAGAGTCTCTCGGTGAACAGAGAACAGGATCTGGCCACGATGCGTCACGGCACGCTGACGTTATCATGCAGAGTCGAAAAGCCAAGATACAACGTTGGAGGCCAGGAAGCGCTGGAAAGGAATCGACCGGGTCTGCAGAAACGACCCCTGCCAGGCCATCGGTTCAACGTGCCATCACCACACAAGGTGTCGGATTCAAAGCAGCCATGGGTCCCAAGGGCCGAGACTCTTCTCAAGATACTATACCCCAGACGCAGGATTCGCATCACGAGATCAAACCCATCAGTAGATCTAATCAGTCAACGTTGATCGCTTCTGGACCAAACGTACCGCTCGAATCGGCTCTGAGGTCCCCGGAAGCTGTTCGCGAGATTGAGGTTATGGCATCTGGAACAGCTGATGAGATCGAATGGGTCGATTGGATGGACGAGTACAAGCGGTATAAAGTTGCCAAGATCAGAGCCGAACAAGAAGATTCCGGAAAGCATCTCCAAGAAACCGTACCCGAGGCATCTCCGACTGTAGCACCCTCGGGATCGTCGAGCCGCAAGGCCAGCGTATCTCAACCCATACCTCATCCCGACAAGGCACCGCAGACACCGGCCTATGCACAATCCTCTTTGCCAACACAGGAATCATCACTCTATTCTGGGACATCGCCAAGTCTACACCAGGCTTCCTGGGCAAGTGAGGGTTCAAGATCAAACGTGTATCAACGAAATCAGCTATCTCGAGCGATGAGTGTCAGCTCTACTTCTCGCGATTGGGATGGATACAATTCGGAGCAACAGAATCGATTCCGCAGAGGCGAGCTTGGTTTCATTTCTCGGCATGGATCCATGCATTCAACCAAGTCTTCTATTTTTCCGAGCAAGAAGAAGAACCTCGCGGCTAAAATGGAGGGTTGGTGGACAGCTGTGAAAAGCAACTTTGGCAACCAGGTGGCTAGTAGTAGTTTCACATCTCATCGAGATCGGGACGCTACCTCCCACCGTCGTCATTCACCATCGCCCAATAAACTTCCATCTGCACCTGCCTCACGAAGAGGCAGCAGGGGTCCAATGGACACGCCGTCCATGCCAATGAGATTCGAGAATCCTGGCGTAGTGGATGAAGCGGAGCACCGGACTCTGCTGAGAACAGCAACCTCTCACACCAACTTGCGTCAGCATGAAGCCGAAGCAATCGCGCAGGACTCTGATCATCATCCGGTCGAAAAAGCTCAGATAGACCTACCGACCCAAGGCGAGCCTGTGAGCGAAGAGTCTGCGGTACCTGCTCCGAATGACACTGCTCAGTCAGCACTTGCGATCGGCCCTGACGCTCGGTCATCTGCTGCACCTCAAGATAATTTTGGGTCGTTTACACCCCCTATCTCCAACAGCTTGGAAGTCCGAAGGCGTCAACCACCCCTTTCGCTCAAGCTCGAGAACAACGTCCTCGCTCCACCCCGACTCATGGGTCGACATCAAAGTACCATCTCTAGCGGTGCCTCAACATCAGGCTCGTCTAACCGGCCATCGTTTGTCCATGGCAGACAAGATTCGCAGCTTTCATCTGGACCGTTCTCGTCCAATGGTGGTATGACACCAGGTTACAACGAATGGGACCAGACACCGTATTTGATCATGAGCAAGGGCGCTCTTTCGGAATCCGAAGGGCCGTTGGGCGAGCCATCGCCGAAGCTGAATGACAATGGACAAAGCCTGGGCTTTACCATGGCATCCGTGAGGAAGCATGTGCGGCATCGGCTGACGGTTGCCAAGCAGGGATGTGACAGGGACTTGCGCTTTATCATTTCCGATATTACGGCCTTTGTGGAAGAGACCATGCATTTGCCGGAACCTATCGAAGAATCTGATATCGAACAGGAAGAATGCCTTCAGGAAATCGTCACTAACATTGGAAAATCGCCTCGGAATGCATTGTCTGGATTGATAGCTGAAGGAGACGTGAGCGATCGGGAGATTGGGTCTCATACCCAAGGTAAGCTGAGCAGTCTTTCGCGAGGTTTTTTTTTGTCCAAGTCTCCACCGTAGCTGATGAGCTTTACCTCCCGCACAGTCGCTGCTATGATGATCCCGCAATCTGCGCATGCTCGACGTAGCTCTGTATCGATTTCCAACGCAACGAGCCCAGTTCGAAAGCGAGAATTATCAGCGCACAAGGACGAGCCTTTGATCAGTCCAGGTCGCAGGCGCCGAGCATCGGCATTGTCAGCAAGAGCTTCAAGACCTTCTGATCTCGGCCAAAAGCTTGGTCGAGCCCTCACGACCTCCATGAGCCGCTCACGTAACAGTTCAAGATCAAACTCGAGATCCGGCTCGCCAATGCCATGGGCCAATATCGCCAGATCACCTGGGGTCGGAGAGTACGGGTCAGCCGATAAGGGATACCTCGTCGACGCTCTGCAAAAGATCATTGGGATTGCGACGGATGTCAGTGAGACTGAAGTCGACGTTCTTATAGCAAAACCTTCGACTTGTCGGGACTTAATTAAAAGGGTACGAGAGATTGGGCCCATCTGGGACCACAATCCAGAATTCGAGGGGCGATCTTGGTATATCCGTCTGTTACTCGCTGTGGCTGGTCTGAGTCGGGTAGTGGAGTGGTGGGAAGCTGAAAGAGGGTTCTGGAACTTTGATGGCGAGGACATGAATGAGTCCCTCAACTTTGTCCTCAAACCCACACGAGACGGAGAGGCGGGCACACCGTCGATGAAGCATTTGCAAGTTCCCAGTGACAGAGGCTCAGGTGTTGGAACTCCGATCACAGCTTCGTCCGGCTCAGCTCCCATTAGTTCTCCTGGACTCTCGTGCGACCATCCGACCGAGGAAGCCGAGGCCACAGCACGTCCGGAAAGCACGTCTCTTTTGACATCCCAAATTCAGGCGGCACAGGACCTCAAGATGCAGGCAGAACACAACAAAAGCATCAACATTGTTGTTGAACTGAGCTTGGGAGGTGAAATCATCGAATGGGTCAATCCCGCATGGCACGAGGTTACTGGGTAAGTCTCAAAGCTTGATTATTGATTCTTACGAGCAGCTCATGAGTTTCATTCACAGCTCTGCTCCAGAGGACGCCGAGGATTCGCCAATCACTGCCTGGTTGGCACCGGCTGACGTCGATGTACTCGCTACAGCAGGTCGCAAGCTCGAGTCCGATGACAGTCATACCGCTCAAGCCAGGTTCAGATTGCTACGTGTACCTCAAGCCGAAGAGTCTGAAGATCAAGGTCCGCGTCCCCCTGGTCCCACTTACATCGAGTGTGAGGGTATCGGTATGCTCATGAGGGACAGAGATACTGGAGAGCCTTCGCACACAATGTGGGTTGTCAAACCTGTTCTGAACAGCCAAATTGCTGTCTCCTCGGATCACGGAGGGCCAGGTCCCAGCGCCGGCTCGGTACCAGAAGAACCCTTCTTTTCCGCTCTCGCATCCTTGTCGAATGAGACCATTCTGTGCAGGATTTGTGAGAGGCAAGTGCCAGCTTGGTTCTTTGAGAAACACAACGAGACGTGCAGCGAAGTCCATCGTCTGGAGGCCGATATTTCGATCGTAAACGAGAAAATCATGGAAATGAAGAAGGTCGTTGGTATGATTAAACAATCTTTGGAAGATGCGATCCCGGGGGAGCCTGCAATGTATCAAGGGCTCACTGTCAGCACGCGCGCCAAGTCCGCTCCTCAACATGCCGTTGGCCCGATACTTTTGGCGGTGCGCAGGATTCAACAGACGCATCTGGAAAGCACTCTAAAGGCTCTCACGTCGGCCTGTGCCATCTCCACTCCAAGCGTCAAAGATGAGGATTCGACCCTCTCCATCAGTTATGCGCAACTATTGTCGCCTTCTTCCGAAGATCGTCTCACTTTCATTGGAAGGTGGGTCATGCCTGACAGTGAGGACCCGGCTCTTCAACTGCTTTTCTCACATGTGGACGACCTAATTCGCCGCAAGCAAACCACTGTCAATCGGATGAGGAACACCATCATGTACGCCGAACGAGTGCGTCGTGATTGGGAAGACAAGATGGATCATTGGCTGAGTCAAGCTGAAGAAGATGGCAGTCAATCAGGCAGCGCGAATGGTTCCGAGGAAGACGCTCGGTCTGAAGAAGACGCCCAAATACTCTCTCTCAGCGATCATGGGAAAGAACAGACGAATGTCGACACAGCCGTCGAGCTCTCGCCTCGCTCTGCTAAACGGCGTATGATTGACCCCAAAGCTCGCTTGCCACCCACCACGACAGTCTCTCAACGGAACCCACAGCAGCGTGAGGAGGGGACGGGAGCTCGTACAGACACCCGTTCAAATTCGGGCAGCTCTGCCCGGCCCAATATGGACCGTACGGCGTTGGCCAGTCCACGTCTCAACACTCCAAAACGACTCTCTTCAAGCAGTCGCAGTCAGAACGCACGGGCCACAATGGAAGCACCGATGTCTCCAAGGCTACCCTCTGTTGCGTCGATGGCTCGCGTTGCTCCCACATCTATCAAAGACTTTGATATCATCAAGCCGATCAGTCGAGGTGCTTTTGGCTCTGTCTATCTGGCCAAGAAACGGACTACCGGGGATTACTTTGCTATCAAGGCGCTTAAAAAGTCCGACATGATTGCCAAGAATCAGATCACAAACGTCAAAGCTGAGCGAACGATTCTGATGAATCAAGCCAGCTCACCATACGTGGCTAGGCTATACTTTTCTTTCCAGAATAAAGACTACCTTTATCTGGTGTTGGAATATCTGAATGGAGGTGACTGTGCAACTCTGGTCAAAACTTTAGGTGGGCTTCCGGAAGAGTGGTCAAGAAATTACATAGCGGAAGTCATACTGGGCCTCGAATCTCTTCATGAACGTGGTATCATTCACCGGTAAGATTCTGTGAATGTCGGCATCAATTTTATCCGTGCTTAAACTTTTCATCCTGACCTTGTAGAGACATCAAACCAGACAACATGCTTATCGACTCAAAGGGTCATTTGAAGCTTACCGATTTCGGTCTCTCTCGCATCGGTTTATTGAACCGACAAATGAGTAGCTCTCGTCCAGCTGTTCTCCGTGGCACGAGTTTGAAGAAGATGCGAGGGGCTACACGAGCCGAATCGCCTCGTGTCACTGCCATCATGAACGAGTCCCCCACATTGACACCCGATCTATTATTGCCACCCACCTGGTCAAGCCTCTCCCATTCCTATTTCTCGAGTCGTTTCGGAGACACGAACTCAGCTGATGAATCCAGCGGCTCAGAAAGTTTCTCTGGGATTGATTACCGTTCAAGAGAGGGGAGAAACTCTTCTGCTCGTGATAGTGGCAATCAAAAGAAGAATGACCTCCCTAGATTCGTAGGAACGCCTGATTACTTGAGCCCAGAGAGCAGTGAGTCTTTCCCATATGATTCACATCACGTTGCTTGAGCTCACGTTGTGTGACAGTCCTTGGCATGGGCTCTGAAGATCCAACAGTCGATTGGGTGAGTTTCGCTCATGTGCGCACTCAAATGCGGTTCAGCTTGCTGACGGGTTCCGATGGCAGTGGGCGGTCGGAGTCGTGTTGTACGAGTTCATATACGGATTTCCGCCCTTCAATGACGAAACTCCTGACAAGGTGTTCGACAACATAGTGTCAAGACGTATCAACTGGTACGAAGGACAGATGGAAGTATCCCCCGAGGCAAGGGATTTGATGGAACGCCTGATGTGCATGAATCCGGATCAACGGCTTGGTGCCAACGGTGCTGCCGAGATAAAAGCTCACTCTTTCTTCAAGGGGTTGGATTGGGACACCATTACAACCGTCGAGGCAAGCTTTGTTCCCAATGTCACCGATCCAGAATCTACGGACTACTTCGATGCGAGGGGGGCCGTCGCTCAAGTCTTTATCGATGATGATGCCGTGTCCCCAAGAGACGCACCCGATGCCCAAAGTGGCCAGAAAGACACTTTAGCACCAGGTCTAGCAACTCCATTCGAGCTCGATTCCGATGCAGGCACAGGAGACGATTTTGGATCATTTGCATTCAAGAACCTTCCTGTGCTCAAGCAAGCCAACGACGATGTGATCCGGAAACTGAGGAGAGAATCCGTCCTCGCCAGCGACCCAGGAAATGCCTCGTTCCGTGATCGAAGACTCAGCTCCATTACCGATCGCAAGAGGACGAAGTCAAGAGCCTCTTCTGTAGCTGAAGTGAGTTCACTTCCGTACCAAAGGTCTGTTCATTCTCGAAACTAGCTAATCTAATCTATCGCTCAGCATTGCGTTCCTCCATCGCCCACACATTCGACTGTATCATCTGGGTCTCGAGCGAGTGCCTTGCCGCAACCATTCTTGGGGCCAACTCTTCAAGTTCGAAGGTTGTCTGATCAGCACTCTTCGAATAAGTCGCACGTTGTCAGCTCCGACATGGAACGGGACAAGACACAAGGCAGCGAAGTCGATCCTGACATGATTCACACTTCGTCCGTCGTCAAAGGGAAGCCTCGCTCCATGTCAACTTTGAGTGGAATGTCCAACATCGACGTCCGTCACGCTTTTGACGGCCCCAGCCCTCACAGTAGTCGCGCAGTCGACGTACTGGTTGCAGAAGACAATCCGATCAGCCAAAAAATTCTGGAAACTTTACTGATCAGAATGGGGTGTAGATGTGTCTGTGTGAATGACGGTGCAGAGGCCCTAGGCGTTTTGATGGGCGATATGCGTGAGTACCGCTCTCTGATCCATGGATCCATCTCTGACTGACGTGCGAGTCGTCGACAGGATACGATATCATCATTTGCGACCTGGTGATGCCGAATGTTACGGGAGAGGAAGTTGCTAAAATGATCCGTTCTACTCCGAATCCCAATTTCGATACACCAAGTGAGTCTCGAGGCCCGCAGAGATGAACCATCAAATCGAATCACTGACGAATCATATGTTTGATAGTCATTGCGGCTACATCCTACGAGCACAAGCAACTCAACGCAGTGACGCTTCAAAACACCGCCGACCCGTCCAGTCAAGGCCCTCTCTTCTCCGCTGTCTTGGCAAAGCCGGTCACCAAACAAGACTTGATCGATTGCATGGCTAAATTGGGATTCGTCTTCCGCCCTGCAGCGTCGCCGAGTAGCCAACCCGCTCCACCCACATCCATGACGACGACGGCTTTGCAGCATCCAAAACCCACTCGATCATCACAAGAAACGACTCGCGGGCTGGACCAATCAGACGGAACTCTTGCCGTTCCGGCCTGAGTCCATAGGGATCTGCTTTCCATTTTCTTTACCACAAGATGAACTAAAACACCGTGCCAAACCTGTACGATTGTCGAGGGCGACCACTGTCTTCAGCTGCCATTATTCGTCAGGTCAAAACCATTCTTTCCTGTTATGAAATCATTTACGACCTTATGACCCCGCGACTCGTCTCCCTCGATCCAAGCATTCGGACTTGATGTGATTCCAATCAGTATACGATATGATGTGATAGACTTTGCTCGACGTCATGTGCATGGGAAAACAGCCGAGAACGAATCTCGTTTTTGTATTTGTAATCGAATACCCCTATGTGCCACTAGTATCCAACATTGACAAGCATGACTTTTAGTGTTTAAGCAGTCCAAATGAATTAGGATGGCTACAAGTACGAGCAGTTGAAACAAAAATAGAAGAAAAGTACAGCCCGTGACTTGATCATGACAGTCCAGGATGCCCTCCGCAGACGCCGTACGATGTCATGGGTCCTCAAAGTCATCTCCCAGACCGCTTTGAATGCCGTGCCAAAGATGTCAGTCACATTGAGCGCGATGGACTGTGGATAGAGTCACCGTCGGGAGGCAATGCCCGGGCCATACGACGAGGATCAGAATAGTCCCATGGGGCCAGCAACGTGTCGATACCTTTTCCTACGACCGTGGTATCAAGACAGCCTTGGTGATGTTGATGATCTTCACTACGGGGGTAACCTTCCTGCCAGAGACAGTCGGCGGGTGATCTGGATGGGATATGCCGCCAGACGTTTTGCATCGCAACTTCATTGTCCATGCGACGGAGGAGGGTGGGTGTCTTGATCTCTTCCTCATAATCTGCATTCGAGTTGGTGAAGCAGGAAGAGTCTAGAGTTGAAGCTTGGCTGCAATCCAGATCGTAGACTGTCGATGGTGAAATGAGACATTGGGCTGACACTTTGGTGTCCAAAGAGTCAAGGGTGTCCATGGCGGCAATGTGAGTGTCAGTCTGGTATCGCCTGGGTACTGCAAAGGGAAGAAAGACTGCTCTTTCTTTTGAGCCTGACGTAGCGGACGTTCCTTGGCAATGACCCTGGTCGATGGCATTACTATCCGTCCTCGAGATGACTACCGGTGATAGACAGAGATACGCGTCCAGGACTCCGGTATCATCTTCCGTTGGGACATTGTTCTCGGCTGCCAAGCTGGCGTCACATAGGAAACCTTCCTGGACGTGTGGCAAGTTTGACATGGCTTCATTTGTACCTTGATCCGTTGTCAACAAGGCAGAGAGATGATCGATTGCCACTCTGGCATCCACTGACAGCCGCTTATTGAACGCCCATTTGGTGCGAGAGATCATGTCTTCTGCCTCTTTCTGCGTCTTGAACAAGAGAGGAAAATGGGATTCCCATACCGTGGCCATGGAATGAAAATCGACATGCAAGGACCGCGCGACGGTGTCTATCATGTCGGATGGGGTTACTTGCGGTCTATCACCAGCGTGTGACGAGGGTAGCTGGTGAGGTTCTGAAAGCTTGAATACAGGGTCATGGTAACTAGGCTTGGGCCGAGGCGGGAGTGAGCCTTGGTGACGGCTTGTTCGACGTCGTTCTTTGGGTCCATGACGAGTGAGTACGTTTGGACGTGGTCGAGTGGCGTCAGAGGACGAAATCGCTTTCGGCAGAGCCCTGTACGAAGGATGAGTGGTAGGGGCCAAACCAGGCAGAATGGCTGGAGTGACTCTATACGGACTGTTTGTAATCCATCCAACCATGGTCAGTACACCATCCGCTAAAGCAGAATGACGGTGCATGAAAAGACAAGGGCCTACCTTGCCGCCGCTGCTGTTTTGCATTTCCGTCTGGTGGTGCGAGGTTTGTTGTCAGCCGGTGGAGCCATGTCCAAGTCACTTGTGATTCTGATAACACTTCTTTGGGAGGTAAGAAGTGGTCAGCAAGTCTACCAAGAAATGGTCAACTCAGGTAGAAAGCTGTGCTGTCGCTCGTCGTCGAAACTTGCGATGCTCATCCCATGAGACATTCGGCGCGCTAAGAACCGCGTTTCAGTTGATTGTCAAGACTGGGTTCATCAGTATATATAGCCCCTATTGCTCGTACATTTTCACCTTGTTACACCAGTACGACGCTGTCGACCACCGAGTAACCTACAGCCACACCACCTTCGTCACTCTCCCTCCCCTTGGTCCTCAAGAGCGTCCCCGCATTTCGATTCACCTCGATGGGGTCCCCCGGTTGGCCATCCTTGAAGAGCGCGATGCCATAGACTCCAAGCTCGCTCACGACCTGACCGAGGACGGCTTCCCGACTGCCCCCTTTTACCAAGAGATTTTGAACGTCTTGAGGTGGCTCAATCAGAGACATCAAGATGTATCCCTCTCTCTTTGGGGGCTCTCCGGGGGCCAAGGGTTCTGCTTCTAATTGCTTCAAAAATGGCGGAATATCGTCTCGGTAAATGTTGTTACCGCCACCTTCTCGCTGCGGTTTGAGTACGTAATTTTGAGGGGTTTCCAAGGCCAGCTTGAGGGCCGCCCTTCCGACTTGAGAGTCATCCATGGGATAAAGCGCAGTGAATGTTTGCTTTAGTCGATCGCAGTCTTGCTGAGTAAAAGGTCCTTGGCCTGCTAGTAGGTATTTCTCAACCATTCCTTGCTCTGTCAGGACTTGTTGGACCTTTTTCGCTCCGGCCAGTTGAAGTGCCAAGCTGGGGCACTTGATGGCTCGACTCTTTTCGAGCATGATCCGTGTGCTCCAATCAGACTCAGTCTGGTAGTCGGCAGGAGTGTAACCTGCTCGGTAATATACGACCGCAACTTCGGTACTCGATCCAGGTCGAAGAGGATCCGTCAACAGCAGTGTGCGTTCTGGAGTATCTGATAGCCTGGCCAATTGCGCAATCTGTTCAAATGTCCGTCGAACCACTCGAATACCATGACTGATTGTGCAGTGAGTAAGCGTCAGATTCGTCACAAGGCAAAAGATTGGATGAGAATCACTCACTCTTCCATGAGCTTCCACTCGAGCCATCGTTGGTCAAATACGTTTCGCTCGCCAGCCTGCACGACGAACAAGATCCTAGCCTCTGCCTTGCCATAAGCTTTCCATCCCTCTGCCAATCCCCTTGTCAATTCCTCGAGCGCCTGACTTTTCGGAAAGGTCTCCGAAGTGGGACTCTTCAAAAGCGGGGAAGTTCCGTAGTAGCCATCTGTCGCCGTCGCAAGATATCGATGCAGCTGACCGGCCAGCGTACTGAGAGATCCAAAGGAAGATGATATCGTGTTGAACTCAACTTGCTGAATCATGAGCGGATCGGTACCGGAAGAGTGAAGTAGGTAGTCTGAGCGAAAGAGGCCCAATTGAAGAGGCTATGGTGCGATGAATAGAAAGATGGCTCAATCGATCAAGTCTGTCCAACCTCGGATAGGGACACATACCTGGACCAAGTCATCTCTGCAACTTTTCCAAGCTCTCCAAAGCTGCCCCTGAAATTCGTCTACTTTGCTGACCACTCCTCCCATGACCCGATCCAGAAACTCGACATCTCTTGTGACATTGACGTACAGGGCATTGTAAGCCGATTGAATGTCGTTTGCTTGATGATACAGTGTTTTGGGAAAAGGGGTCGGGCACAAGGAGAGTGGAGCAGGTATCGTCGATGTGGGAGCTGGAGCTACAAACGAGGCCTCATCGACCACTACTGAGGCGGAAGTGGTAGTGGTGGTGGGAGGTAAAAAGGTAAATCCATGGCCGAGAGCGTAGGTGGTTGCGAGCAACAGCAGCTCGGCTGTCTGCTCCTTTGTGAACCTAGGAGGCCATTCCGGTAGTTGCTGGGAAGGACAAGTCATTATATGCGATCTGTTCTGGATGTTTGGCCAACAACGGTGAATAGCTGAACTGTATGTGACCTGCTGGAGTAGTCGGAGAGACTCAGAGTGCCAGAATCGAATCCGGATGACAAACAAGGTCTTGCAGTCCAGCCGCTAATCAAGGTTTGACAGGCACGCACGCGATTCCAAGCGACGCACCCACGGCGGCCCTGCCTCCACCAGCAGCAATGCACGGTTATCCCAAACTTGACGGAGGAAGAGTACTGTAATAGTGGAAACTGGAAACAGTCGAGCAGCTCTCGTCTTGGTCTGCAATCCTTCATTCCCTCGAGAGATTTCAACTAGTTGTTTCAACTCTCTTCCAAGGTGTGGCTGTTTGAGTAGAACAATATCCAGTCTTGGACCGAGAGATATTGACCATGGATATCGACTCACCGCCGTCCAATTCATTCGACGACCTCCCTCTCTCGGCCCAACAACATCCTCATCACTCGCATCTCAACCTTCCCCATTTTTCTGCCTCGTTTCCACTGCCGTTTAGAGTCTTCACGTTGGTCGGATTGGAGTTGCTCTTATGGGCCATCAATCTTCACGTCTTGTCTCGAGCAGACATTGACGCGGGAAGCGCTTTGGACATTGGTGAAGAAGACGTCTACGCAGATGACGGCAGAGATCTTGATGGAACAGGGGAGCACGATGATACAGGAGAAGCACAAGGCAAACGGAGGCTCGCTTTGGAACAAGCCTTGTTTGATGTCAAAACGGAAGATGACGCTTCCAGCGAAAAGCAACAAGACGCCCATCACCACATTATTCGACTCAACAGTCGATCACCCAGCTCCTCCCATGCCCGGATCTCTTTGAAATCAGAAGCATATAGAGCATCGGCAAGCAGAAGAGACAGACGAAAGGATTTACACTGGCCGATTTACGCCTTGTTCATTGCTTACACGTTATGGGTCGGAGCAGGATGGCTAGTCTTTCGGTATGCGAGCAACAATGGAGTAGGAATGGACGAATCTCGCTGGGTCATTGTCATTATCGCCATTGGGATCGGCGTCGGGTTGGGCTGGAGACGAGGAAACTTTATAGCACGGGCCGAGCGGACGGGATTTCTGAGGTCCATCCGACGAGTCTTTTCACCACCGAGGGATTATGCGCCGTATTTTGCAGACGTCATTGTTGCGGATATCCTGACCTCGTTTGCCAAGGTGCTAGGAGACCTTGTCACCTCTGTACATCAAATGTACACGGGAGGTTTGGCTCAGGGACGAGTCAAGGTCAGAGGACTTGGTGGTTACATTACGCTCGCCATGGTCTCGTGAGTGATATGAAGAAGCTGCAAGTATTTGCTTTTGTACTGACCTCGCTTGTTTGTGCCGCCCCCCCTCTTTACCCAAAGGCTTCCCTACATTCTACGTCTCAGGCAATGTGTCCACGAATATTTCATTCCCCACCAGACATCAACCCGCCCGCTCTTCAACGCCCTCAAGTACGCCTCTGCATTCCCCGTCATTTTCCTCTCTGCAGCTCAACGCAACGTTGTCAAGGAAATCGCAAAGATTAAAGGTGTCAGCGTACAAGCCCTCGAAGAGCAAATGCTGGATAGCACCGGACGGTGGTTTGGCGAGAGCCGGACGTTTAGGCTATGGTTCTTGGCCGTCCTCGTCAATTCCCTCTTTACGTTTTGGTGGGATGTTAGCAACGATTGGGGCCTATCGTTGCTCCAATCCTCTACGTGGTCGACATCGCCAGCTTCGACGTATAGTCATCGGACGACCCCGGAGACGCGGATGAACATCATTTATCGCAACTTGCAACGACTCGTGGCCTCGGTCGCTGCGTCTGTAGGGTATGGGCAAGACTCGGCGTTGAACGTGGGAGGTGCAGAGGATTTTGAGCTGGCACCGCATAGGCGATCACCGTTTCCCTCTCCCCCACGAAACAATGGCGTCACTGCATTCAACAATGACGGGCCAGATGATCCAGATGCACCGACTCCCATGACCACGACCATGTCGACCACCGCAAAGGCCAATCACATGCACGTGAGCCGTGATACGCTTCATACGCCCAAAATGGAAAGTTCTCATCTTCCGTTTAGCAACCTTGGACCCACCGGGCCATTCGGACTCCGCCCCCGACTCTTGTTCTCTCGCCGATTCATCTACTACTTGGTCATCGTCGTCAACCTCGCGTTACGGTTCACCTGGTCACTCAAGCTGTCCTCTCATTTACACACGATATCCGAGATTGAAAGCGGTGTTTTCTTGATGGAAGCGTTGGAACTCTTGAGGCGATGGATCTGGGTGTTTTTGAGGATCGAATGGGAGCAGGTCAAGCGGATAGAGGCGGACCACGAGGCAGAGAGGCAACGGATGTTGAGGGGGAATGGTCACTTGGGAGGAGGAGGAGGAGGAGCAGCAGCGCCGCCGTACCCGCCCCCACCAAGCGAGCAAATGAACGGTCAGCATGGGCTAGGGTTTCACGACATGGAACGGTAAGGGGTTTCTCCCCTTTTAGATTAGATGCGTCGTCATGTTTCCTGTATAGCTGTAGAATCCATTTGTGTAGAGTATATGCATAGAGTCTTGATACTACAGGTGGCGCCACAAGCTTGCGTATTCGATGCTGCAAAAGACCGGGCCGTATGTTTGGTCGAGAGGCGCCCGCTATGGCGGTCTCGTAAAGTTTCGTCTGCGGAAATGGACACCCTATTCAGTGGAGCTCCAGCCAGAGTAGAACCCAAAAGCGAAAAAAAAGACACTCACCTGCTCAACAAGACCCCCTTTAAACCCCTGACTTCCTTTCTCAGCTCCTCGAATTCAGGTGCAGGCCGCCCCAACACCATCTCCTCCTTTCCATTCCACGTCTCCTTTGCCAGATTCTCATCCAGACTCTTTAGGCCGACTCGAGACGACAAGCCAGGGTAACTAGCTCCGTGCCAAGACGTAAACGACTGGGTATTGAGTTGACTCGTATAGGCGGTCAATGTCGACAAGAGCGACGTCCGTGTCGTGCTCGTCGCGGCGAGGTTCAATCTCAGCGTGTCAAGGAGCGGTGGTAAGATATCGAGATCCGAATGCAAGTACAGTGGGGTTTTGGGTTCTGATGGATCGTCTAGCTCGTTTTCTTCAACGTCTTCATGTTCAGGATCGATCACGGACATGTCTTCAATCAAGAGCGATTCCCCCATCATCTTGGGCGGCGGCTGCTCATCTGCTGGTGGTGCCGCGCTCTTGTCCTTGCCCAGCAGCAACAACTGCTGCTGCCCGTCATGATGATGCCGTTCGAGCTTGACTGGCTGATGCTTGTAAAACCTCCGGGACCGTATGGTCCGTAGTCCCGCAATGATTTCCCGGAACCCAAAGAGCGTTTGGTCAGTGACGGCTTGTCGGGCCGAAAAGGTTGACCACAAGAGGGGTAACACGAGTCTCTGCAACCCCCAATCATTACGCAAAACACGTGTCGGTCAATCCTTTCATTACCCACTCAGATGAACTGGGGGGGGGGGGATGGACTTACCGACCATATACCAGCCACGATGCTCCCTCCCCCTAGTACGAGCGCAATGATCCAAGTCAAGCGGCGTAAAAAGGTGGGTATGGATGAGCGCGACCGTGGGTCCAATGCTCGGAGTTGGGCTGTTGTGAGGCTTGGTGGGAGGGCCGGAGGTCTAGACATGTGAGTTGGTAGAGGATGGTTTGGTTGAAAGGGTGGCTCGACAAGGTGGGGTTCGCTGCAAGTAATGTCTCTCTGGGACGCTTTCGAGTAGTGGTAGAGGGTCCGGGTAACTCGCGAGCGAGACGATTGAACGGGATTGAAAGGGACCGGTTATGACATAATACCAAGCAAGTTCCATTGCTATGTTTCGCCCAGTTCAACTAGATCACCAACGGTCCACGGAGCAGCTCACACTAGACAGAAAGAAAGAGACAGCACACACAAACGGCGGTCACCGAGGTCAAACAGACGGCACTCGGCTTTGCCAGAGACACCAAGCCTGGCATGAGCATCATGTCACCGAAAAAAAAAAGAAGAGAATAATAGACCATCTAGTACAACAGATTCAAGATCCACAAGGCGACAAGTGTTAATCCAAGCTTGAATGCCGGATCCGATGTATTCGCCGCTTGGGAATACGTCGCTAGCTTGTCCAATATCCGCTATTGTGAATCCATTGAAACCATCAGATGCACTGATTCATATGCCCACTTTTTTGTAAGAAAACAAACGACTTACGCTGGCGCCCGAAGACGATGGGTTCGCGGGGCTGGAATGTGTTTTTCCATTCGCTTCTACCAATCCTTCACCATCCACGCCGATGTCTTCATTCGGCTCATCTCGGTTCATGAGGGGTATCGACTCTGGCACTCCCTCGGCTTGATCACGGGGCTCAATCGTCTCCGTAGCCATGGTAGCGGCAGCCGAGACAACACTGCTTTCCGGGCGGATGGGCGTCGTGGCAGGCAACGGGATACTGGTTGCTGGGCCTCTAGGTTTCCTGGGCGCACCTACGGCCCATTGGGTGAGATCGCTCGTGGCATTGGAAACCTTGAAGCTGAGCCAAATGAACACAATGGTCGACAAGACGAGGTTGACAGGGCGCCATGCTGTACCCGGAATGACGAGGAGGATTCCCTTTGTATCCGAAGCCATCCAGCCGTGGAATTGGAGAATAAACGTTTCCAACGAACATTGGCCAATAAAGATAAACACTCTCGACGAAGCCGACCGCATAATGACACTAGCGTTGCGAAGGACGACAAACGATAGGATGGGGACGAATGACACAATGGCGTGATACTTGTTGTAGACGTATTTGCTGGGCAACGATAGTTCAAACCAAAAGTACCACATGAATGCGAGAACGGATACACCGACCAGTGCGTTTCTGGCTGCTGCAAACCAAGGCTTGTCGGGCAGCCTGTATTCTTTGATCTTGATGTACGCATACGCGCAAAACATGCCGCCGTACACAATGTAGAGGTCGAGGGAAACGCGAAAGGACCACTCGGTAGCTGACCATTGAATCCCGAAAACGGCCCGTAGGACAGTGAAGATACTCTTCATGATCCATTCTTGCTTCATAAATGCCGTAACGAGACCGGCCGAGATGATCAGTTTGGGGACCAAAAAGGCGGGCTTGTCATTGTACTGGTGTCCAATGAGCATGGTGAAAAAGATGATTGTGTACCACCACGAAACGAGGGGCGCAAAGTAGTAGAACGCATAGTCCGTATTCATGGTATAAGGCAAGACGACGGAAAGGAGATTGAGCCTGACCATGACCATGGCGATCCGCTGAAACCCATATTCCTTTTTCTTGTAGTAATAGGTAAAGTGTCCGTACCCTGTCATGAAGAGGTATGAAGCAACCAGTACTCGAATTGAATTGTAAATGCCCGAAACTTTGGACGCCCCGAGAATGTGGTAAATGAGAATTGCAATTTGCATCCAGCCTTTCCACTCGTCTGTTTGCTCGCGATTGAGAAAGCCTAAATCGGCGTCGTCCTTTTTATGAGTAGATATCAGTCCGGCAACGAGACTTGCCATGATCAAGGCGGTAAACGTCCAAACATTGTATTGCTTTTGTTCCTTCATAAACACACTTGTCCGGTCGGCCAAAAAGAGGTAAAGAATGGCGGCTCCAAAGACTGTGAGGGGAAGTGCGACTGATTCTGGAGCAAGCAACCGGCTGTACCTTGATGATGACGTGAAAAGTGATTTGCTTCGCAAGATGAAGCTCATGGGCCCCCATCCGCAAACAAAAGCGAGGACCAAGATTTGGACGAGTGTGGTTCGCCTTTCGCGCCGACAACAATTACCGCTCTGTGTTTCGGCTGCATTGTTGCAACGGTATCCCAACAAGATTTCTGCTTGCTTCCTGACCATCTCGGTCGAGTAATGAAGACCGTCTTCGGTTTCTTCTGGAACGAGAAGTTGATTGAATACAGAAGGAATCACAATCGGAGCTGTGGTCTGGACGGAAGGCGTGAGTCCAGAAGTATGACTTGTCAAGAGTCTCGCCGTCAAGCCCGAGTTCATGGCTTCGACATCGACATGGCTAATGGTTTCTGCACGGTCCGAGGACAGTCGTCCATCGACGGGCTGAGTGACGGGCAAGAAGATGATGCTTTCGGCGATACCTGGTTGACCGGGTTTGAGGATGGGTGGGGGTAAAAGGTGGGAAGAGGTTTTGGGTTGAGCGTCGAGGATGGACGAAATAGTCTTGTCGACCATGGTCATCCATGCACCAATACCTCCAGAAGATGGATGACGCAGATACCAGAGTCCGGAGCCGAGTACCAAGAGGGCGGTAGGGTCAGAATCCGCTCGAGCGAGGTAATCGGTGGTTTGAGTGGTATTGAGAAAAGGATCCCTGTGGAGTTTTTTTGAAATGGTCTGTTCGTCAGCCGGGACCCAGCCAGGGATACAGGGGCAGTGCCTCAAGTGGACACAAGGTCAGGAGCTCACCACCAAAAGCTAAACACGACTTGTCCTCCGTCCTTGCCGTCCACTACCACTTGTCGATCAGAGTGTTTCTCTCCTCCGACTTCTGCCGGCGTTCCAGGCAGTGATGGGTCCATGATTTGACTTGCCGCAAAATACAATTGACGCACGGTCGAGTCTCCTATAAAACGAACGGTGGCCGTTTGTCTTGTAGGCAGGGTTGAACGAGAAGGATAGGTGGTAAACAGAGGAGGAAAGGTCGTGGTTGACGAGTCCTTGGGTGATAACAGACATTGCGAGAGAAGGGACGGTGATGGACTGGTATGAATGCACCCTAAGCATGCAAGTTTCGATTAGTCGCACGCCCATGGACTTGTTGTACAGAGTATCCAACCTGCTAACCTTGAGGCTGCCAATTTGACCAGGTCCCAGGATCCAGCCAAGTTCCCGAAGTCAACAAGGCTTCACATCTATATGGATCACTCCAGTCTGCGTCGTTGTCTTTACCGTCAGCGTCTGGATGCTCCACCAGGCTTGCTCACTTGTTCACTCACCCAAGATGGCCCAACGCAATAGGTTTCCTAGCACGACAGCGCCGAGTAGAGCAGCTGCAGCGTAATGTGGCCAATTAGGGTCAAACCTGCCCGCCTTGGCCTGCTGGCGAGACACGATGGACATGTCACAGTATCACCAGCAGCTGCCACCTAGGTGGTTGAGAGTGTATTCACCTTGTCGAAACATGTTTGACGAATGTAGATAGCAGATCCCCCTTTACTGGAATTAAGGTTTGCATCGTTTGACACGCGACGACCTCGCCTAGCCGATGCTGCTGAACATCCACTACTATGTACATCCATTATCCAGTGGCAGGTTGTTGGCAGCAGCCATGTACACTGTAAACTACAGTATAGAGCCTGATGGACTGTATTAGATATTAGAGCAGCTGCACTTGGTTGTGCTTCGGGTTGACCAGGCGTACGCATGAGCAATGGACCAATGGACCAATGCTCAGTGGGCATCATGCCGTGGCAATGTACGCTCCAGTAGACCACAAGGGTACATGATAACTGTCTCGATCTTGCCATTCATGTCAAGCAGCTCAAGCAGTGAATGAACTGATTTTGTCGAATCTAGTCGTGACATTGGCTGCTGGTCGCCAATGCGCGCTACCCGATTATCAAGATAAGATTACCATTTGTACAGCTAGCATTGGATGCATGGCTGCTCTGGTTGCTGCTAGGGGTGCACAACTGATAGACCGGTACAACCACTGCAAACGGCCATTCTTGCAGACGACAAGGCCCGTCACAAGCTTGGTGTGTGTGAGAGTGACAGACTCTAGTCTTTCCACGGGTGAGGCCGGCCACTGGCGAGCATGTCGTCGACTCATTCAATCAATGCAACCTACACCTCGACACCAGCATCCATTCGAAACCTCAACTACATTTTATCCTCGATCAATTCTCAACTTCCACTCCGCAACTTGCACTGGAAGTCCGCCACTCGACCTTCACTACGGACCATACAAGAATGCGATCTTCGGTTACATAAATGGGTCGATGTCCAGACAACAAGCAAAGATTGGAAGTTGCCGAGAAATGTCGAGAGTGGAGCATTGGTCGATGGATGCTTGATTCACATGTGTTTGGTGCAATGCGAGGTCAGTCTTGTTCCTCCGTACCAAGTGGCTCAAATTTACTGACGCCATTCCTTTTCGTTTTGGCTCGACTCTTTATAGGACAATGAGGCATACAAGTCATCCGTTCGACCCTACATTTCGTCTTGGATCTCTTCTCTACCTCCACCACAACAAAGCCACGCCCAAAACCTAATTGTCCTCATCAACAATGTCCCAAACGCTCATGCGAGTCAGACAGATGACACTTCAAAACAGGGAGCAGGTGCAGGGGCCATGTTCAACAACTTGCGATCCGCTGCCACGGGAAGTACAGCCTCTGCCATTCTTGCCAAGATCAAGTCGGATTTTGCAAACCCTTCGAGTTCCTCGTCACTCGACAAACCAGGCTCCTCTTCAACCAATCTCGCTGATCTCTCCAATGCTACATCTTTAGCGACACAGTCCTCTTCAACATCCGCCAACATGTCCACTAGGGTCATCTGCCTCTCCCTGCCTCTGAACCCACCCCACGTCCAAAACACACCCGTCGTCGATCCTGCACTCTTCCTCGATACTACCCAAGCCCTCAAAGAATCCGTCGTGGCAGCATTAGATGGGATCGTCAGGGAACGCGAAGAAACGGTCCGAAAGGGCGAAACCTTGATGACCATGTCCGGGCCTAGCAATCACAATCTCCATGGCGGTGAATCAGGCGGCACTGGCACTTGGAACTGGACAAGGTTCTTTCAAGCCAAGGAATCACTAGCATTGTCGTTTGAAAACTTGGGCCTATGGGAAGATGCACTCTTGACGTATGACGAGTTGGAAGCGTCCATGGCCCAAGCCACCCGGGACACATCATCATTCAAACTAGGCTGCGAAAAGATCTCTCAAGACTTGAACCCTATCCTTCCTCCCCACCTCTTGCATCCCGCAGATTCGTCGTCGTCGGCTACACGACTTGCTCAAAGCTACCCACCTCCTTCATCGCACTTTTCCATTTTCGATTACCACACCTACCTCTTCCGTCGTCAAACCGAAGTCTTGTTGAAATGTATAAACATGGGTGTCCATTCGCTAGCGGGCAAACCTGCCGCTATCGAGGTTGCCGAAAGGGGGCTCAGATGGGTGGTAGGAATGGGTAGATGGTTGCGCGAAAACTCGGTGAGTCCCAATGGCATCCCCTCCATATGCCGTTTTGGCTTTCGAGTTGGTCGTCTTGACGGTTGCATTTGAATCTTCATGACCAGCCCTCCAACCAGACAGACACGATTGAGGCATACCTATACGACGCGGTCATGGAAATTGATCGTGTGCTCGATAGCTTGGCTGCACGGCTGTACATGGGTAATAAACCAACCAGTCGGAATCTCAAGGTGGATACGGAAAGCAAGATGTTTATGGCCAAACGGGGCGAACTGCTCGGTGTGGGAATCAACCAGGTGAGTGCCTGTTCTCAGGCTTTTCAAAGTCATCCTTTTGCCCCACGGTCGCTGATGATGGACTGTCAATCCTTGCACACACCCCTTGCCATAGATGGATCGACTAGGAATCAAGGCCAACTTGATCCCCCACGACCATCCCTTTATCCAGTCTCATCAACTTTTGCCTCAAATAGACTCGATCTTGTTTGACATTCCCGCCTCACCAGTCGTCACTGACGGCGCTGATCCTGGTACATTTCAACAAGCTCAATCGAAAACCCCTGCGTCGTTTGTCAAGCGAGATGAATCTCGTCAACCGTTACGAACGCTTGCCAAAGCCATGGGCGAAGAGGCCGAGTTTTACCGATTGTACGGGCAAACTATTCAGCTCGCGAGTGGGGTAGAAGAGGAAAGTGGACGGACGAGGAGCTTGTTGGGTTTGACTGAACGTGAAGCAGAACTAGCCTTGTGAGTTGCTCCCCCTTACACACACAAGCATCTCCTAACCATATCTTGATACCAACCATGCAAAGCTATCGACAAGATCTCGAAACCGCTCGGACGTTATACACCTCACTGTGTCACTCTCACCTCTCTTTTCAATCACAACACCCCTCGGTCGGACCCTCGTCACAGTGGTCACTCATTAGACTACGATGCTTGTCGCGAGCTATTGACGCTCACGATCGAACGGGGTCTCAAGTCGACAAGGCATTTTTGGTCCTCGGGCTAGAGTACCTAAAGCTGATGGCCGCCAATGAGAGCAAAGAGGAGCAACAAGAGCAGGACGAAGCGAGACCGGTCGACGTTGGGTTGTTTGAGGACGTCACGGTCAAGGTGGTGGAAGCCATCATCCGGTTCAACGAGACTCAAGAAGGGCAGCGTAAGTACTTGGATGCAGATGAGTGTGGACTATCAGGGCTCACTCTTGCCTCTTTATTTCCAGGACTGGATATCCCCGAACACCCCTTGTTTTCCATCTCGCTGACAAGTCATGAAGCGGCATGTCTTGACGCACAAGACGGTTTCCAGATCAAGCTCACGGTCACCAACCATTCGACCACGACACTCAAGATTGATGGTGTCACCGTCAAGACGGCGGGTAGAGATGGTCGGGTTATCCCATTCGAAGCAGAAAGCCAGATTCTTGTGCCAGGGACGAATCAGGTTACTGCAGTCTCACATGTATGTCCTTTACCCTTTTAGTTTTTCTCTTTTGCAAAAACGCCAGTCACATGGCGGCTCATATAGGGTGCGCGTTTGTTCCCCCACAGATGCCATCATCAGGGGCACTGGTCTTGGAGAGCAGTATCATCACCAAAGGTCTACTCTCTTTCGAGTACACACACTGTTCACCAGTTCCTAAACGAATTATCAGACTGCCGTCGGATACATCCGCCTTTGACGCTCGTTTAAGTATTCCCCTCAATGGTGAGTAGCTCATCGACAATTTGAGCTCCTTTTGTTCATTCCAGCTCGAGGGGATAAACACACTGACGCCCAACATTTTCTTGACCTCAATCTCATCAGTCTCCTTGGAAACGGAACCCGCGATTGAACTGACGATTAGCAGCGGACGCAACGATCTTCGAGATGCTGCGATCCGGCTAGAAGGTATCGCCGATACGGTCTCATTCCATCATGAACGGACAAGCTCGTCTGATGGCAGATGTGAGTCCTCTGTTTGTTTGTCACGAGCGCCATTTTGCCAGAGTGCTTTTGCTGAGACACGGGTTGGGATGTAGCATTGCAAACCTCGCCTCAAGGAATCGTCATGAACGCTCTCGACCATGGGGAAAAGCTCGTCTTGACAGTTCCTTTTACGTCTGACGTTCGACCCGAGGGCAATCAAGTGAGTATTTTTTGCCTGTTTGGTCGGTTCAGAAGAGGACAAACCGAGGGCGCAAGAATTGACCGGGTCATTCTCTTGTCTGCGATCCTTTCCCCCTCCACAGATCAGGGTCAATGTAGATTACAGGACCAAGGCGCAACCGACCATCACACGGCAGTATAGAAACAAGCAGACCTTGAATCTTTCTCTGCCCCTTGCCGTCAATGTGCAAGACTTTTTCAGACCAGACTGGTACGTTGCCGCCCCCTTTGATTTTCCTGCATGTCAAAGCCCATGGTAACAATCCCTTGTTTTCGTGCTGTCTGTGTATTTGCAGTCTAATGTCGAGGTTCACTGTATCTGTGACCAACCAAGGCCCATTACGTGTGCGATCGGCCGCGTTTACAGATGACCATGAGGGTCTCCATGTGCAGCCTTTTACGACGAGCGACAAGACCATGGTAAGCTCCACACCTCTGGACCCCCCAAAATAACCATCATGTCTTTTCATTTCACAAACTCGCGCTTTCTCCTCTTTGATCTTGGGAAAACAGACTGCCAGCTCCGATTCACCATTGTCTTATATCTTCAAACTGACGCAGACGTCCAAGTTTAAAACAACACGCGATCAGGTTTTACGGCTCGTCTTGTCGTTTCAACTGCAACATGATGGTAGGTACCCCTGTTTTTTTTTCAATTGAAATTCTTTGGCAAGGTCTGTTAATGTCGTGTTTGGGGTTGTTCCGCAGAAACAAAGTGGAGAACTTTGACAATCCCAGTCGAAATCCCCGTCATGCAGGTAAGACACTCGCATTCCACTCGTCAAGACGCTTGAGCTCACATTGTCGGCGCCCCCCCCCAAAAATACATCAACGACTCTTAGATTGTCTCCAAACCCTCGATGCACCTCGCAACACCCAAGCGCAAGTACCAGTCTGGCGAACCTATCGCCGTTCGAGTACGAATCGATACGTCTTACGCATGGGCTTTGGATCAACATCAGGGACCGGTCGATATGCTGTATGATGTGATGGGGGACAAGGATGGGTGGCTCATCGGAGGACCCAAGCGAGGCTGCTATGAAGCCAATGTGAGTATAGCCCACTCGCGCGCTCAACTTTGCAAAATGTCGCTGAAACAAGTCCTCGCCCCCGCCCCGCCTCATTCCACCTCGTGTGTCAGCCCTCGAAAGCGTTTGAAGTCGAGATCATGCTGATTCCACTACGACACGGAACGCTCGCTTATCCGACCATTGTCACGCAGACATTGCAAGCAGGCATCAGCCACGAAAATTATCAAGAGGATGCGTCAGGGGCCATTGACATTTTGCCGCACATGACAGAAGCCAATGCCGTCGTCCATGTGATTCGGGATCTGAGTGGTGTTCGAGATAGTTGGGCAAGTGAAAGAGAAGTGGGCCTTGTAGGGTAAATAAAACTCTTTGTCCATGCTCATCACGGTCTCTCAACGATCGGACTTGACATGTGTTCAAACATAATTCGTGCCTCTAGTACAACAAAACATTGACCGTTGTGGAATAAGCCCGTGGGAATAATCTGCTCAGCTGGAAATCCCCTCGATCACATAATCTTGTGCCGCATCGTGTCTGGGCCTTGTCCTCTTGATATTGGTACAGACGACGTGGTCGGATCCTGTAAAGGTGCATTTTTTCCATAGGGGACCTGATTGACAGTCGCCACTTGACCTTGTGCTGGTGATAAATCTTGTCCCACACCCTTTTCTACGTCGAGGTCTCCCATTTGCTGCTTGGCCTCGGCGAGATCATCCTCTTCTACAATCGCCTCGTCTTGACGTGGTGTTTGCATGGAGTACGAACGCGTTCCCAAAGATAGCTGTCCTCCCGGGGCCCGCCATCCAAAATAAAATGGGCATTATTGGATCAGTTCACAAAACAAGCCAACGCACGTGGCAAACAGAGTATCATCCATGCCTTACCAACAAGGCTACGCCCATCATGGGGGTCCAAATGATCCACAGTTGCCTAATGCTATCCGAAAAAGCGCTCAATGCTTGGTCCTTTTGTGGGCCTCGAGGTAGAGCGTGTACCCTCGCATAGCTTTCCGAATCCAGAGAAGCGTTGCTCCATTCGAGCAGACCCGCCCATTCGAATTGAGAGAACCGAGACTCCAAGCCATTGGGGATGACAGCTTGAAAGCTGGCTATCCCCAAGACGCAGCCCAGCGCTCGAGTTAGCAGCCATGCGGTGGTCGAAGCAGCCATTTCCTCCACTGGCATTGCCTGAATGAATCAAACATGAATGATCAGCAAGCACGCCCGGTGCAAGCAAAGGCGAGACCGTCTTGACGTACCGCTTGGATGCATAACAAGGGTACTGTAATGGACAGACCAATGCCCAAACCAGCAATCACCAGCAAAAACATTTGAGCCGCGATCCCACCTCCAAAGACCAGGTACTTGATGCATAAGCCGAGTCCCAGAGTCGCCATGGCATATCCCGACCACACGACCGGTCTAAAGATGCGTAGACGAGTATTGATCTGTCCGGCAATAACAGCGCCGACTGAAAACGAGAGGGAAAAGGGTATCACGTAGATTCCACTCATGAGAGGCGAAGCATTCTCGATCCATTGAAAGAAAATGGGCAGATAAAACGATGCTGACAATAACACCATGGCGTGTAGAGTGCTGCTCACTAGCCAAATCACCGTGGTGGGTGTCTTGAGTAATCGGGCTGGGATGATGGCATTTCGTCGTGTCATCAAAAAGTTGACCAGGCTGGCGACGAAAAGGACTGCTCCAGTGATCAAGAATGCCAAGGTGGTCTTTTGTAGCCACCCATCGTCACTGGCAAACGCGAACCCGACCACGAGAAAAGCACATGCAGTCATGACGAGAGCCAGCCCTAGAAAATCAAATGTCTCGACCATGTCCTTCCAAGTGGTTTGCTTTCTGGGAGGCAGCTTGAGGTTGAATTGGAGCGCTGGAAGGCCGATGGCACACAGTGGGAGATTGATGAAAAAAATCCATCTCCAAGTAGTGTGCTGGCAAATCAACCCACCCAGCAAGGGTCCGAGAACAGCAGCCATCCCCCATACGAGACCGAGCCACGAGTTGAAAGCTCCGCGTTTGTGGAGAGGGACGATATCACCAATGATGATTTGTGTGAGACTAATGATGGCACTACCACCCAAGCCTTGCAACGCTCTGGCACCAATCAACCAAGGCATAGACTTTGCTGAACCACATAGAGCTGAACCAACAAAAAAGACAACAACGCCTGGTGTCATGATAGCTTTCCTACCGGCAATGTCGGAGACTGGTGCAAACAAGTTGAGCTTTGATTATAGTGGTGCACAATCATGAGACCAACTCACGTCGTCCCCAACATGGAACCATGACCGTATTCAACAGGTCATACGCAGTTCCTACCCAAGAATATTGGCTTGCTTTGTAAATTCCTGTGTCAGTCACGAGTGGCCGTGCTCATTTGATTCCAACTCTCAACTCACGAGTGGCGTCCAGTTCGCTTGATATCGTGGGAAGAGCCGTCGTCACAATGGTGTTGTCCAGAGCTGACAAGAATAGTACAAGCATCATTGAAGGTACTACGATCCACATGTTGTTGAGAGGGACCTGAACGACATTTTGGGGGCTCAAGTTTGACCCGTTCCCTTTGCTTGGGTGCATTGATGGTCCCATTTCAGTCACGGGCAATGTGACAGCAATGGTGGAATGCTTTATCGCGGCCACATCGTCTGGACATTGAGCTTCATTCCGACCAGCTTGCTCGTTGGTTTTTGACAAAGAGACTGAAGGCATAGTTTCTGCCCGAAAGATCCTGTCCGTACACAAAGCACCACAACAACCAGGGTCCTTTATGCAAAGCGGGATTCGGTCTTTGCAGCATGCCGACCTACAAAGACGTGCATCCCTTTCTCCAGTGGGAATCCATATTGCAGATCACCGTTCAAACCTTGATGTCCGTGTTAAAGGCATCGTTGTATCCCGCCTGGTGCTCATTTGCTGGTACTCGTCGATGCACAAAGCACTAGCTAGCCCTCACGAGTACAAGAACGAGGGACCAATGTTTCGATGATTCAAACAAATGGTAGAGTACCCTTTGATGATGGGGTCGAGATCCGTTGCTCCATGATTTCAATCGAGAGAGAGAAAGGGAGAGCGAGGGGATCAAGTCCAAAGGTCCTGAATCTGCCTCTTGCCGCCCATTGTCCTAGGTGTTATCGTGATCAATCGAGTGGGTAAAAAGGTGTTGCCCATTGCTTTCTTTTTGCCTTGGCTTGGCCGGGATCCCCGCATGTTGAGTTTACAGCGATCATTGAACAAGTAGTCCTATACCTTGGCCGGCGACCTGGCAGCGATATACAACACAAAGAGTAGCGACACTCTGCCATGTGTAGTAATTGACCCCTATATACTCACAAGGACAACCCTCGACTCAACCGCTTGATTGTCCGCGATGTCGCGCAGATAGAATCTACTTGAACATGCCACAGAGGGGCAACTACAGTATATATGCACCGACCAGCGAGGAAAGAGCCTAGTTTGTGGGCACAGACGAATCAAGTGGTATGATATATGACATGACACTGCATTATAATCTGTCGAGTACACGACGGTGCTATAGTGGTACAGCCTGGTCCAACGTGGGACTGTGTGAGAGCGTTTTTATACATGTGTTCAAACCCAAGCGTCCTATGTATCATCATCATTGTTTGTCTTCAACGGCACAGACGACAACTACCTCTTGTCTGCCCCAGCGGACAGACGGCGCTCCAGTGTGCTTTTGGATGTATTTCTCGCTATTCCCGAGTGAGGGTTCCGTGCAAGAGGTTGAACTTGGCTCATTGAGGTCAAAGATATGGCAGATTCCAAGACAGTGCCTCCGGTGTACGTAATTTCCTGATGATCAGTCTCATCTTGGTCTTTGGACGGATCGAGGACGTCACCCTTTTCCATGTCTGTCTCCATAAAAGTCTCGGTCCTTGTCCGCTCTGACACTTGGCCTTGCATCTTTTTCTCCTCGTGTTGGTTCCTCGTCAGCGAATAGTTTCTCGTCCACAATGACAACTAGAAATGGCCGGAACGTTGATTGGTCAGTGGAAAAATTGTCAGACTACCACTCTATAACTCGACTCCCACTCTATGACTCACGAGTAAAGCAACACCCATCATGGGCGTCCAAATAATCCACAACAATCGAGTGCTATCCGAAAAGGCGGCCAATGCCGCACTCTTTTCCGGTCCATCTGGCAAAGCGTGGATTCGCTGGTAGCCTTCGAGGTTTTGTGGGACCTCGAAATCGGTTCCATAGCCTTGAAGCTTGGGGAAACGAGATTCCAGCCCGGTCGAGATGACAGCTTGGAAGATGGCAATGCCTAGTGTTCCACCCAGTGACCGAGTGAGGAGCCATGCAGAAGTCGAAGCGGCCATTTCCTTCAACGGCATGGCCTGAAAAAGCAACGGGACATTCACCCAACGTCAGCAGTCACGTTTTCACGATAGTGGAAAGAGGAGACGCACCGCTTGAATACAAAGCAACGGTACAGCCAATCCCAATCCAACGCCTAATCCAGTGATGGTCAAGACACCCATCTGATTCCCCACGCCGCCCCGGTAAACAAGGTACTTTACGCACAATCCGTAACCCAACGTTGTCACGGCGTACCCGACCCAAATGACCGGTCGAACGATCCGTAGACGAGTATTGACTTGTCCCGCAATAATGGTGCCGACCGAGACCACGAGCGAAAACGGTAATACGTAGACACCGCTCATCAAGGGCGATGCGTTTTCGATACCTTGGAAAAAGACGGGAAAGTAAAAGGAAGCTGACAAGAATGCCATGGCTTGAAGTGTGCTGCACAGCAGCCAAATGACGGTCGTTCTCGTTTTGAGCAGGCGAGGCGGAATGATGGCATTTCGTTTGGTGAGCAGGAAATTGACAAGGCTTGCAATAAACAAGACCAAGCCAACGACAAGAAGTGCAATCGTGGCCTTTTCTCCCCAGCCACTGTCACTGGCATTGGCGAATCCGACGACCAGACAAGCACATCCTGCCATGATGAGTACCAATCCAACAAAATCAAACGTACGCCACATGTCATGCCACGTCGTTTTCTTTCGTGGAGGTAGCTTGAGGCTAAAGTAGAGGGCTGGCAGTGCGAGACCGCCACTGGGTAGATTGATAAAAAAGATCCATCTCCAAGTTGTATGTTCGCAAATGAGACCACCAAACAAGGGTCCGAGAACCGAGGCGATCCCCCAGATCGAGCCTAGCCAGGCATTGAAAGCACCTCGCTTGTGGAGAGGAACGATATCACCAATGATGATTTGAGTCAGACTGAGAATGGCACCTCCTCCAAATCCTTGCATTGCTCTAGCGCCAATCAACCAAGTCATTGATTTTGCCGCCCCACAGAGAGCTGAACCGATGAGGAAAATGACAATTCCAGGCATCATGATGACTTTGCGGCCAACGATATCGGAGACTGCAAGGTGATTCGCATTAGTTCTCGCATTTTTTTTCTTGATAGTGGAAACAGACACTCACGACGCCCCCACAGTGGAACCATGATGGTCGAGACCAAGAGGTAAGAAGTGCCGACCCAAGAATATTCACCCGCTGTATATTCAACCCAATTGAGCAGCCAGACGGACAAGTTTTGATATATAAAACTCACGGGTAGCATTAAACTTGCTCGAGATGGTCGGCAAGGCAGTCGTGACAATCGTGTTATCCAAAGCTGCCAAAAACATGACCAGCATCATGGAAGGAGCGACGAGCCACATGTTGTTGTAAGGAATGACGTCTGCATCCTTGTCGGACTCCATCCAGCGTTTTTGGGTTGGGTCAGACGACGATGGTGGCTCCAATGATTCTGCTGATGCCTCGGGCATCGATGAGGATGGCGATTTCGGGTCTACAAAAGATGACGGGTTTAGGCCATCAAGAGGTGGCTCGTCTAGAGGTTTTGCCATCGAGGTTGTACCTCTAGCAGTCGCCATGATCAAGAGTGATTCAGAATGGAATGGACAAGTAGATGACTCGTTACGATCCCATGTCCATCTGCCTTGTACGAGTATCCAGTCGCAAGGATGATTTATAAGAAATTCTCTGTGAAAGTGACCCTCAAAGAATTCCAAGCAAACTCGTGGAAACTTTGACCCGTCGGACATGGCCGAAGTGGCCCGCGCGTGATTCCCATGACTCGGTCTTCGATCGGCGGCGGCGATGACCGAGGACAAGTTGAGCATACGAGTATCGAGAGTATACGAGTACCAATGGACAAACTACACTACTTGTTGACTCGACTGGTCTACTGACTCGCTCCTCGGTCAAACCTCAAATGGGCCTCTTTTCAAAATCCAAACAAGAATCCGTGTCCGAGGTTGAAGAGGACACTGACTCGTCGCTGCCTAGCTATGCTGAGCTATTCGGAAACGACGACTCTGACGTCACACCGTTGCTCCAGCAGCATTCTCGACACTTGCTCGACATCACCTACCGCTACGCTGGTAAATTCACCACGGATCTCAATTTACAAGACACCTCGTCAGGCCAAGTACTCTACTTTGCCGAAATTCGCGAATGGAAAAAGAAACCAGACTTGATACTGCGACAAGATGGTCCTAATGGGTCTGTCATCGGAACGTGCTCGTATCGATACAAGTCCAACATTGAAATGTCTTTGAACGGGGATTCAGATGAACAATCCAGTCAAGTGGTCGTGATGGAAAGTTCAAGTAGATTCACTTCGATAGCCAATCAGTATTCATTCTCAATGCCTAGTCAGTCAGCTGTCTCTGGATTACGAAACATACAGATTGTGAGGACCAACAAGAAAGAAGATGGAGTCACCGGATGGAAGAGCAAGCTGGCATGGTACAATTACAAGATCATGGACCTAGACTCTAATCAACCAATTGGTCTATGGCTGGAACAGACAGGACTGAGCTTCAATCGGGGCAAATTACGCCTTCAAGTCAAGACGGAAGACGGCAAACCTGTCTTGGACGAACAAGAGTTGAGGTGGATGTTGCTCGCCTTGAGCGGTCTTGTAGACAAGATTCGAAGAGCGATTCAACAAAACGGGGCCATTGCTGCCAGTAACAATGCCGCAGTTGGATCTAGTACCGCAGCCGCAGTGGCCTCGGGGACTTGATCATTGGAGTCGAGGATTCACACTTGACCTCGGACTGGCGATAATCAGTCCGAATCGGGATTTCGCAAACAGCCTTTGACCGTTTGACTATGAAACCGGGTGTCAGACAGACACTGAAAACCGCCAACAAGAAGGTATCCATCCAGACTGCCAGTCATGCAGTCACAACTGGCTCACCGCAGTACGCCTTGACTCACGATACAATCAACATATATTGGTTAATCCAATACTGCCTGATGACTGCCCGAGAAGCGGACAGGCTGTTGTAGAATGACAACATCTTGAGATGGCGACATTTGACTGGGTAATGTTTCTTTGTTTTACAACTTTGACACCCGTCCGACTTGTACAGTAAACATACACTACAGAGATCGTACATGATAGCATGATAATGACTTGCTTGATGACTAGTGATCAATTTCCACCACTCTACATCATCCTCTGCTGTTGCTGATGTTGCTGCTGCTGTCTCCGGGCCGATTCCCTCTGCCTGGCACGAACCAGAGCGGCCATGGCAAGGAGAATCCATTCGACGTCTCGCTGGTACAAGACCGGTTGCCCTCCCATATTCAACTTCAAGTGTAGCATCCCCCTGCGTTTGGGTGCACCTCGACACAAGAAGCAAATCCCTAGCACAAGCCCCCGTTGTTGGTCCATGATGAGAAAGCTACGCCATGACGGTCCCCTGCTAAAGACGCCAGACGCCATATCGGCTGTAGATTCAACATTGACCAACATAATGTCCATTTTTCCATTGGGTGCAGTTTGACTGGGAAACATTAGATGAAACTGTTTGCTTGAGCACCACGTTCGATCCCGTTTCAAAAAGCCACAATGGTCTGGGTTGTCGCTCATCCCGCCTGCTCCGAGCGCCATGGATATGACTTTGCGCCCCAAATCTGCGATTCCTATTGGCTTTGGACCTGAATTTTGGGCATAGAGCTCGAAATCGGGTCCCGTCCAGGCATGCGTCTTGGTAAAGTAGAGAGGCTCCACGTTATCGGTATCCACGTACATCATGCCCGAGGTTGCCCAGCCTTGGCTCACGAGGGAATAATCGAGGGATCTACCGGGATCTTGGAGCATGGCGCTGACGTCGGGCAAGTGGGAGAATAATTGGCTGTATTGCGGCATCCCGACGTTGCCCCCGTACGGTGCGTTTCTACTGGATGAGCTGCCCATTGAGAGAGATGCGTTACGAGCCCCCCGTTGTGAGATGCGTTATGTGTGGGAAGTGCGTGTCTGACGACATTTAGACGGCTGTTACAGCTGATATATGTGCATCTTCTTGCCAAAGAGTCCCATGAGCGCCATGAGGAAATGGACTTGACGGTGGGCAGCAGCCGCCCCGCAGACCTGCCTGTGTTGCTTGCTTGCTTGCTTGATTCTTTGAGCTTACTTCATCTACTTCCGTGGTTTATCCAGCCCACGTGCAGTGGAATCGGTAATGACGACTCTACTTGAACATACTGTACATTCGTACATTCATTCCTCGACAGCCCATCATCTTTGGAAGACGGCAACCTTGGACCAGACCGACATGTTGGACCCGACTCTTCTTCAAGGCAGTTGACGTCGGACGATCAAGGATTACTCGCTCTGGCCGCTGCCCTACTTCTGGTGCTTCTTGTGACCTGTTTACTGCTCACCATGACTGGTGAGCCAGCCACCCACGACCCTCGTTCAACGGAATACGTACTATCCATCGGTATTCAGCGTTTCAAGAGGCTTGTCGATCATGCAACACATCACCAAGCACATCAATAATAGACACAACGTTTAAACCTATGATACGGTACGTCGATATGACTCGATATGGGCTCACCGCTTGACACTCCTGCCACACTGTGATGGGCCTCTTTACAAAGAAACCCTCGAGCAGCGACCCGAGCGTAGGACCGCTGCTACAGCCACTACTGTCACAAGCAGGCGTTCTCGACGTGACGTATCGCTATGCGGGCAAACTCACAGCGGACCTCGAACTACAGGACACTCGGACAGGTAAAGTGCTCTACTTTGCAGAGGTTCGTGAATGGAAGAGACGGCCAGACTTGATACTCCGACGCCAAGATGCTACCGGACTGGTCCTCGGGACGTGCTCGTATCGATGGACGAAACACATTCAAATTTCTCTGGGAGATAAAGGCAACGAGGCATCTGGCCAGACCCCCGTCGAGCTAAAGAGTACAAGCACGTTTAGTTCTATATCTAAACAGTATTCCCTTGCGATGCCTAGTCGGTCAGCGCCCTCGGGATTCCGAAACATTCAGGTCGAGAGGACCATTAAAGAGGAAGACGGGATCAAGGGGTGGAAGAGCAAGCTGTCTTGGTACAATTACAAGATTGTGGATGCAGACTCGAGTCAACCTATCGGTCTATGGCTCGAACAGTCGGGGTTTTCCTTGACAAGGGGTAATCTACGTCTCCACGTCAAGGACCAGCATGGCAAATGTCTCTTGGACCCGGACGAGTTGATATACATTCTACTAGCCATGAGCGGTCTCGTGGACAAGATTCGCAGGGTGCTTCAACAACGGGTGGCGCCCTAGGAGGTTTTCCAGCACTTGCCGTCGATGTTTGGCTGAGATGCAATGCTAGTGCGTGGCGAAAACGTTGTTGCAAAAGCAGATGGGGCCAGCCTATACTCTATCATGTACAAGCAGTATATACCATGTGATACCACCGGACTGGGATAATGTGTTCTTGAGAGGATCTATGCCAACCTATCAAAGACACGGCGGTCACATTCCATTTGAGCTCGCATCGTGACATTGAGACCGGGAATGACGCACGTAGACGTTGTCGATGGCATGGGTGCGTTTGCGCTGGTTTGGGCAAGCAGGCGCCGCTCATCATTCATGTGTCTTCTATATGTCCTCGCGCCGATGGGAAGCTGCTGACCGCCGCAATGGGACTGGCAGCCACAGATTGCGCTGACACGTTGCGGCTGTGCTCAAAGGCGGCAAGGCGGACAGTGGTGAGCTACATAAACTTTGATAGGAACATCACAGGTTCTGTACTTACGATGGAGCTGACCACATCGTCTTTGATACTCGAGTAGATGTCGGAATACTTTCGACCTGACACATAGTAAGGAATAGAAGGTCGGGGCATCGTGATAGTCGTGAGTGTGATTGGGAGGACCAGGATAATGTCAAGCAGTCGAGGGACAAATCTATTGGTGAATGATGGGCAGAGATGGATTGATGACGGGCCAACACAAAAGGTTCTAGTGACCAGTCACAGCGCTTCTTTATTGCGCTTCAATCCACTTTCAAACATGCATGCATGTCGCTCATTGTTTGCCATAGGTCAGGTCTCACCTGAGAAAACAGGATGTGAGAGGTTACGTTAAACAGTTGTATGTGAGAGGTCACGTCTCACAAGTGTAAATGCAGTCATCGAGCGCGCGCGCTTCTGAAAAGTAAACATTGAAAAAGTAAACACAAGTATGATACAATACTGTAGCTGTCTTCACTGTCTTGAGAGGAGTACAATAGTGTCTTCACTGCCTTGAAAGGAAGGAATACGAACAACTGAGCGCTCACGAGGCTTCTTGACTACGACGTCTTCCACTGGTTGGAGTGACCGCGATAAAGACGACTTGCCACGAGTTCAGACAGGAGTCGTGGCTACAAATTACAATAACAGTATGATAGCCCCGAACTACGATGGCCGCAGACCGAATTTCAAGCGTGCTGCATGCCATATTACCTCGTTCATAAGGGAACTGCTTGTTGCGCTTGAGACGCCAGATCTTGCACGGTTGTGAGTTGTCATGTCACCGCTGTGATACTGCCTGCCTGACCGTCGCGGATACCGCGCTAATGACGCCAGGCCGGCTGAAAGGCTTCGTATGCCAAGACTCTTTCATATGACTGATCTCAAAACGTTGACAATGTCCACCTGACTGCTGACAGCTCATCCTGGGCGCAACAGGATCTTGAAGTCGTGCAAAGGGGAAATGCACAATCGACTTGAAAGATTTCGTCACTTGTCGAGTGTTGTGCCTGAAGCACGTGCAGATCTGGCGAATCTGCCAAGTACATAACGGAGTCAAGATGGGTGACAATGTGTGAGTGGTGCATGAACACCATCGCCATCTGACAAAAGCACAAAAGGGATGCTTGCCTCATTATTAGTCCCTTGACATAGGTTGGTACATACTATCAGGTCACAAGCACACAGACTGTCTACCCAAAAACCAGGGTGACTACTCGACACAAACATACAATGCCCAACGAACAGCTCCCTGGGTACTCTGACGACCCCGAAGCTGTTCCGACCAATCTTGATGAAAAGGATGACAATCTCTTGTACGGAACAGGCAACGAGCTTCCTCTTTATGGCGACATCTTTGATACCGAGCATGACCGAGACGTTGCCGACTTGCTCCATTCCACTTCTGGCTTTCTCGATATCGATGTTCGTTATGCTGCAAGATTAACGACGAATCTCGTCCTCATCAACAGCCGGACGGGACAGACAGTCTATCACGCAGAGTGCCATGATTACAAAAAGGGGCTCGACCTGGTCTTACGCACACAAGATATCAATGGTCAGGTTGTCGGCGGGGCACGATACCGCTGGAGACAAGATATCCAAATGTCACTCGGTGGGGATGGAACGATGCAAGGCATGTCTGACCCGATTGTGTCTGTGGTCGGGGGCGGAAAGGCGGCCGCCGTAGCCCAAGAATACCGCTTTAGCATCCCAAGCCAAATGACGCCTGGTGGGTTCAGACATTTGGTTCTCGTGCAAACCATTAGTAAACAAGATGGCATCAAGGGCTTCAAGAACAAGTTTGCCTGGCACAACTACAAGTTGATTGATTCAGACGACGGTCGAGCACTTGGACTCTGGCTCGAGAGATCCACGCTGACCATTCAACGTGGCAAGTTGCATCTGAGGACGGAGACGCAAGATGGGAAACCGCTCTTGGATCCCCAGGAAGTTACATGGATCCTGCTTGCCATTGCATGTGTCGTGGACAAGGTCAGGAAATTTTGGTTCCATACAGGTCTTGTACTGCCTGGAGGTTCGTCGTCCCTGGCATCCTCATCCAAGACACCGGCAGCAGGATGAGGCATGATTCGTCGCCATGTCATTGATCTACTGTCGTGCTTTTTTAACTACAAGTCTCGTTGATAACCTGCTGTACTAGTTGCTGTATAATGTCCACACGACTCGGGCTGGTTTACAATTGTCACTTTGCTTTGCCATTACAGAGAGCTCTTTGTACACCTGTTTGCTTGTGTACGTACTTGTTACCAACTCGAATACGTGATCATCGGCACATTGATAAGCCGCAGGTCGTTGTTGCCGGCTCATCCTTTTGCATTCATACATTACGCCTGGTCATCTTCCAACACGCCTCTTGTCTCCCTGCCTCTGCTGTCACTAATGTCACCCCATACTCGCAACATGACTCCCGACCTGGCGACGAGAGACTTGTACATTCTAGTCATCAACCCAAATTCTACCGAAGCGTTCTCCGATGTGAGTGATGGTTGATTCGTAGCACTCTGCCTCTCACGCTCTCAGATCTCGAGTTGACATGACATGTATTTTAATCAACGTCATCCATTGCAGGCCATGCAGGTACACCTCGACAATTGCTTCCCGGTAGACAAGAACCCCTCTGTGCGATTTCAAGTCATCACCGCCCCCTCATCGGCTCCAGCATCCATCAACTCAGTCTCTACGTCTGTCCTCTCGGCAGCATCTGCCTACTCGCACGTCCTCGACGTCGTCGATCGAGTCGGCTCAGTCGATGCCATCATCGTCGCTTGCTTCTCCGCCCACCCGCTTGTCCACATGTTGAGGGAATCCCGTGAGATGCCGGTCGTGGGTATCATGGAAGCCGGATTACTGATGGGCTCGCAGCTGGGTGGCAAGACGGGTATTGTGACAACGGACGCTCGATGGGAGCCGTTGTTGGAACACGAATGCAAAGGTGAACTCGGGCTCGAGAGACAGTGTGGGGCAGGAGTCATGTCGAGTGGGTTGACCGTTCTCGAATTGGAAACGTCACGCAAGGAGACGGTCCATCAGGCGGTGGGCAAGACGGCATTGAGAATGGTTCGAGAGCGGAATGCAGATGTCATCTTGCTCGGGTGCGCAGGCATGGTTGGACTCGACAAGGTTGTTCAGGCTTGTGTAGGAGAACAGGTGACTGTGCTCGATCCCGTTATTTGTGCTGCCAACATGGCCATGGCCTTGGCAAGGATGGGAGTCAAGACGGCCAAGTCTGGAAGGTACGATGCTGCATCTTAGCAGCCTTCAAAGCTTCAACCCAAGGTGTCGCAGAGAGTGCATAGATACAAAAGGTTTTCAAATGTACAACAGAGGTTCACAAGTGTGTTTTTTGTCATGAGTTGTAATTGTCCAATGCTAGAGTTTGTTGTAATCAAAACACATGGACTGATAACCCAAGCTATCCCCTTCGTGCGGCCGGGGAGGGCGTCCAGGACCGACTCGACGGCTCCTTTTGTTTGGCAGCACTCCCTCCCTTTCCCAAGTTTGACCATCCTCCAGCTCGTTCCATTGCTTCTACTCGACCTCGACTCGCCCCACCACGAGCACCAACCGTGCCCGATTGTAGAGCCGAACGGGAAGAGGAAAGCGGCGTGGTCCCCATGCTCCGTTCCAACAAGCTGCGTCCTGCCGGGGTGAGCGAATCGGCATTGTGTTTCCGAACCGGCGTCTGGCTAAAGATACCGTTGCTTTTGGGTGTCACCGCACTCGATAATGGGGTGGCTGGAGGTCCCATTTTCCCCAAGGCTAGACCCTTGAGTCCTCCTCCTCCCATACCTCTCGATCGTGCCCTCATGGACTTGGAGGCATCAGTTGCCAATCTCCGACCAATATCGTCCCTTTTCTTGGGCTCATGGATCTTGAAGGCGTTAGGGGGGTGAGCTGACGACGATGATGTTTCCAAAGGATCGGCTGAATCAACCCCGAGAGCTCGAGGTGTGCTCATGATGGAACCCCAAGTCATGAGTTGGGAGATGGCGTGAGGGCCAAGTTGTTCGGGCGAAGGCGAAGGTAGTGCAGCGACCAATGAGTAGTCGTTAAAGGTTGGCATATCGTTTTGGGGGCGGTATGGCGTCCCCTCAATCGCGGCGGCGACTCTGCTTCTTGTGGGACTGGAAGCTCCCGCTCTGCTCGACCCACCGGCTCTGGACCGTGAAGGATCGAAAGTATTGTCTGAATCGTCGGGTTCCGGAAGTCGTGTGTTGGAGTGAGCAATTTCTGGTGGTTTCTGTCGCAGTTGAGATGTTGAAGCGACAGGTTCACGCAGTCGTTTGAGCGGGTCAACATTTGCATCAGGCCCAAACATGAGGGCATTGCGGGTCTATGAAAATGGAACAAACGGTTGAGCTGGGACTGTAAGGTGAATGTGCCTTGAAAAAGGCCGCTTACCTTGTAAGCCCACATCGGCACGACTTTTTCTCGAGTATCATCCTGCGAACCCATCACCTCGGCTTCAATCTGAGCCCTCATCTTGATTCTCGTCTCCTGTTCTGTACCACCAGTCACCCCGGCAGCAATCATGTCTTTGGCGAAAACGACTTGTCCCTTTTGATCAACCAGGGCCGTCTCAGGCAGACCAGCTTGCTTGAGTGCGCGAGCTAGGGGTGTATCTTTGGGCAAGTTCAATTCAAGGAGCTCCCCAGGACGTGATTGAGTGTTGGATGATGGTGTTTCGAGCGCGGCCTGGGGGAGAGCGTTTGGAATGACGAGTTGTTGAGAGGTGATATCAAGGGCATCGAGTGCTGGGGCGGTGCGAACTAGACTAGGCCCGTTTGAATGCTCATGTGTATGATCCATAATTGTCAGGGCCAACTTTTGTTGTAGGGGTTCACTCTGAGCCTGAATGACTTTTGCCGTTCCTTTGATAGTCAATTGTTTAGAGCTCGAAGCCGCTTCCTCGGCTTCAGCCTCTTTGTATTCGGGCACATTCGTCGGTTTCGAGTCAATCATGAGCACCTTGCCGTCTGCTTCTTGAATGAGCCGTCGTTGCTGCCTCGTCTGCTCTCGCGCCTCCGCCTCCTTTCCGGTAGTGATACGCAATAGACCGTCATCCGTTGGGACGTAGCCACCATGTTCAATCAATAGCCGTCTTCGATCCTGTTCTAATCGCAAGCGATCGGTTTTGGCTCTTGTCTCGGCTTCATAAGCCCACGCATACTTTTCTCTACGCCGTTTGTTGTCTTCCGTCAGGATCTCTAGGAACGAGGCATTATCTTCAGAGGTATAGGCATGTTGAAAGTCCTGATCAGGAATGATGTGTCAGGACGTCGAATATGTCTGTCGACCACACTTGCGACCAATGACTCACATCCAGACCCTTTTCATAATTGATACGCCGTCTCTTGGTTTCATGCTCCAATCGCTCTATCCGTTCGTCCTCTTCTTGACGCACTTTCCATTCTGGCAAAGGAGTCTCGAGTCCGGCTCCGCCGAATGGTGTTCGCGAGATGTAGGGCGTTCCCGTTGTTTCTGCTAGTTCGGCTTCTCGTCTTTGTCTCAGGATTCGTTCATGCGAAGGTCCAGCTTGATTGGACTCTTGACTGAGTGACGATAAGGCTCGTATGGATGTGGCGAGAGCTGAAGCGTCTTTGGACTCGAGCGCCGAAAGATAGCGGTTCGTGGCAGACAACCGTGACAAGTCTGGGAAAAAATCTCGCTTGATGATGTGTGATAGAGCTGCTGTATATTCGTCTTCCTAGAGGAGAATTCGTGATTGGCAAAAGTTCGGTTGTTTCAGTCCGTGCACGAAGTTGGATTCATACCGAGGTTGCCACTCACATCAAGGACTGCCTGTCGGGCTAAACTTGTCGAGCCCGCCTTTGAGCCCGTGAGAACCAGCTGACCGCTCCCTGGCTCTGTGCTCATACTTGATTTACTCGAATTATATGTTTATGTTATGTATTACCCTTTCATGTATGTGAACTTCACGTTGCCAAGTCGCTGCTATTTTGTGGATGATATCACCTTGCCGCTTCGTGAACAGTTTAGCCTAAATTCGTCTAAATCAACGAAGCCGGCCCAAATCGTCTTTACTACAATCTAAAGCACAATAACTTCCTAAATCCCACTGCTTCTAAATCCCGCTGGACAAATTCTAAATCCCATTCTAAAGCTCGCTGCAAAGAAAGAAATCTGGTCAAACGACCATGGAGTCGGATAATAATCACTGGTTCACACATACAGCAACTCTACGTACACCAGTCAATCTCTACAGACATGTTTGCCGGATCACGGTCAGCTCTGACAAGCGTTTCGTCAGTCGCGGCGAGGACATCGCTTGCTGGGCCAGCAGCGGCTCGACGGATGGCAACAGCCGCAGCTCAAGCCACGACGGTGGAAAGTCATCCTTCATCCGAATCTTCTTACCTGGCATCATCAAACGCTTCCTCAGAGTCCCCCAAGTCTTTCTTGCACTTACCCGGACGATCGAGACCCACCACGCCTTTGGAAAATGACCTTTCTCCCCAAAAAGCGTCCCAGTACATCTCTTCGATCCTTTCTCTTCCTCCCTCTCGAGAAATGCCCCCTGCGCTTGCTCTCCGCATCCTCACCCACAAGTCTTACCGTGGAGCCCATTCACTTGGTCAAGGATATGCCGAACGGACCTCAGATGCCTCTCACCATGGCTCAGCACCAAACAACTCTCGATTGACATTCTTGGGCAAGCGAGCTTTTCATTCGTATCTCCTAATGTTCATTCATCAACAAGCTATGCTTCAGTCGACTGCCGCATCAGTACCAGGAACAGAGTTCCAACAGTTGAACTTGACCAACAGCGAGGGACAGGCAGTTACATTGGACGAAATGATTACCGCTATTGCCAGCGAGGGAAATCTAGGCAAGACCGTTGGATCTCGTTGGGCACTCGAGCAGGTAATGCGATGGCAAAGCAACCTTGTGAGTTTTCTCTTTGGGGATTCCTCGGCCATCCCAGCTCTGCTCTGCTCGGCCGAGTCAAGTACTTGACCCGCGCATTCGAACCATTCACGCTTGCTAACGATCTCGTTTGTTTTCGTTATTTTCGTCACAGACCGGTCCAAACCCCAAGAGCCGGGATCCTGGTGCCGCCAAAGTCTACGGTGAAGGAGTCGCAGCCATTCTCGGTGGCACATTTGCCCACTTTGTAAGTTGTTTCCCTGCACAAACCCACCACCCCCCGTCCACTGGTCATGCAGTCTACTGATCACGAACACGGGCAAATATCACACAGGGGTCACCTGCCGCCCACCGTCTTTTCCACCTCCACATCCTCCCCCTCCTTGCACCTCAATTCAACGACCAAAAGACATCAGACGCTGTTCACGAAGTGGCCGATAAGATCAAGACAGAGATGGGTGGTGCCAAGTGTGTTGTCCCATGAATCGGGACGAGCCCCAAAACGATGCAATCCAAAAAAAAGTTGCGGGCAGCAAGCGGAGGGACAGTTGTACAATTGAAGCAGCAGTAAAGCCACTGTACCACTGTCTTGCATGATGATGAGACATTTCGATTATAAGCATGGCAAGACCAAAAGTTGGATACATGTAGTGATCAGTTGGCATCCCGCGGTTGCTTATTCGATGCTATGCCGCCCTTGCAGTGGGTACGACTACCAGGGTGGACCTTGACAATGCTCTTTAGCTCGCACAACGTTCACTCAAACTCCCCCCCCCCCCCCCCCGGTCGGTACGATTCATGTATTCATGATTGCATGATTCCAAGGTCTGTTTTTCTTTTGATTCATTACACAACGTTTTGAACGGATTTTCTTTTCTTCATCACTCCCGTAAGGCCTTGACTGCTGCGGTCTCGACCTGATCTCTCACACTAGCACGCACATTGCACAAGGGGCCTAGTTACCCATCGTCGACTTGTCAACATCGGCCAAACTCGGGTCGGCCTTGATGGCATTGCGATCACGCTTGGTCATGACGTGCTCGCACAGTCTGTCAATTCGATCAAACTGGTGCTTGAAATCGAGATTGTAGAGGAACGGACGGAGGTCGAAGCGGTTGTCATCGGGAGAGTAGGCTTCCATGTGGACGGATGGGGTCAAGGTGGTCCTTGAAACAGAAACCGCCACAAACCGGATGGGATGAGGGGTGGTCAACACGAGGTCTTCTTGAGCATGAGATGGGTGGATCGACTTACATCTTGTGCCTGTTCCTACCATACTGGTAAAAGAAGTGCTTGACCTTGGTCGCAATCTTGAGAGGCGACAATGAATCTCAATGAGCTGCTGCAAGACCCAGAAACCCTCCCCAACACAGATTGACTCACTTCATCAGGTGGCAACTTGTTTCCCCATAGACGCAGCAACTGGGTGTACATGCTATACGGTCCACATTTTTCGACTTTTCGAAGACGACCGTATGCGGACAATTCGTCATACGTCATGCCCATGTCCACCTAGTCATTCGAGGAGAGTGAAAGAAAAGAAACGAGTGAGCACGTTTCCGTGTTGATCTTTTAGAGGCTGACTCGGCACCTACTTCATCCGATTGGTTCCCCGAGAACGGCTCGAGTTCGGCAGTGGGAATAGCTTCCAAAAATCTGAACAAGGTTTATCACACTCGGTCATTTGGTCCTTTGTGACTTTGTAGGCTCACGCGCCATCACTTACTCGGTCAAGATGGCGACATCCCAAGTGTCCCTCACATAAGTGATGAACCTCTTGAGATCATTCTTGCTGATCCCTCCGATAGGGTTGACATCGGCACTCGAGCAGCTGCGGAAGACATGTGGATCAGAGACGATGCACACACCCGTCGTGGTGAAACCGCACTCACTCGTATTTGGTAAAGTATCCTCGAAGACTGATGGGCAAACGACGAAAACGATTCAGTGCATGTTTCGAGCTCAACAAGCGTGCGTGAGAGCAAACGCCTTACCTCTCATCAGCATTGGCGCTGCCCAAGACCAGCAAGCCACCATACTTTCCTCTGGCAAGGGGAAGGAGCTGGGCAAACAAGTAGGCAATGACCATTCGCAATCGGGCCTGCACGACTCGCCGAGACATGTCACGACCAGTTCAGCTACAATGCACGAGTAGCAGAGAGGAACAAGAGAAGAGCGGAGCGGATCACGGCTCACCTGAATATTCTGGAGGGCCAAGTTTTCATTGGCACTACCCCCGTGGACCTTGAACTTGGGCTTGTGTCCAGTCACCATGGTGAACAAGGTTTGGATCGCGGTGACCAAGGAGTCCATGTTCAAATCGACATGGTAACTGGGGTTTGTTTTGGAGGCGATGCAAAAGGGAAGAAGTTGGCTTATATTTGATTCAAAACAAAAAGAAACAATGCCCCCAGACATACCTTCCGATAGCTTTGGCCAAATCACTGGCCCTCTTTCGGGTGGTCTCGCTCGAATTTTCGGTTCCCATGTAACAAGTGTGGAAGATTCGACCACACAGCTCTTTAGCATCGGTGGGGATATACTCTGAACCTTCCGGCTCTCCAGTGATTCTTCGAACATCGGCAATGACAATGTCATCTTGATGTTTGGGTATCAACGATGAGTGTTTGATCAGCGAATAGTTGCAAAGCGGGGGGTCAACTGCCAGCAATGACTCACCTCCCTTGCCACATGCCTTGATGACAAGTTTACACATGGAATAGACGATACAAGCTGTCGCACAGCTGTCCATTCCACCACTGAGGGGCAAAAAGAACCCTTGGGTGCGAGAACGCCTCAGATAGTCCCATAACCAGCACGCAGGTCCGAGTGCAATTTCGACTTCGGCGGGGTGGTAGGTAGTGTGGCCATCGTACTTTGTGACGTCTCGGTCAAAGTCCTCCCCTCTGCCACCGTCGAGACGGACACCTTCAGCTCTGATTCGAGCATACGGTTCCGCCTTGACGGATTGCATTCGCCTACTGCTGTTGGTACGGTGAGCTCGAGCGGCTTCGAGGTCGAGGGTGGCTGACACGACTTCGACGTCGTCGAGGGAAAACTGTGAGCCTTGAGCCACAATCTTGCCATTGAATGCAATCAAGGGCGTTCCGTCATAGTAGAGACGGTCGCCATCGCAACCTTTTTGGTTTGAGTAGAGGTAGATACCGCCGAGCTGGAGAGTCGTCCAATGTAAGCTCTTTTTCTTGAATGCGAGTGTGGCATCGAAAAGGGGAGACTTACTTTCAAGGTGGCCTCCTTGATGAGTTCGACTCGAGTATAAAGCTTTCGAAGCTCATGGTGACTAGCACTCGAGTTGGTAAAGATTTCAACCCCGTCCAATCCCATGAGAATGTGAGGGCTGACACAACCTCGGCCCCACTCAGTACTTGCAACGCCACGGCGGGTGCCCTTGAGGATCGACTCACGAAGCGGGCGTAAACAATTCTTCACACAACTCGACACCGATCACAGTGTCATCCAGGTTCAAAACACCATCGCCAAAGGGTACAGACGTCTGGCCCGTGATATCTCGGATCATGCTGGGCAGAATATGGTCTTCGACTTGGCGGTGGTTGTTCCAAGGCGCAAAGTGCCTCAACTCTCTCTGATACGTGGTGTGGACAAGATGTGTAACACGGGTCAGCAAAAAAGACTAGGAAAGGGGAATACACAAGGGGCAAGTTTGATAAAACGTCAAAGCTCACATAATTTCCGTCGTTGGCCATCCACATTTTGGGCCGGATCATGAGAATCTTTTGATTGTGAATAATCACTCGACAGTTGAAGTTGTTGTTCTTGTGAGTCAAGGGCCTGGTTGTTTCACATCCACACCTCATGAGCGACATGACTCGAGGTGATTCACATGGTTCCAGTATACATACATTCCAATATCGCAAATGATATCTCTGGTATCAGGGTGAAGCAAGAGCTTGGCCAGGACCTCCCAAGAGTGACGATGAGTGTCACCTAGAGCAACCACCCAAGGACCACAATAAGCACCAGTCGCCGACCCATGACGGGGTAAAAGAAACAGTCACGGGGAAATGATAAGAGGGTCGAAAAACGACTCACGTTCCAAAAAGTGATCCAAACATCCGTATCCGGGAATCTCGAGTTCGGGTCCGACTCGGAGCATAGCTTCCTGCTCCTTGGCCATTCGAATAGACCGAAGAATACGTTCATAATTTCCCTAGAATGAGATGATAGCAAGACACACCGTCAACATTCAAATGGCTCGACTTGTTTTGGGCACCTTTACGGGCCGCGGTATAGGGAGACCTACCTCGAAATCGAGCGCCCATTGGTTCAGCGAACTACAAGCAAGTCGACAGCAATGTAAGCGTTTTCGGTTCGAGGCTCTCACAAGAGTGTATCAGGAGCTGGGCGCAAAGCTTACCAGCTACGTTTGAAGAAGACAAGTGTGAACCGAAACGAGTCAGTATGTTTGTACATGTATTGCAAAACATGGAGACTCACGTAGCAACCGTGACGAGATGCATGGTTGAAGCCGTCCGATCCAAATATTATATCTTTACGAGGTATATCGCCTTGGAGGTCCAGACTGGAACTTGGCAAGGTCTTTAGTGAGAGTACTTGGTGTATACTAGATGCACGTGTCCTTGTCAAGATCTCGACAAGCAAGGTGGGAGTTTGGAACCGCACGCAGCAATACCCAAACTGTGCAAACTGTCATTTACGCTGACGTCACGACCGAAATACGGCCATACGGATATACGATACACCAATGGCGCAATCACGTCCTCTCGACAAGGATGGTATTGGAAAGAGGTGCTCGAGCATATGGCAGAGGGTTCAAGTGGACACGATTCACTGGGCAAGCAGGTCTAGCAAGGCAGCTCACGGCCTAATGGGTAGCATTCTGCACAATGGCAGCAAGACTTTCGTTCGGACACGGCTTTACCTCTTGCAGTCGGGCGACGTCCCGTCTGGTTTGGTCATTGTACCATCATGTCTCAGCTTGGCTACGTGCTTGCTCATCGTTTGGTCAAGTCAAGCAAGTGCATCGAATATTGTATGTGGAGTATGCCTAGACTGTCTCGTTAGGGTAACTGTATATCGAGATTGGCTAGACTATAATGGCAACGTATCATCATGATGAGAAAAGTCAGCATGCGCAATCAATTGAAAATACTTTGGCAAGAACAAGCTCACCCAACGTGGAATGCATGATCAAGGATCGGTATATTGCCTGTGTAGCTCTACCCCACTCAACGACGCGTAGCCTTGTCCATGACTAGAAATCAGAGAGAGACGACATTCAGTTTGGGAACGTCTGTGAGAGAGAGACAAAGCTTGATGAAATGACCTACCGCTGTCCTTGGTGATTTCATCATATCCGGTAGCTTGGATCTCTGTAGCGATTCCTACGAGTTGCTTCCTAATGGCATCCTTGCTGCTGGCGTAAATCATCTTTTGACGGACAGGTGCATCATCAGGGGTCCTGTGGGCCAACAAGCAAAGCCCGTCATCAGTACGATTCGAGAGTGGATATCGATTCGAGGTAGGAAGGATGCACTCACCACATGACAAAGCACAACTTGTTCCTCTGTCCCTCGCCCAAGTCGTACTCGAGGTCGTAAACTCCCCAACGGCACTCCTTTTCAGGGAGCTGTTCGACAAAAGTCTCCCACTTGTCACCCTCCTCGAGAGTGGCCTGCTTGAGGGTGGTGATGTTCTTAAAGTCGGGGGTGAGACCGTAAATGATGAACCTGTGCTTCTTTCCGAGCTTGAGCTCGTCGTAAGCTTTAAGACAGGTCTCGTCAGGCTTGACTCCGGAAGACATTTTGAGGAGAGTTTGTGGTCGAGTGAGTTTGTGTGTGTGTGAGTGGTGTATGTCTGAGGGGTTGTATTCAATGTACCAAGGGTCTTTGCTGTCGGTGAGTGTATGTGTGGTGACGCGAGATCAAGTCGCGAGCAGCAGCGCAGTAACTAACACTGGCTGCTAGTTACTGCCATTTCTCACGCGCCAGCACACAGCCTGACTCTGGGCAAGCAGCTACATGCCATCAAGCCACAAGTAACATGCTACCACACACAGCTTGGGATAGTATCCAGTCAATGTCTGTATGCATTCAAGGAATGACCCATGTCATCTTGTAGACACACCGTGTCTTGCATGAGATGAGCGGTACATGAGTGGTAGTCTGGTAGCAATGTGTCTGGGCTCGGTTATCAGATACCAGACATGTCACCGAGTTTCTAGCCTAGCACTCGAGACGTTTACAGACAGCTTCAGATGGTTCAAGGTGGATGCAAGTGACCAAGTAGTCGTTTTGGACTATGCAAGTCTGCTATGCTTATACAGTATGTTTGTGGATGGACTCTAGTCTATCAGCTGCGTATTAAACGATCGCGGCGCCCGTCGGTCGTCGGCAGCAGCGTACTCGAGTACACACACAGCGCGGCAAGAGCGTGTTGATATCTCGTCCAACATCTTGCAGCTATTCTTGCCAGCTTTTTCAATCGTCAGTCGTCAGTGCTCAAACAAGACATTCGAAATCCACATCAGTCACAAACAAAATGTGAGCATGCATTCCATACCGTCTCTCGAGTCGTCCGTTTCTTTCGTCATCTCCCGCATTTCACTCAATAACCACACACCATCTCTACAGGTCAAGCACCAGCCCGACCGGACCTGCAAAACCATACGATACCCACGCCAGTGGTTCAAGCCAGCCCTATGACCCTCCTCAAACTGGGAGCAACACAAATGCCTCCCCTTATGACCCTTATATCCCTGCCGGGCAAGGGGGATCAAGTGACGGTGCTGGCCCATCAGGAGGTGTCGCTAGACAAGGAGATGCGAGGGTACGTGCTTTGCGAAATCGGGCCATCGCCTCTCGTGCCACTCAAACCACTCCGTTCGTATCAACCAAATACAGACTGCAGCTTTGCAAGCAGAAATCGATTCCACCGTGGGTATCATGAGGGAAAACATTCACAAGGTCGCCGAGAGGGGAGAGCGCTTGGACAATCTTCAGGACAAGACAGGTGAGGCAGGAGCGAGGGATTGGTTGTGTATATTGCACATGTGTGTGTGTATGTGTGGCAACTGCGACTCACTTTTTTTTTATTCTCCATGTCTATCGTGCTCGACCAATACAGACAATCTCGCCGTCTCAGCGCAAGGTTTCCGACGAGGAGCAAGCCGCGTCAGGAAAGATATGTGGTACGTCTTGGCGCAACAAAAAAACCATATCCTCTAGACATTTCATCATCGCATTTTGCTCATCAACAACTTTTGCTACTGGCGCAACGACAGGTTCAAGGACTTGAAATGGAAGATTATCATCGCCATTGGTATCTGTGTCTTGATTGTTGTGATTGTCGTTCCCATTGTCAAGGCGTACGTCGAGAATTTCCCTCTTTGTCAATGGCGACTAGTGCTAAACGTTTTGTTTGCAACAGCGTCCAAGGCAAATAAGACTTTGTAAACACCACATACCCCCTTTCCTTTCAAACCTCTGGTCGGATCTCTCTCGCTTTGTGGTCAGAGACGATCCCACGTCTGTTTTTAACGGCTCTCATCAATCATCTATTACCTTGACCGCCTTTGGACTCTCTTCCTACTGATATAGCTGGTAAATCTGACCCAGAGATTTTCACTGGGTCAATCACAACCCTTTTTCTCAGAAAAAGACAAATTGTTTCGTTGTACTCGTCTTTTTTTTTATCTAATTCGACATGTGGTCAAGACTCTTGGATCCTCTTTTCAAATTCATGCGCAGTGTGATCAAAAAAGGTCGTAAATCTGCTGCAACATCTACAGCGGTCTCGGATAGGTGATACAGTCACGAAACCCCAAGAATGGTGGTTACGATGATGCCACTCGAGTCGAAATCACCACGAGCCTGTCGAGTGGAGAACATCATTGACCATGTCAGCCCGCACTGGTCTCTTTAAAGGCCTTGGCGTTGGCGGCATTTCAGACAAGCTCGCCATGGCGAGCAAAAGCCATTCAATATCTTGCTGATCGAGAATGCTCGCGTCTCCCTTTACGAGTTTGAAATGAATCGTGCCGCCTCCCCCGCCGCCTGCCCGCAAGAGTTGATCAGGTTGCAGCCACAGAGCGACCGCCCACCGACTCGTGGTTTCGATAATCTTGAAATGGTGCCATCCCGTGGTGAAATCCCCCGGTTTGGGCATGACGACTTGGCCGTTGGACAGGGTTTTCACAAACTTGAGATTGAGCGTGTCTTTATGCGTGGATGAAGCCGGGAGCACGAGTTGGTACGTTTGGTTTGAGGAAGAACCTGATGGTTGCAAGACACATGTAGCAGCAGCAGGGGTATCACCCAGTTGCAAGGTGAAATGCCGACCCTTGGTCCTTGTCCCGGCCCCGACCTTTAGACCGAGACTCGAGCTCGGTGCTGCACCCTCGACCGTTGCCTTTTCTTGTGGAGGGCGGCGAAGTATTATCCCGTCAGGGTTATTCTCGACATGGTAAAGCGGAGAGCCCGTGTCAATGTCCTCGAACCTTGTAACACCACTCGTCGTCGGGTCGGGGTAAAACCGGATATTCAAGTTGTTGTAATTCGCATTGATACGGTTCTGGAGTACATGGTGCACGGGTTGTGGTTGGACTTGGGCAGTGGATGCTGCAGATGCACCAGGATCACTCCGAGGTGCGCTGGTACCGTTGGTGGGTGCACTACTACTGGTACTCCCGTTGGGTGCGGCATCCTCGGGGAATAGTGCTTCATACTGGGGTGGTGGAGGTACAAAACTGCCGCCCGATAGAACCTGTCTGGTCCTGGTCAAAAAGCCCATCTTGTTTCATTCCATTTACTTGTGCGTTGCAAAAGGGTAGAGTAACATGCCTGCTGCACAACCACCATTCCCGCTCTTTTGAGACCAGGCGCCAGGAATCACGGCCAACTACTGTTAGATAGTGGAGCTCGAGTCGAGGTCATGGTTGCACATGACTCATATCGGACAAACGGATGCAAAATCTATCTCGCTAGAATGCGCGTGGAGTTCTGGACTTGGCGCACACACTTTCAAAATACGTTCAATTGGGAGAGTTTACATACAGGATTACAGTCGACATTACAATTAAATCTCGGTTCACTCTCTTTGCGTGGTAGACTGATCAAAAAGTATCATATCAATACCATGGCTCTCTCGTCGGGTGAATCGCGCTGACTCACTCCTACAACTCACTCTTAATGGATGCCGTGGTGATGATGCGTGCCTCCGCCGCCCGTGAGACTCGTACTAGATTTCCTTCGTAAATGCTCCGACAAGCTCGACATGGCGAGCAAGATCCACTCGACATCTTGTTGACGCAGAATCGACTGTCCACCACCACTCTCGAGTTGAAGATGGAGCGTACCCCTTCGCGTGATCCCTTGAGACATGAGCCAGAGTCCAATCACTTGGTTTGAACGTCCTTGATCAACAATCTTGTAGTTGTTCCACGCCATCTTACTCAACATGCCCTTGACACCGTCTTGAGACGAATGGGTTCGGATAAACATCAAGTCGAGTTTCCCAGTCGGGCTCGTCGAGCTAGGAACCACCATGTGATACGATTTGGTGTGATCAAAGAACCCGCCGTCGCTTTCGAGGGTCGTCATGTTGCCCCCACCTCCGAGAGAAAGTTCGATATCCATGGTCCTGATATGCGCTTGACCGACCACTTGGCCCGACTCGCTTTGGGTCCGGAGTTCGACATCGGGTGATCTCATCGTGTGCGTCTTGACATAATAGGCCGGTTGCTGGGTGCTCAAATCAGTCAAGAGGAGATCAGAGAGCGTCTTGCCAGTGTATGAGAATTTCATGTCGAGGGATCGGCCTTGGTTTTGGAGCATCGGGGTTACTTGATCATCTCCTTGGAAGATTTCTTGGTACTTGGGGAGGTCGGAATCACCACCGTATTCCGCTTCTTCGTGTTTGTCTTTTGATCCGCTAAAGATGCCCATGGCGAGTGTGTGCGTGTATGTGTGTTGTTGTCGTAGGGCTGGTGACGTCGAGTCAACTCGGTATGGTCCAAAGTTACGAGAGGACACTATATATCCCTCGAGTGTGGGGGACCCTGACGACTGGTGTTGCCTCCGCTAAATGACGAGGTCTCACTTCACGGGAGTAAGGGGTTACCGCGCTAAACGCCAACAGGCAGTACGCTTTGCCCATGTTGCACACTTGCACACTTGCACAGCTGGAGAGCATAGCATTTCTCAGAGGACCATAATGCTGCACACAGACAGGGATGGCCACACAGAGACAAGAAAAATGGCACAGCTCTTGGCAGCTATGCAGTGTCTAGGCAACCTCGAGAGCTGAGAGTGTGCAGGGTGTGTGCGGATATGGATAGATGTCGGGGGTTTGGCGAGTTACAATCCCCGAGCGTGGCTCGCGGCTGCACCTCGGTTATCGTACAAACGGTCTACCTGACAACTTGATGTGTTGATTCCGCATTGAACCTGCCTGCTGCCCAAGTTGGCCCTCGTCACATCAAACAAATGGATACATGCGTATGAATATGCTGTGCAACGGCAGTCGCCAACATGAAACAAAACGGTGGATACAAGTCATGGTTCGTCAAGGGTATATGAGAGAGTGCGAGGTGTCTATTGTACAGGGATTCGGCGAGTGAGACGTTGTCTATGCTGCTGCTGCTGTCTGTCTGATCCGTCTCCGTGGGGATTCCTTGATGGTTCCAAAGCGGTCGGTGGCGAGGATACAGCGGAAATGCGTCGCGACCTCTCTTGACCGACACTTGTATCGTTTCGAGAAAAGGATCGCTGTGGCCGCTGTGGCATGGGTGCCCCATACATGGGTGGCATCGGCTGCATGGGCATGTATCCCATTTGAACGGGGGGATATGGCATGACGGGGACGGGCATGTACATGACAGCCGGTTGTCCAGGAGTAAACGACATGGACCGTGGCATGGTAGGCATGGGGACCATGGAAGGGCCAGAGTGTGTCAATGTCGACTGCCGAACATCGGCATGACTGTTGGAACGCCTGGAAAAGTTTGCGGATGGTTTAGAGCCATGTGGCACCTGTAGACTTGTTGCATCGAGAGATTGGGTGGCTGCCCCAGACGACGAGTCGGACTTGGTTCTGGCATGGACTCGGGAGCTTGCAGCAACAGGCCGACTATTGCGTGACAAGGTCGCAGGCTGGCTGGTAGAGGTAGCAGTCGTCGTGTTTGATAGCTGTGCCGTGGGATCCCTCCTAGTATTTGCTGCCTGGTTCATCATGCGTTCCGCCTGTCTCTGCCGTTCAATCTGGCCACTCCTAGCTTGCTCTCGCCGTTCTCTGGCTTGCATCACATGTTCACGATACTGTAGCACAGCAGCCTCAGACTCAGAGTTGCGCTGAGCCTCTGGTCTAGACAAGGTTCGCGTCCGGGATCCCATGGCCGGTCGCGAGTCTGCTGCTGCAGGGGGTCTGAGAGCAACAAACGATTTAGGTCGAGGCAAAACATGAGCTTGCGCCGCCGCCGCCCCTGTCAAAGCTTGATGTGATCGTTCACGTTCTTGCTGTATTCTCTTTGGACTAGGAGTGGCTTGTCGCTTCAAAACGTTGCTTAGGGGTTCCTCTTCGTCCTCGCTCTCTTCCGACGATTCCGATTCACTCGTATCAGTGTCGTAGCCCCACTTGACGGGTGCCTTTTTCTGAGTCTGTACCTTTCGCATACTTGACGGATTGGCGATTGGAGCAGGCGCTCCTGGAGTTGGCCGACAGGGACTTTGTTGGGCAGCAAGTGTCGTCCCACTACTCGCGGATTTGGCACGTCCAGGTGAAAACCCGGACATCTGGTCTTTGCTACCTTGAACGGACTCTTGAACCCTTGTTTCTCGCAAAGCCGTTTCAGAGCTGCCAGAGGCAAGGGGAGCATCGGACGAGGGATCCAGCGAGGGCCGTTTAGCACCGCTGACTTCTTTTGCAAGCTGCATGGCTCGTTGCCCCAATTGAATCAGGTTTAGTGAAAATTCGACATCATACACTGCTGTTTCACTAGTGATGGGAGACGGGGTACCATGTTCGTCGTACGAGACGATGCGGTCTTCAAAGGGCGGTCTGTCGAGAAACACTGGTATGCCTGGTCCATTTGCAGCAGCTTGAGCCAATCGTTTATGCCGGATAGCGAGACTTGACAGTCCGTTGGGTAGGCGTTTGGTGGGCGATGACTGTATGGTAGCCATCTTGGAAATTTCATCCAGTTGCTCTGCGCTGTACGTCTCTTGCATTTCAATCCTGGACAATACCAGTCGAACACCCACGTCGATCCTCATGCCTCCCTCGGTGGGACTCAAACCCGAGCCAGGCTTTTGGAATGGATTTGTACTCTTTGGAAACCTCATTACCCTTTGTGTATCACAGAGGCCGGACAAGCGGGTGGCAGGAGTCTCAGGTGAAAGGGGGTTGGGGCTGGGCAGTCGCAGCGCAGCAAGCTTTCCGGCTGAGAGGGTTCGTAGAGCCTTGACGCTTTCGGGGACAGCTCTAGTTTGCGGTCCTCGCAGCTTGAGTGATTCCGTGACTGTTTCGGTGGTATCGATGGGAATAGAGCTGGGTGGGACGCCAGCAAGAATATCTGCCGAAAACTCCATCTTCTTGTCTGGGGGTTCCTCTTCACTGATAGGGGTCTTTGAACCGCTCGACACCTGTCGGGATGATTTGGAGCGCATGAGCCAACTCCATCGAGACTTGTTGGCTGGTCTTTCATCGGTAGTCGATGTGGATGGGAGAGCCGCTTCTGACGGTTCGACAACTCCCTGTCTAGACAGTGGAAAAGCCGGCTTGCTCGAGGCGGGTTCAAAGGGATTTGATTGAGACAAGACTCCTCGTTGGTTCTGCGATGCAGTTTTGGTCTCTGGTTCGGGTCTGCTCGACACGTCCGTCTTGTTGGGCTTCATACTCAGTCGAAATCCGAGCTTTGACCGTGTAGCCTTTTTTTCGTCCCCATCTCGTTCAGTTGGCTGCTCTTTGATGCAGCCGACATCCGACAATGTATGTGGGTTGGCTGTAAGAGGTGGTCTACCGAGTGGTGACTTGGCCGTTGCTTTGGGCATTGGCTGCATGTATTCCCACAGTCCATCTCCTGGGTGCAACAGGAAAGCATTGAGGTTGTGTGGATCCGAGTTGGACATGACTGGAAAGGGGCCACCTTGAGAATCAAACTTGAGGCCATCTAAATGAATCATGTCGGGAAGGGTCACATTGGTCTTTTCGTAAATGGCGGGTGAATCCGAGCTCGAGGAACCATCGCCAAGCGAGACTAAAGAACTCCCCGAGACTAGACTTAGATCTGGAGTGACCGGTGGTAGGGAGCTGGAAGATGAATTTGGTGAAGGCTCCTCTGAGCTGTGCGTGTCATTTTGGCCATCATATGGAGCATTCGAGGACGTGATGATGTTGATGGGTCCAAACGTTCCGACAGTAGACATGGTGCAATTATACTGTTGGCCAAGACGATACAATTGATGAATACCTTGATGGACGGATAGGCTCTTTTCAAACAGGTCACTCACAGAGAGAACCAGATAGCTCCAGGCCGAGAGTGTCGTTTGTTGGATGGTTCGAGTAGTGTGCGATTCTTGATGGGATGGTCTGATCCAGCAGAGCAACCGATTATGAATCCAATGTCGTTTTTCTTGCCCTTTTTTCAAACAGTTGAAGAATCTGCAAGAGGTGGCAACGGATAATGGTCAGTCACTTGCAGCGATATACCGACTGGTCCAGACAAATGATTGAATCAAAGGGTGCCATGTACCGTCTCGGTTCATCAAACCCCTTTGGACGCCAATGTGTGGCAATGAGCGGTCCAAAGGATGAGGCAATGTCGAACGCAACGTGCCTAGCCTGTTGAAATAGTGAAAGACGTTTGACGTACGTATCTTGTTCGACTTTTCAACCCCTATAGCTCTTTTATCCTTGTTTGCTAGGCCAGAGACAGTCCAAGTGATGGGAGATTGGTTGATATGTCGCTGCAAGGTTTACGAAAGGCAAGGTTTACAAAGATGGTCAGCGATCGAATGTGCTGCTAGCCTGCCAAGGCGAGATTGGTTCGACACTCGTCAATGTATTCACCTCGATCCGGCTGAACCATCTCATTTCAAGAGCATTATACTACTCACCTGCAAGGAAATCTGAGAATGATGGATCCCGTGTATCGCAAGTTGTGATCCAGAAAAACGAGTCCTACTGATGAGGTTGTACTATTGAGATTAGATTCCTGGCAACTTGCTTTTCCCTCAAACCAATGATGAGAGAATGGGACGAACAAGGATTGACAAGTCGTTCAAGATCTGACCTTGGGTCAACGTCTCAACGACTGATCTGAATCTCTCGTCCGGGCCCAACAAACAGCCAAACGACCAGGCGAGAAAAGAGTAAGGTGACGGGAATGTCTCATTCGAATCACCCTGGTGGGATCTAATGCTCTCGTCTTGCTAGCGATGCATTTGGACTAGTAGCTAGCTAGAATGCATAGCATGAGGAATGGGATAAAGCGGGCACTGCCACCGGTAGCAAGTGTTTTGAGTTTGGTTGATCAATAGTCTACCCGTTTTGATGCGAATCACTCGTTTGTTCGCGCGCACCCGTTTTCGTTTCGGTTTCAATCGTTGTTCGCCAATTTACTAGACGGTCGAAGAATATCCAGGCTGGAGATGGCATGTTGGAATGTTGAAATGTGTGATGGCTGGATCGGGACATTTACGACGCTCGATGGTCACAAGATGGGTGTGTGTGTGCAAGCCAATCTGGTCATGGCAGCAGTTGTCAAACCAGTTGGTTACCGGTAAATGTGACAGAGCCACGCACTAGCACTGGATCACAGAAACGCGTAAAACACAAGCATCCGCCCCGCCGCCGTCGCCGCACCCGCTGCCCGCCCTGGCTCGAACGATTGAACGATTTTTTGGAACATGTTTCGACTTCGAAACCCGTTTGAGTCACCCTGGCGTGCCTACTACATACAATCGAGCGAGCAAAGGACGACTGCAGTCTAGCTACATGTAGCTAGAGAGTAGACGATGAGTCGTCGTCGTTGAGATGGCAGAGAGACGATGTAGTAGGTGAAGTAGTGACGTAGAGGCCACTCGGTCTGGGAACTCTAGACCGCTTCAGAGTATCATTCGCCCAGCTGGTTGACAAGGAACATTGCTGGGCAAGGTGCTTTGTCTGACATGTTCAACATGACCCCCATGACCGCTTCTCCGAGGCAAGGTTATTCTGAGCCACAAGCTCGACTCTTTAGGTCATTTGCAGAGTGTAGTAGGGGTATAAAAAAGGGTAGGACGGGGAGCGAACATGGAAAGAGGTCGTTAGTTGCGCTAGGACGTAAACAGACTGCGACATGGTTTGGCAACAGTCTAGACTAGTCGAACAAGTAGCAATGCAAAGCGTCGGTCAGCACTGCTTGAATGGTTGAGTAATCGTAAGCATGTCCCATGGTAACCTTGAACGACTTATAGATGTGAGCTCGTTTGACCACACGGCGTACGCTTTCTGATAACCACCATGGAGCAACATCTCAAGTGGTACAAATCATCTCTGTCACGCCCATAATCAAACGATACAAGTGCTGCTGTGCTGCTGTGCTGCTGTGCTGTGCGGCGCTGCCGAGATTCTGGTGCGTGCTGTGTGTGCCGCGAATGTTGCTAGACACAGCTATTTAGCGACGACTCCCCGGCGATTGTGACGTGGGCCCGCTTGAAGATGGCGATGCATAGCCAACGAGTCGACACTCGACCACCACTGAACAAGAAAAGGGTCAACGACATCTTGTAAAAGGAGATACGTACATGTATAGGCTATTCAGCTGGGTTCTGTCAAAGAGGTCGTCACCGAATTGTCAATCTACCACGGGGGTCTGACCATGCAGGCTTTACAATGACCGAGAGTAGTGACTGTCACCCTACTCGGGGACGCCTAGCGCGCTTGGTGTTTATATGTTTCTACCCGGCGGGCAAAACGAGGGACGTACTTCTTGTCAAAAGACCCTACTCATTTTGTAAAGTCACCATGGCTGGTAAGTTGGACTTTTAGTCAAGCATACCAACAGCCAGCCTTGGCGCTTGGCGTGCATTTGCAGATTGGCCTGATAGGGCAGGAGACGCAGAGGTAGCTGGACTCGAGTACTCGAGTACAATGGTCACCATCTACCACATATCACCATCGCTCACTAGGCAGCGATTACACCCCTCAGCTACCTCATCACCATGGGCAATGCCTCGAGTAAAGATGCACGCAATGTAGCCTACGGAAGCAATGTAGACAGACCCGATTACAGCCAACTGTTCCCAAATGTGCCCGACGTCAGCGCCATGCTCCAAGACCCCGGCCGGTCTCTCGATTATACCCCTCGTGGACCGAGAGACCGGGGGAGCCCGGATTTGATGTACCCTCGATACAAACCCCCACCACCGACGCCGACGACGCAGCAAAACGCTGTCTACTTTACAAAAGTACAAGTCTCTGAGGGTCCGGAAATGACGCTCTATGCTCGTGATTCTGATTTTCAAGCACCCACGACTGGTTGGGACAGCAGGTTTTGAAAAACACGAAGCCTCATTTCCCTCACGGCCGGCAACAGGTCCAGCGATATCATAAATGACCCCACGACGACGGACGGACCCCGGCGAAGGGTTTGTGAAACCGGACCCCAAACGTGGGTGGCTCCCGAGTGACCAGTTTGACCTGGGATTCCCTAGTCGGACCGCGGCGCCCAGTGGACACTTGCATATCGAGCTGGTGAATGTCAAATCCACGGTCGATAAAGCGTCGTCGCGGTTGTTTAGCAGCAGCAGCAGCAGCAACAGCGGGCCATCATGGCGTAGCTTTCTCATCAAGGACACGCACCGTGGGCTCGTGTTGGGTATCTGCTTGTTATGCTCGAGTCCACCACCACAGACACGTAAAGGGTTGCTCCATTTAAAACTCGACATGGCAGGCCGACGGATCTTGGACCGACAAGATGTCGAGTGGATTCTCCTGGCCATTGTGGCGCTCACGATGGCTAGACAAGGAGCGTCGAGCGAAATGCAACAACACGAGGGACAAGTACGGCTCGCAGCACAACAAAATATGAGAAGACAGACCGTACAGAATGGTTACATGCCAGGCTAGTGTGTACTGAAAGAGAGAGAGAGGGGTATCGACGGTATCAAAAGGTTGTATAAGAGTCACTTGTATTCATCATTGTACAATACGAATCATACACTCAAGGTCTGCCCGCCACTTGACCTGTCGAGGCGGAATCCACGGTAGGATGCGTCTCCAGTGTCGAGGTTGCCTGCACCGCCTGGCTTGTCGGCTGACCCAACGCAGGGACAAAGCCATCACGTTGAGCCTTTAGCGTTTTCAATTCCACCTCGGCTCTATCCACGAGTCGCTTCATTTCCACCAAACTCTCGGCCGCCGTGACGACCTTTTCCAACCCCATCACGTTTTCCCTCGTAGGCATAATCAGTCGTGCGGTCGAGACCCCAAGTTCGGCCAGGACGGCATTGGTCTTGGCTGCCAGGTGGGGTTTAGGAACGGGTAGACGTGACGAGCGGAGGTAGACGGGTTGATGGGTGTTTCGGGTCAATGTGAGCTGTCCAGGCTGAGGGGCAACGTGGGTGATATTGTTGCGTTGGTCAAACAAGGGGTCAGGTTTCTTTTTCGTAGCGGCCGCCAGATGGGTATCCGGTTCGGGGGGTGCGTTGGTCGTCGTGGTGACTTCGCCACCTTCTTCGCCCCTTCGTCTCTTTTTCAGCTTGTCGATATTGACGGTCCCATCTGCCGCTCGAGCGAGCCCGATCCCGAGTGCTTCCCCGCGTCCAAACGCACGATTACCCTGCCCGCCACCACTACCACTACCATGGGCCGTAGGTCCAGGGGCCAAGATGCCACTCTCGAGACCACCCATGAGGCGCAAGAGCTCGTCACGTTCGGAGCGGTACCTTCGTTCGGTTTGCTCCATTCGTTTGAGTTCGACGTAGAGCGACTCTTCCTCCATCATTTGAGGACGGGTCAAGTGGAAGAGCGAATTGGCATACTTTTTCCGGGCAATTTCTCGGTCTGCAAAGGGTTTTTGGTCAGTGTTTTGAGTGTGGATCATTTCGTAACCACCCAAAACACTCACGAATATCGTAATCGTAAGCCTTGACCATTCTCTCCTTGAGCGCCTCATCGACAGCAGGACGGTTCCTGAGCAGTCTCCTGCAAATGGTATAATATCGATCCTTGATCTCTTCGATCGTACGTGTCTTGATGTCTGTGCCTTCGATCGCACGAGCGATACCTTGTTGGTGTGAACGTGGATGGTGCTTTTCGTCCGTGTCAGTCGTGGGTGCTACCGGGGTAGCTTGTCGGCTTCTCGAACGGCCATTGACGCCGCCGCCGCCGACTCGAGAACTTCTTCGGGTCCCCTCTGCATCCTTTCCCTTGCCCCCCGTTGAGCCAGCTGCTTCAGCGAATTTCGACTTTTTCCTGGGTGGAGGGATAGGCCAACTATAAACGCCTTGAAACTCTTCTTGTCCCGTCTTACCGCCTGGAGGTACATAGGCGTATCGATCGGCGACGACGAGAAACCTGAGATCATATGTTTTGAGCAACGAAAAGAGATAATTGGTCTCGTGAGGTGTCCACTTTTCGTCCGTCAACCAAGCGTCGTACTCGACTTGACTATATGACATGACGTTGGGACCCGTTCCGGCTCTTCCAAATGGCTCAAATGGGTCTGCAGGGGATTGGCAACTATCAGCAGTCGACTGCTTGTTGATGACTTGGTTTGTTCCCATGGGTTTCCAATGATGCAACTTGAATGGCTCTCGAGATGATGATATCGACGATAGTGATGAACCACTGGGGACCGGCCTATTGGATGGCGTAAAGGGAAGCAAACACCAGCGTGTAGCAGACTTTTCCGTATTGCTTCTCCATCTTCGTTTCCCAGCAGCCTCTAGATCGGCCTTGACTTGGGCGAGACTGGGCGCATTGTCACCAATCAGTGCGAATAATTCCTTGGTCAACCCATCGACCCTCTCTCCTGGCGCGAGGCCGCTGCCGCCCGAGGTCGAACCGTAGACTAGGTCGGCTCGACGTTTCCCATCTGTCTGGATAATTTTTCGAGTCGGAGCACGGGATGCCTTTGCCTGTCCATCTTCAGGGGCTATCGTGGTTGAGCTTGCTTCTGCTGTCGGTGCCGGTGACTGTGATTGAGCTTGTTGTTGGACTTGAGCTTGAGCCTGAGCTTGGGCTTGGGTCGTTAGTTTGCTGGGTGGAAGGCGAAGGTTGAACGCTGGTGCAGGTGGAGCCGCGGCGAATTCGCCAGATACGACGTCCTTGACGTCTGATGTGCTGGCCATGATTGCTAGGATAGACAAGTCGTGAGAGTGACTTGAGTTTGCAATAGATGGTGCTCTCTGTATGTCTAGCTAGTAGTAGTCTACGCGTATTCAACGTTGACATGTAAATCCACTTGAATTCATTATCCCATCGTATTATTCAACAACAACCACTACAAGATCACATTGCACTGCATCCCACTCCACTCTCGAGCATTCATTACTGCAGCACTACAGAAACCCAACTCTGATAAAATCATTCTTGACCCATGTCCCCACTGAATGCGCGCTTCTAATTGGCTTGAATCATCCGCGCTAAATGTCTGATTAGATTAGAATTTTGAATTTTGAAAGTTGATCCATTGACATGATTGACCTCGTTCAAATAAAAAAGATTGTCACCCCACTCACTCACTCACTGTCGCCATGCCGAAAAAGTCAATCTATCGTGGACCTAATACCCAGCACTTTCAGCTCGTCCATCGGTCGCAGCGTGATCCCTTGGTTCATGACCCTGATGCGCCACAGAGATTGTTTAAAGAGGTCGGAAGGTTGAATGACAAGCAAAAGGTGAGACTTGCGTCGAGGGATACAATATTTCTAGAAATGTATAGAGCTCACGCAAGTTGTGCATGAAACAGCCTGGTCAAACGCTGCAAGACCTTGAACGCACACTGCAACGACCAGGCAAAAACGTCAAGAATCCCCCAGTTCGAGCCAATGAAGGTGAAGCAACACTCTATGGAATCTATTATGATGACACGGAATACGATTACATGCAGCATTTGCGAGGTGTCGACGAGTCAAGATTTGTTGGATCAGAAAATGCCGCCACCAGCAATGCACCACTGGAAGCCGTTTTTGTACCGGCACCTAGAGGAGGAAGTACGGCGGTCGGAAACACCGGAGCGGCCGGAAGGACCACGGTGGCCAAAGGCAAAGGTCGAGCGGCGACACAAGATGAACAGGATGAATTTGCTGAAATGTTCAACAAGCCTCAGCGATCCGTCTTGCCTGAGAGTGTTTTGCCGAGCAAGACCGAACTGACCTGGCAACAGGCTCAAGAAGCTTCTCGAGCCATGCCCTCGGACCTGTCGGGATTGCGACCGGATATGGATCCTCACCTTCGGCAAGTTCTCGAAGCTCTCGACGATGATGCGTTTGTACAAGACAATGATCAAGAGGAAGCAGGTGGACATGGGATGGATGATGAAAAGTGGATCAACGAGTTGCTCGGAGGCGGTGAGAGGGACGAGTATGCACCCGAGTTGCAAGATGAATTCGAGTTTGTCGAGCAAGGTGTCGAAGACGACGGTCGACCGAGTTGGACTGCCCCAACAGCGCACGACGACCAAGAGCCACGGGAAGAGACATGGCAAGACCGGTTCAAGGCGTTCAAGGAAGCCGGTGGACTCGCTGCCAGACCCTCATCGCCACCTGCCGAACAAGAAAATTTCGAGGAAGACGGCATGTCGGAACGTGCAGACACATTGGCCTCGTTGCCATCCATCGCACCCTCCGTCATGGGAGCCAAGAAACGAAGAAAAGGGGCGGCAAGTGATGCCAGTGGATACAGTATGAGTAGTTCAAGCATGTTCCGAAACAAGGGACTGACAGTGCTCGACGAAATGTTTGAAAAGGCGAGTCGTTTTGGAATTTGATATGCTATTCCCACACGCTCGCTAATCATACAGCCACATTTATATACAGATTGAAAGAGACTATGACGAAGAGGCAGACGATTTCGACGACGAAGATTTCGCCGAGTCTGAATGGATGTCTGAAGCTGGCGGGGGCGATGGCGAACTAGACGACGACAATGCGTCTGTAGCCTCGTTTGCGACGGCGACAACGTTTACGCGAATGTTGAGAAAACAACAAGCAGCTCATACAGAGACAACGGTCTCCCGAGAAGATTTTGAAGCCATCATGGATGATTTCTTGGACAATTACGAAGTCGTCGGCAAGAAAATGGTTCCCGTCATGCCTGGGGAGAGCAGTGCGGAAAAGTTGGATAGCATGAGAAAGGCTCTCGTCGGATTGGATCTTGAAGGAAACGGACCTTCCACCAGAGCCCAGTCCAATCAAGGCGCTGCCCAGGACGAGACAGAGACGCTTGCTGGTGGAACCAAGAGTGATGCCGATTACATTCGGCAACGATTCCTGAGGGAAGATTATTACGCAGGCAAAAAGGCGGAACAGGAATCCATGCCCATGATGCATATTATCGGTCAGGATAAAGAGGACAAGTGGGATGCAGAGACGATCTTGAGTGAGTGTTTTGATGTCAAAAGTTTTCGGAGGGGCAACATTGGCTAAAGTTGACAACATTGATAGGCACCTATTCCAATCTCGAAAACCATCCTCGAATGATCGGCGTCTCGAGAAAGAAAAAGACCCCCAAAGCCGCTGCTGCTACACCTTTACAGGAACAAGTATCGCTTCCGGAGCTTGAACAAGAACCTACCCTTGAATCCCTCCGAGCATCGTCCACCAACGGCGACGGCGACGACGCCGCCTCGGACAATGAATCCATTTCAAGTGACGGAACCGTGCGAGCGACTACTACCTCGCGGGAACCCATTCGACGTCAAAAGAATGAGTCCAAAGACGAGAAACGCGCACGAAAGCATGCTGTCAAGGCTGAACGAAGTGCACGACGGACGGAGAAGAAGGCGAGACAGGAAACGTTTGGCAACGAGCGACGACAGCAGATTAAAGGGCACGAACGCGCGGTCGGTGCGGGCAGGGCCTCGGACCTTACTGCATTGGCGAGCGGAGGTACGGGGGCTGTGAATGTTGTCAGACTGTAGAGGGCTATCTAGATGTATTCAGTGATTGTACCCGTACTGCATTGACCGTATTTTACATTTGGGCTCATTCTACCAAAAAAAAGAGGATATGGGCAGGGAGGTGGCGGGTAGCCCGAGCAAAAGTGCTAAGTAGCGCGGGGGGAGGGGGGAGGGGGGGCATGCGTACGATATGATGTCAGGGGGGGGGGGGCGAGCGATCGGGCCGCTGCGAACGACTGTGCTCGAGAGAGTGGTAGTGTTGGTGAATGATATATTTCGTCGAGATTGTCAAGGTCATACATATTCCATCGTTCAACAAGCAAAGTCAACATGTCGGCCAAAGATGTGAGTACACGAGAGAGGGATTGCAGAGTCGTTTGCGAGTTTGTAGAGCCCATGCCAAACACAACCAAAACAAGGATCGATTCACCGGCTGGTTCGGTCTCTGAATGACTCTTTCGGGAAGGTCATATGGAGAGATGCTCGGAATGGAAAAGAGTGCTCCGGCACGACCCCACTTTTTGTAGAGGAGACAACAGGATTTCGAAAGAGTCCAAGACCAATCGCGTAACGCTTTGCACGACGATGTCAGGAAATAGGGGTCACATACCCAACATGGACTCGCAGCACGATCATCGTCGAGCTCATGAAGCTGACTTGGAGTATTCTGGCATCTTTTCTAGTACTACCAAGATCAGAGCCGAGGTCAGTACTACGCCCCTCAAGGGCCACCTCCAGGGCAATACGGTGGTCAGCAACCATACGGTGGCCAGCAACAGTACGGTGGATACGGCCAACCACAAGGAGGATATGGTCAGCCAGGGTACGGTCAACCACAAGGAGGGTATGGGTACCAGCAGCAACAGCAGATGCCTCAACAACCTGTAAGTTTTGACGATGAAGGGGTGATCAAGAGCGTGGTGAGGATGGCAGGACATTGCAATGACTCTTACATTGGGATTTCTTTTCTGCCGGTGTAATAAAATAGGTCTATGTTCAGCAACCTGCTCAAACGTCGGGCGCTGGAGCTGGTGCTACAGGATGTCTCGCTTGTCTTGCCGGTGTAAGTGGGATCCAAACTTGACAATGACGTGTTGCGATTGATTTACTGACGACTGACCTGGAATGAAAAATCCTACAGTGCTGTTGTTGTTGCTTGGCGTAAGTCGCATCTACCCAACGAGTCAGCTTTGAGCCACATCTGACCTGGACTCGCTCCCTTCTTTGTTTCGTTGCCCCTTGTCATCCGAATACACAGAGAGGAGTGAGTTTTCTTTTGCTAACCCTCATGTCGATTATGACCTCCCGACTAAACATTTTGTTATTTTTGCTTGCGTCTACAGAATGTGCTTTGACTGTTGTTAAACACTCCATTCTCACATCGACTATTCGAGACACCGTATCATTTCGTTCCCCTTTGACCTGTGATAACCTTTGATTATAACCACCTGTTCGCTATTCGTAACCCTCATACGCTTGATTCTTGAAATATGACATGATTCTGAAACGTGAAACGACCATGAATATATTTCGCCTCGCAAGCTGCAGATCCTTTTGACAAGTGGATCATTCCCAAAAAAATGCGCCCTCTATTGTGAATCTCCTCGGTAGTGTGTACAAGTACTACAAACCGAAAGCCGGAGAAAAAGGTCTAGTGACCGCTGTGTTCTGGCTACCGTTCAAAGCAACTTGGCCACCGGGCTGCACCATACCACCAGCCTGACCGTTGGCCAATGTAATGGGCTTCAACGTCGAAACCTGCAACAAGATGCCACACTCTCGCGTCTTGCTCGTCAATTTCGCCAGCAAGGTTCGTACGCTGACCGGGAAAACGCGTTCCTGGCTGACAAGAATGACAAGTTCAGATACCCTGACGACGGCCTTGATGAAGCTTTGAGCATCGTGCGGTAATCTCTGCTCGGCCTCCCCGGCAGTAGGACCGAGTGTGGTGTATTCCGGATTCGCTTGAGCGCGGAGTTCCATGAGCGATTCGTGCAAATGTCGGGTCGTCCCTTCGGCCTTGACGATTCTATCGAGCAATTCCTTGACATTGGGTGACCCGACAGATGTAGCACCACCACCACCACTCCCACTGCTACCGGTGTCGAGTTTGGTCAGTCCGAGTTTGCCAGGCTCGCGGGCAGGGTCTTGAAGGTCTTCAGCGAGTCGTAACCATACAGTATACGCAATATCCAACGCTTGCTCGAGTGTATCGAGCACACCTTCGTCCACAACGGTGGCTGCGCTCTTGGGCGGGTTGGAAGAATGGCTCGTAGGGGCAGGCGGGGAGCTTGTGGCGTCCAGGTACCCTTCGCGACGTAAATGACTTCGTAGGGCGTTGAAAGATTTCAGCGAGCTAGTCGACGAAGACGGGCCGTGGTGCTGTTGCGGCTGCTGCTGTTGATGGTCGCGGAGGTATCGATGGGCCCCGAAGCTGCCTTCACGCGACGATGTTTGAACACTCGAGACAGGGGGCATCATGACGAGGTTGTCCGGATGTGCTGTAACCTCGGCGGTCGGATCATCATCTTCATCGTCGTCTTGACCCTCTTCGTCCGCCTCGAGGATGACTTGACTTGCCGTAGATGACTGGCGTAGATGGGACGAGGATTTTCGGGATATAATGCTAGACGAGGAGACGGGTGGTAGACCAGATGCTGAATGAATTGAGTCGGGCGATGCAGAAGTAGCAGCACTCGTCGATGTGCTCAAGCCGTCCACGGGACCCAACATCATACCCGTTTGAACGTCTTCGGCCGAAAAAGAACCTGCATGTCGTCTTGACTTTTCCCTATTCTTGTTGCTACTGCTTGTCGGCGAGGCTTTCGGGGTAGGATCGACGGGACCGCGGGCTGGAGAACCTGCGGCCTGCTTCGTGGACGAACGGAGGACAGATGAAGGCGAGTGAGACTCTCCTCGTTCAGGAATGGGCGAGATCGGGGTCCGCAGGGACCCAGCGTGGGAAGGACCTCGTCGATGGCGGTTTCCAGACGTGGAAGGAGTCGTCGCTTGTGTCTGTGTGTTACTAGTCGATCCAACGAGTAACGGCTGGATGTTTTGCAAGACCGGTGCCATCCCTTGCCATGCTTCCACGATTTCCGCAAACGCTCCATAAATTAGCAATAAGACCGTCTTGGTGTACCTCGCATCCGCCATGGTTTTGAGAACAGCGACTTGTAATTTGAGCACGCTCACGACTTTGGCTAGCACAGCAACACTATCTCGGCATGTTTCCAAGACGAGACGAACGGCCGAAGGCGGCGGGACGACTCCGCGACGGGCGTGGGCATCAAATGTATCGAGTGCGCCAATGAGTTGATGGAGATACCCTGCGGCTGGGTCGAGGACGCGGGAAAACACACTGACGATGCGGTCGTCTGTAGCAAAGTCGAGATATTGTTTCAAGCCCGAGTGGATTTGACACATGGCGTAGAGTAAGCCCCGGATCTTGTCAGCACACGTGTGGAGCGATGCGGGAAGGGTTTTAGACATGATGGATGAGGGAATAGCTGCGTGACGGGTAAAGTAGGCATTTCCAGATACTTCGACCGAGGGCTCTTGGTGTTCACCAAAAGGGAGGTTAGGGTTTTTGTGGAGTGGCTTTGACGATTCGACCACTTGATGGGTAGGTTCCGTTTGATCCTTTGTACTCGCCATTCCATCATGCATAGACGCCACTTCTGCTGGATCGTCTGGTCCGACCTCGTTACTTCCTCGTCGCTGGGCTAGTATTTGAGCATGCGTCAAGCGTAGATCAGGCAAAGATTTCGTGGGTGAGAGATTAGTCAAACTGGACCGATGTGACGATTGGAAGCTCGCTCCCCGGGCGTGTTGTTGCTTGGCGTCTTTAATAGTTGAACTTGACGAGACATTGCGTCCGAGCTTGGCTTGGTCTGGCTCTCTCTCGGCAGCCCATTCGTTGGTGTCGAGTGGCTCTGCGTCTTGAGCAGTCTCACCAGCCTCTTCCGTGTCTGACGATACCGAGACAGTCGTCGTATTTGCTCGCCTTTGCTTTGTGGATCCCAAATGAGGTTCAGAGCGATTGACATTGTCGTTGGCGACGGGGAACAGAGGCGAATTTGAATCTGCCGGCGAAGGTGATTTGCCAGACGAAGAATACGATTGCAACCAGGGCAACGTCGGGCGTTCTGGTGGTGGTGATGGTCCATCAAGGCTACTTGCGACCGAATCTAGCGGTATCACCACGGACGACGATTTCGAGAGTTGCGACTCGGATGTCGGGGGAGAGACGGGGGAGGATTCGGTCGTCAGGGCAACGTCTCGAGTCTCGAGCGTGCGAAGACTTTCAGTGAGCAATCGCACTTGTTGTTGCTCGTGGTTACGCATCCAATCCTTGATTGAAGCAATCCAGAGTTGATCGTCTTTTTTATGTGACCCGCTCCCTCCAGCTTGACGTTCGTCTGGTTTGTGTTCGAGGACTTCGGGCGGCTGCGGGAGATGTATGTTGGTGAGATACGTGAGATATTGGCCAGTAGACACCAACTTACAGGCCACTCGATAGGGTTGTTGTCCACCACCAGCACTCTCAAATTTGCAAAATGCACAAGATAGCCCGGTAGCCTGCGCAACTTGTTGTACGACAAGGCGAGCACCTATCACAAGTAGAATACGGACTGATCAGAACGTATCAATTCAAGCTGGTGAGCAGCAGTAAACGTACCCGAAGTTGAACCATTCTTCCTGGATCCTCAGGCAACATGGTTAATTCATTCTTGCTCACATCGAGGATTTCCAAGGATGGAAGTTCGAGAAGCTACAATGTATTGTTGTGAGACAGGTCTTCATTGCTGAAACAAGATATTCCTGACTCACCACCTGGGGGATACTCCCCAATCTGTTCCCTTTGAGATTCAGATACCTCAGCCGTATCAACGACTTGAACGAGGGATCAAACGACCTGTGCGTTAACCTATTGTAAGACAAGGCCAGCCTCCAAACACCAGCTTTATCCCTGCCGACGCCCGATCTCAAGAGTGTCACATCGTCTGCATCCACGGTTCGAATCCCACGTCGGCTAAGATCGAGGGTATCGCCTCCATCTTTGCTATGTTCGGACTCGGCGAGAATGTACTTTTTTATGCCTGTCGGATGGTGGGTCGGAGTTGTGTTTTCTGAGCTTGATGCGGTCGTATGCGTGGTCGTGGTTGAGTCGTGATGTCGGTGTCGTTGATTGTATGGCTGAGAATGGGATGTAGGAGGGGCAGCAGCAGTCGAAAGGTTTTGAAGTTGCGGTTGTGAGGCGTGATGGGAGTGTTGGTTAGGATGTTGGTAGCTCATTGAATGCACGGGAGCGCTGGGTCGCTGTTGTTGAGAGTGTAGAGGTCTGGATGCATCAAAGCTCGACGCACTCCCGAGTCCAGCATGACCTCCAATCACGCCATCACGATGTCGAGATCTAGGTTCATGGTGGGCATTGGCCCAGAGAGTGCTACCTGTGTCGAATGATCCCGAGCGTGGTAATTCATTACGGTGGAAAGTAGGCTGGGGCGGCTGGTGGTGGTGATGCATGTTGTCGTGTATTGATCTGGACGAAGTCGGAGGTACCCAAGCGGGTCCGCCAGGTCCTCCTCCTGCACCACCGTGCGTGGTGTTGATCACCTGACTAGACGAAAGTGATCTTGAAGTTGCATGTTGTTGAGCTGCGATTGAATTGTTGCTTTGCCAACTCATGGCGGAAAAGGGTGCCGTGGCGGACATGATGGATGGATCGTGAGAGGCGTGAAACGGACCTGTTGATGAACCTGATGATGAACCCGAGAGGCCTGATGGTCCGGGTGCTGCAGAATTTTGGAACCTGCTCGAGGCATGACTTGAGCCCACGAATGGCAGTCCATGGGGCACTGGGGATGTATCACGAGAAAGTGAACTCGTAGTGTTACTCCTCGACCTGTGCCCCAAATCGGGTGGGAGTCTGAGGGACCCTGCCGAGGATGAAGCTTGAGGAAGGTGTCCCGAATAGGGATGGGCAGGGATGGGAGGCATGGCGCTCATGTCTGGCTGGGCGTCGTCGTCATGAGGAGAATCGTGGCTGGTCGTCAAGTCGTGGTCGTCAGTGAGTGAATGAGTGGTGATACGAGTGATCAAGTACTGTAGTTGATAAGGTGTTTATACGAGAGTGGTGTGGACGAGTGGGATGAAGACGAGGTCAGATGGAATGACGTTGCGCCATACAATGCCAACAATCAACAGCACTACCCGTCAATCAATGCACAATCGACGAGACTTTTGTACTAGGTATAGTAGGTGATACAACAAGGGCATGAATACTGTACATTCACTCTGACTTGGGTCGCCGCACTGGCAACCACTTGACCGGATGTCGACGGTACATGGGCCATGGCGGTACCACAAGCTGTTCAATTAGTCACAGACCGTCGTCACATGTCAGATCAGGTGTATCATATATAACGATCAAGACCCTACTGACCAGCATTGTGATTAGATACCCTGCACCAAAGACCCAGAGTCCGAGTTGCACAGACGACGAAACGAGCCCGACCAAGTAGGCCAAGAGCTGGAAGAGCAGCGTGATGGACACAATGTGCATACCGCACAACCATATCACAACACCCAACACAGACCGATAAACATGATCAAAGAATCGGGTAATCATTGAGCTCATGCTGGATGAATTACTGCAAAGCACAACACTCACACCTGACAAGATGAGAGCAAAGTAGGCGATGTTTTCGCTCGTCCGTTGACCTTGAAAGTCCTGTATATCGTACTTGTAAACCAGTGGTCCCTACAACAGTCTACATTTGACTTACAATTCTGCCTTCGAGATACGACTGTAACTGGTCCATGGCGGTGTATGTGTTTTCGGCCGCTGTTTGGCTGTCTGCTACCACATTTGCATCGACCAAGCGATCAAGAGAGTTGAGTGATCATCAAGGCCGAGGCGCTGGACAAAGTGGAGGCAGCGAAAGGGTCCAGTAATCATGTCTTGGAAGCACGAGAAACACCCGTTATAGCAGCATCTTGGTTCACAAAGCATATGCAAGTGATGTTTTGACCATTGTTGCAAATAGCTTTGTGTCTTTTCATCTGGTTTGAAACCAATCAAATGGGCCAAAAGCTCATTGAGAATTTTGCGGGCTATATAAAGGGGTCGAGCAAGCTACGGATTTCTTGGGTTTGCGTTTCAATTGATATTGTAGTTTGCTTTTCACCAGAGCAGTTGGAATAGGCTATTCATTCTCACAAACCAGATTTCGGTGATCTCTACGGTCGTGATATGAGCATGATGTACAATTTCTGAAATCAAATGCTGTTGTAGCCAGGCTTTGCGCGATTGTTTACATTGTGGTGTTACTCGTTAGATGTCCGAGCAGTACTCTAGAATACTCCACAATCAAACTATCCTGTCAACAGTCTTTGGTAGACCTCGTTGTATACAAGAAGATTGAGCTGGCTTGTTGGCACATGAGATTTTGCCTGCTGGCACTATACACAAAAGACGTACCTGTAATGCTCCCAAGTTTCGACCATCGAGGCAAAAGTGGAGGTAACCACTGACCACTGACCAGTGTGGATGAATCATCATCGATCGAATGTGCCAAGCGAACACTCTAGACACTGCTCATCGAGGAATATATAATACAATCGTACTCACACACTGACTCGTCTTTGACCTCGCTCCACCCAATGCCTTGTTCGCCATCCACTCGGGAAACAGCTCAGAGTGACAACATCTCACCCAGCCTTCTTCGGATTCGGATACCAAGTTCAGCCTCTACACCTCGAGTCTCTTCAGCCTTTGCCGGTCAAACCACCACTACTACGCAAAGCTCCACCACGACGACACCCAGCGAGCATGGTAGGACTCCTCGCGATTTGCGTCTACGAAGTGGTAGTAGCAGGGAAAAAGTTGGTCAAGAGGAAGAAGAAGGAAAAGAAGCAAAAGCAAGGTTGGGAGACATTGGACGAGACCGATTCCCGTCATTCACAGCAACCGCTCCAGAAGAAGTAAATGGGGACGGCCAACAGAATGGAGAGCGCCCAACGCCGACATTGTTGACGAGATCTTCCAGCGGTTCAGTGGCCAGTGCGACGTTGACGACGACTGTGGCGGCGATGAACACAGGGACTTGCTTTCCAATCCAGTCTTCCAACACTGGAGTAACCGCGGACGAGGTCATACTACCGACGACCAACACAAGCGACGCAACAGGCACCTTGTACAACCCTGGTAGCACAGATCGCCACGGGAACTCAAATGCGACCGAGGGATTGAAAAAGATTATGAATAGCACCAGCGGGCGGGATCTAGTCAAGCAGGCAACAGCGACACATCACGATGTTGAACGATTAGAGAAACGAGTGTCAATCAAGGGGAGTAGGCGTGCGAACAAGGGAAAACAACGTCAAGGTGGGTCTTGCGAGTAGTTGTCTGTTAAAGATATGAAGCTGAGATACGACGTGTAGATTCTTTTCCGCCACGACGATACTATGTCCTCACCGATGCCGGTAAACCTGTGTTCGACTCGTACGTCTTTCTCTCTCGACTGTTGCTTTGCTTCCTGAATTTACCCTTGTGACTCCCAGCGACGACCACCCGGAAAACCATCACGTCGACCACAATCATCAGGCCACGACGACGTTGATGGGTCTCGTCCAAGTTATCATCTCCATTTTTTCTGAATCGGGGGATACCATACGTTCCATCAAGCGTGGAAAGCTCAAGATATCCTTTTTGGTCAGACCGCCATTGTATCTGGTTTGTACGAGCGATTGGGGTGAACCGGATTTCGTGGTGAGTGGGAGTGTGCTGCAGATGAGGCGCGGGTGCTCCAGTTGTTGACGGCTAATCGAGCATGTATATCCAGCTCAAGACGCATTTGGAGTGCCTACATTTGCAACTTTTATCCATCATTACTGAGACGCAGCTACATAAAGTATTCCAACGATCAAGCAACTTTGATCTTCGACGTCTTTTGCAAGGCAAGTCTTTTGATCCATCACACTCGTCCACGGTGTTAACATGCACAATCACGACGATCAACAGGCTCAGAGTCGTGCCTTTACACACTTCTCGATGACCTGCAAACCAACCTTTCCCTCATGGCATCCGCTTTGCAACCTCTACGTATGTCTCCGGCTGTGAGAGACGCAGCGGGTCAAGCACTGGCTCCACCTGACAAGACAAGGGTCAGTGGTGTAGCATCCTGCCCCGTTGAATGAAATGGAGCTGACGTGGCGGTGTACATCTGCAGGACTTGTTGTACGTTTTACTGGTCGCAGCGGGCAAAGTCGTCACGCTGCTTCGCCCGAGAAGACATTCCATTCATCCGACAGGTGAGTCATTGGTACTCCAGGTGCCTCGTTACATATACAATTACTCAAACGCGTTCCACAGACCTCCACCTAATTCTCAACCTAATCAAATCTTCTCCTGGGTTACAAAAAGCGACCACTTGGCTCCCACTTTGTCTGCCCAAATTCAACGCCAATGGGTTCGTCTACGCTCTCGTGGACTTTCCACGACCGGATCTCGGAATCGTGTTTGTCAGTGCGGACAAGGAAGCGTATGAGGGATTGCAGCGGTGGAAAGCGAGCGTTTTCGAAGTAGGTCTCCTAGTGGATTCGAGAGTGGAATAATTGGACAAAGGCTGATGCAGCGGGTGTATAGAAACTTGAGCGAGATCACTTGTTTGGCAAGCTTCAATCTGCCATCGTACAAGACCCGTATACTGTGTGTGAGTACCTGGCAAACATGACCATTCTCATCAATAAGCTGACCTTTTGACGATGACAGCCGAGGTGGGATATTCAGGTCTGATCCATTTCTGGTACAAGTCGAGACAATACGTTCAAGTGACGATGCCCGCGTGGCAATGTGACGACTCGAGTTGGACGCGCAAGAGGTGAGTTGGCACTGTCTCAAAGGTTGCGATAATCATTGACTGACTAGTGATGGGGCTCTATAGAATGGTGACGTTGTACCAACAATTGTACGATTCGATACACGGTCGATCAGACCACTCGGTCCCCCGCAACCAAGACATGATCTCTACTGAATCAGAGACATGCTTTGGATGGGTGAGTCGTTTACAGATCCTTTGATTATGCATCACGAGCTCACCGCCCCTTACACACCTATACGCAATAGATGACAAGATCATTTGAATTGTACGTTGTGGTCGAACCTGAATTGAGCAAGAGTGCGGTCATGGGTGCCGCGAATGCTGTGGCGAGATGGGTGAACAAGCAGGAAGCGAGGGTGTTTTTAAAAGAGGCACCTGTATTCTGAACGTTGTATGCAGTATTCAATATTCAATGTAGCCACATTAGATCTCTTGAAACGTCGATGCGTTGAATCAACTAGTCCAGGACTTGAAGATAGGGGTAGGTAGTAGGCAAGTAGGGCATTGCTTGCTTTGTACGTTCATATCGTTCATACGTTGCGCGCTAGGAGAGTACCAGATCTTGACTCTTTTGCAACGACTATACGACTACATGTACTGAGCACTACTGTAGTCTTCTTGTCTGAACTCTATGGTATCTGATAGATGGATGTATTGAAACCATGATATGTCTTTCCACGTCATCACCCTTCGTTCCTCCGTTCCTCTCATGATAATTCTTATCACACCGACACAGCGACGGGCGTGTTTCAAGTTTCATGCACGCCCAACAAGCGCATAATGCCATCACACTAGTATAAAACCCTCGGCATCACAATCATTTTTCTCCTGCTATCCTACTCGTCTCTTTCCCATTCAGCTTATACTTCAGTCGTTACCTAGTGTGGAAAACTGTAAGTGACTTGAGCAACTACAGGTAGTGTCCCATAATCTAAGAGGCTGATAGGGATCACAGGGGCTCTAATGAAGGTATCTACAACGCCACCCTCGATATTCGTCAGCTCTGTGCCCCTATCAACGACCAACCCCTATCTGGCTGTCGCTTTGCTCGACTTTGTTTCAACTTGTCGGCCACATCAATCACCCCATCGCAAGTGAGTACATGTCCTGAATATGTTTTGAAGTCAAAGTCCTGTCTGCTGATACTATTCAAAACATCGGACATTGTGCAGCAAAAGGTCTCTCTTGCCAAAATTCTCTTCAAACGAAACAGTCCCTCCAAAAAGACACAAGAAACAAATGTCTGATTCTTCGTTGACCCCCTTGACATCCGAGGAGCCGAGCCCGCCAGTCACACCTCTCAGGCAATCGATTGCCACCCTTCCTACGACCCCGGAAGGGTGCTCGACGAGGCCAGGCATTCCGCTCGAGGTTCAGATGGATCTCTGGTCTTGCTGGCAAGAGCTGGACTCATGGTCAGAGGATGGGATGGCAGTCCCCGAATCTGACATTCAACGCTCGCTCTCATTTCTTTTCTTCTTCATCTTTCCCGTGGCTGGAAGGCCTCCTTCGTTTGAGGCCCCTATTCAGGCACGGTCCAGGTTTCTGGTCACCAGCCAGCACAAGTATGCCAAAGCCTCTTGCCCAAATTCACACACGAGCAAGATTGATATCGGCATCTCGGCTGTCGAGCCGACAGCCCGTAGGGGCAGGTACCAGCCTGAAGACTTGATAGGGGTTATCGAGGTCAAGGGCAGACCAGGCAACGACAGTCTAAAAGCCGCCCTTGTCAACGACGTCGACGTTCAAGTCCGAGACAAGGCCAATGACTGGGCCTGGCATTTCCAAGGCCGCTCCGCTCCCCGCCTGATCCTCATGGGCTTTGTCGGCTCACTGTTCCGACCTTACCTGTGGAAGTCCTCGTCGACGGAGCCCAGCAGCCGTAATAACTAATAAGCACGGTTACTTTCCGGGGATCATCCGAACGAGTGACGCGGACATCCGAATGTCAAGCTCGAGGTTGTGCCCCGGCCCTCAACCCTCGTTGTGGTGGAACTTGGAAGAAGATCAGGGCAAGTTGGTCTTTCAACAAGCGGTGATGGACATGGTAAACCTACCATCCCATCCCCCAAGATTCCCGGAGCTGTACGGTCTGCCAGGCGAGTTCAGCTCGAACAGGCAAAAGTAGGATTCTTCGAATTCAGACGCTAGCTCAAATTGAAGCGACACATGGTGAGTGCTGGCATTCCCATCAACGACCAACCCCTATCTGACTGTCGCTTTGCTCGCCTTTGATTCAACTTGTCGGCCATCAATCACCCCATCGCAAGTTAGTACATGTCCTAAATATGTTTTGAGGTAAAAGTCCTGTCTGCTGATACTATTCAAAACATCGGACATTGTGCAGCAAAAGCTCTCTTTTGCCAAAATTCTCTTCAAACGAAACAGTCCCTCCAAAAGAACACAAGAAACAAATATCGGACTCTTCCTTAACCCCTTTGACATCCGAGGAATTCAATCATGAGGCCTATGAAAACGGGCCAAAGAGATCAAAGACCAGCAAGCAGCAAAGTAAGCAATGCAGCCGGAATATATCGGCTCCCAGGCTTGGATACTGACCGTGTTTTCCTACAGTAGACGAATGTGGCAAATCTGTCAGAACTCACGTGACTTAACAAAATCTCTCTCGCGGAACGTCTCTTCAATCATCTTCCTTGTAACTATATTGACCCTAATCCACACGGCCAGTCTGCTCCTCACCACATTAACTATAAAGAAGGTGATTACAAGGAGCAGTCAAAACTGAGTCAGTCGTGGATTAGGTGAGACATGACTTCCAATCTCATACCACATTAACTATAAAGAAGGTGATTACAAGGAGCAGTCAAAACTGAGTCAGTCGTGGATTAGATTCTCACAAAATCACCTTCTAGTTCGACAGACGACGATGGTGATCTCACACGACTGCGGATGGAAAAGCCGGATCCTGAATCTGTGGAGCAAACAGACGAGGATGTACCGATGCCCTCTGAAGACGATCAAGATGTGATAGTGACAAGACATACTGTCGTTGTGCCAGCAAAAAGATTCGACCTGGATGCAAACCTCTCGACTAGCATCGTAGCTGACAGGCATTGTGGTTTTTGAGCGGTGGCTCATCAGCAGTTGGGTAATAATCAGAGGTGGAAAGAGGTCCGACTTGCTCTGGATTCAATTCACCCGCTTCAAGATGGTCTTGTTTGACGTCAAAACTACGCCTCTGTTCATAATTGCAATCACCATTACAATGTGATCCAACTCAACGTGACTCCAAACATCTCTCTCGACAAGCGAGCTTGTCGAGAGTCTACAACAAATGTGCCAACGATTGGTTTACAATTACTCTACTCAATCCTTTCCGACGTACACCAACTGCTCAATCCTGTTGTGGGTTAGCCCCGGGGTGTATCACATTGGTCAGCTCAAGACGTCCCCGTATCAGAGGTTCGGAAGTCTTTGTGGGAGGACCCCAAAACCGCTGAATATTCTTTCTCGGATCAAACCGCTTGATACTCGGATGCAGTCCACTTCCAGCTCACGGCTGATTATTACGACGTGTTTGTCGTATCCGTGACCCGGGAGGGCTTCGTCGTCATAAAGGCACCCAGTCGAATACCAGGCTAGTCCTAGGTGTCGAGGTGTGGTAATCACCATTAAAGAGGACTTGATGATCTGCATTGGCCTATGTCCGTAGGCATGTCTTACAGTATGTAACACACTTTGTCGCTACCTCACCTGCGTACTCGAATACTCTATGTTGCTATGTTGCGCACCATGGAAAATCGATTATTAGCCCATTCGGACGATATGAGTCTTTTTCCTTTGCTGCGAGCACCTGTATCTCTGACTGGTGTCGGCCATCTCCGTGATCAAAGACTCGTCAAAATAGCAGAGTATACCCGAGTACAAGCTGATAATCAGTAGTAGACCATTACTTTGTCACTCGTCCTGCGCTTTAGCAAACCATCACGCCCATCATGATCTCACACCGCCACATCTCCCTCGCCAAACGCTGGACTAGCAGCCATGCTCGCATGATCAATCAAGACAGCCAGACGGTACGCCTCCAAGACGGTCGAATACTCGGGTACGCCCAATATGGGCACCCCTCGGCCCGGCCCCTCTTTTTCTTGCATGGCTTTCCCTCATCAAGACTCGAGTCTCTAGGGTTACATTCCATCGCAGACGCCCACAACTTGCGCGTCATTGCACCAGACCGACCAGGCATGGGGCTTTCCACTTGGCAACCTCGTCGTAGTTTGATGAGCCACACAGAGGATATCCGTCAACTCGCAGACCATCTCGGAATCGACCGGTTTGCCGTTCTCGGTGGCTCAGGGGGAGGACCGTTTGCGCTCGCTTGTGCCTATACAAACAAGATTCCTCGAGACAGGTTGACCGCCATTGGGCTCTTATCAAGCTCGGGGCCATGGTGCGCAGGGACCCAAGACGTTCCGCTCCCTTCCCGAGTCGTTGCCCATCTCGTCCGTTCCACCCCTCGTCTCGCGGTAGGTCTATTCGGAGCAGTTGCAAGGTGTGCTCGATCGGTCTTGTCCACCCAGACCGGGCTCAACATGCTCAAGACCCAACTCGCCAAGATGCATCACGATGAGACTGACGGGAAAGTAGACGACGTACTAGCTCGAGAGACAGCGCGGGTCTTGCTAGAATCGTTTGCTCAAGGTGGTGCTGGGGCAGTGGACGATGCCCGTCTCCTCATTGATCCCGAATGGGGTGGACTCTTCAATGCGTCATCGTCGTCGTCGAGCAGCTGTTTTCGACCGGTCAAGATTTTCCACGGTGACAAGGATGTGAATGCGCCTGTGAGATTGGTGCAGTACTTGGCTGATCGAGTTCCTGGTTCCATCCTATATCGCTATCCCAACGATACGCACTTCACCATGTCGCAGAGGCTGAATGAGGTCATGACCATCTTGTTTGATCCGACGCATAGTCGGGTCGAGAGTGATTAGTCGCATCTCTACAGTTATACAGTAGGTACTTTTAGACGAACATTGAACATGTCAGATCCTCGAGCGTTTGTCGTGCTAGAATCTCTGCAAAAGTCGGCCATGCATGCTGTCAAGGATACAAGGGTACTGTACATCCGTGTCGATATGTCGATATTCGATGACCTGAATTCAATAGTCGTATTAAATTGCTTCATCGACGCGTCGCGTAAAGTCGCGAACTGGATTCATTCAACATTTATTTCCCTTGTTCGCCAGAGAGATGAATCACTGCAACCACTACCACCAGGCACAGCACAGCCATGGTACTCGTTCCTAATGATCTCCACAGAGTGTTCATTCAAGCTTTGCTCTCGAGACGGACTATGCTCGAGACATCCGCACTCGAGTTGTACAAGCGGTGTGTCATGGCGGTTCGAGGTCAGTCCTTTCTTCATCATTTCGCTTTACTTTGATTAATCAACGGACAATTGATCTATTCAACAGACAATCATCCTGGGTTTAGAGAAACCTGGCCAGTCGATAGTAAAGGCTTGAAAGGGTTTATGCTCGAGGTATCCAGCTTGGTCGAGGAGTTTGGGTTTGATATCCGAAGAGCGGCTGAACAAACGGACGAAGCTCGTCCTTGGATCTGCTTGGTGAGTGTGTTCAAGGCCTCGTCTTGAGCATCCGAGCACGCTTAACCCCTCTGACATTATGATGCTGCTCGAATGCTGGATAGGTCAATCGAGATCCATTGGACAATGCATCTGACCTCTCGAAATCGGTATCCGACCTTTCACCACTCGAAATCAGCTTCTATCGAAAAATTGTGTTACGGATCATCGATTCGTACCCGGCCAATTCGGTAGGGTCGAAAGCTGCACTAACGATTGCGGGCTTGATGCCTAGTGAGTCACGATTGCTGGCTGTACACGAGTGCTCAAGCTGATGCTGTTTGGGATGCTTTCAAGCATCGATTCCCAAGGTGACGGCTGAGAGCCTGCTGGCGACACTTGTATCTCGAGGATGGTTGAGCAAGTCACAGTGGGTTGTTTTTCATAGACTCTTTGGTCTCGAGAAACAGTCTTGATTGACATGTGATTACATTTCAAAATGACCCAGGAGGGGACGATATACATTGGCACCACGAGCTACATGGGAATTGGAAAACTATCTGCTAGCAACGTACGGGAATCCGGCTGAAGAGGCCGATAGCGCTCTCAAGGCTTGCTCGGATTGCAAGAAGTTGGTGTTTGCTGTGAGTCGGATCTGTCTACATGGCACCAGAATGATTGCTGACCACCATTGAGTTACATAGGGCTACAAATGTCCTTGGCCAGATTGTAGGCCCCATTTTCTATCAAATCTCAGCTGACAATAAAGACTGACTACTTGCCATTTTCAACGTTTCCGCCCAGGTGATGGACACATTCACGCTCGATGTAAAGCGACCAAAAAGGCGGCAGAAAGGGAAACGTGCAGAGACTGTCGAAACAGTTGGGACGTCCGGAGGGGTGGACAAGAAGTGACGCCGATTGGAGAAGATGCCGTGGCCGAGGGCGACGACTTCGATGTACGCATCGCACGGCGGACAGGTCGTGAGCAAGGTGGTGCTGCTGGTGACGGAGAAGACTCAGACAGTGAAGAGGATGAGGTGACGCGGGAGAGTAATGTGAGAGGAGCACGACGGCCACGGATGGCTAGTAGTGATGATTCAGACTAGTTGTATTGTCCAATCTGTGATTTCATCCATTGACATCTGGATCCTCTACCTATTTGCTGCCTGTTGTACCAATTGTACTGATGAGTACTGTGGTTTTGCGTCTCCGCGCGGGCTCATCCAGCCACCAACGACGTCAAGTAGAGCTTCGTTCAACATTCTCAATCACAGATTACTTCTAGTGTATCATGATAGAGACCACTCATCGCAAACATGCTGTCAACACCCAAAAAGGCCGCCAATCAAATCGCATCAACCTACAATCCAACTCAAACCCCCGGCTCGGTGTATTCAGAACGATCCGCCCGTCAACGCGCCAGAGCCGATTTGGACTTGGAGTACCCGCTCAATAACCCCATAGCGAGTTGGGACTTGGTATTGACGGCCTTGTCAACGACTGAGGAGACGATTGAACTTTTTCAACGAGAGAAAGAGAGACTGGACCGGTTACCGGATGTCTTGTGGAAGAAGCGAGAGGAAGAGTCCGATCAGGATGATTGTTTGGGTGAGGACCCCGTTTTGTTTATCTTGTCGTCTGTTGCTCTGATCCCAGTGTATTGAATGGTTTTTCTTACTGCCAGTCCCTCCGTCCACCCGGTCTTATCTGGACCTGATCAGTATCGCCGAGACTTCACTCAACCATTACCACCAACGTTATGCTCACCCACGTATTGTCCGTCGCGGGAAGCTCGCGCCCGTCAAGATTCCCCGGGTCCATGTCGATGCGTCTCACCTCGAAAGGACTCGACAGTCATGGCGACTCGTCCTCGAACGAGGCGAGATTCCGGCCAATCAATCAGAGGCTGAAAGGTGGTTGATTGAGAAAAAGGGACAACACGGACGTCGGCGGCAGCGGCAGCTCAAGTCAACAGGATCGCATGGGTGTGACGAGGGTAAACGCCAAGGCTCAATCAATTTAGAGGCATTTCGACATGCTCAACCATCCGCCCGACGCTCCGAGACCGAGAATTCTCGAGAACAAGGGGACGTGGTGGCCGGCAAGTCGACGGATGCGCAAGGACGATCGACTTATTTTACGCACTCGGACGGTACTCATAGCGTGCAACCTACTCGGTCCGCATCCGTAGCATCCACTCTCACTCAGTCACAAGAACCTGCCACTGCTGCTGCCACACCACCACCACTATCTTGTTCGAAATCCCAGAGACGCGCACGCAAGACCCCTTCTGGCAGTCAATCGAACAAACTCTTGTTTTCAGCATCCAAACCCTCGAGCAAGAGTTCGGATGATGTCGAATGGAAAAAGACGGAACCTGTGGCAAGAATCGGACCACAAACGTCTGAGGTTCATCCGACGAGCTCTCAGCGTTGTAAAGATGATGCGATGCACGCTCAACGATCACGATCACGGTCCACAACACGGAACGGATCACCACCGTCAAAACGACGAAAAGCTGTCGATCTGGTTTTCACGACGCAACAGTCTAGTGCCACTGAGAATGATCAAGGTCGATCACATCAAGCTCATGAAGAGGATGAGACGCAGCTCAGCCAAGGTGCACCACCATTCGACATTTCATTCAACCACATCAAGACGTCCACCCCGATCGATACGATACATTGTTCATCACCTCCAAGTTCTCAAAAGACTTCCATTAGTGAGCCATACGACAATAGTGTCGCAAAGAAGCTTCCACCACGTAGACGGCCTAAATTTCACATGACCCCGGAAACGAGCTGGTCCGAACATGTGCGGCAAGACCGTCACTCGTCGTTGCAGCTTCACAGTTCTCAATTGGGGAGTGAACTCATGGCGAGCACCCAAGTCGTCAACAGGTGCGCGGGGAGGGTATCTGAGCGGGCCTTGCAATTGCTAATGGGTGAAGTGGAAGATCAAATTTGTTGACTTTCTTGTCCCGTGTAGATACCAGAGCGTGTCAAACATATCATGGGGGCATTATGATATAAATACAGTCGGGCAAGTAGTAGATTTTGATTACATTCGTATATTCTATGGGGGGGGTTCGTAACGAGGCCTGTTGATGTGACCGGACCTGCAGCTGTCAACGTCCAACGAAACACTAGGGCTCTTCGGCAATGACATAGGCATGCACGTAGTCTCCATCGTGAGAGATAGAAACGTGCATCCGAGGCATTTTGATTTTCCTCTCATGACTGTCCTTTTCCATGTCCGTCTTGCTTCCATACCCATGTGTGTACCGCAGGAACGGTTTGTGGTTGATGTAATGCATGTCCAAAGCCTTCCACGTCAGACTTGGTTGGAGAGGCGAGGAAGAAGATCCACGGGATAAGGGAGAGAGTGGAGGGTCGTAAAGCTTCTTGTTGGACTCGGAAGTCGTTGCTGAAGAGGGAAGAGTGGTGTACATGGGATAAAGCGCCTTGTACGCGGCCTCCTTGGCTGCCCAACTAAAGTTTGCAATAGATAAGAGAGGGTGAGCGTCGTCAAAGGAGGAAATCACGTTTGTTTCCTGCAACTTACCGATTCGCCAAGAACCTCGTTACCGGGTCATTTTCGATATTCTTGTTCAATCCTTTTAGTATCGTCCTAAAGCTAGTGACCTCTTTGGGAGCATCGGCAGGTGAACTGCCATGAGCTGTCGCGTTTGCTGCTGTTGCTGCTGCTGCTGCTGGTGACTGCTCGAGCGTCCCTCGAATCAAGGCCTTGAACTCTGTCAATTCTCGTGGAGACAGAATCCGACGTGCAATGATGGGTGCTCCCCGTTTGGCGATGAGTGATCGGAAACGAGGAAGGTAGACGATATCTGTTCCAATACCTGCAATCATGAGTGTGTGGCGACTCTTTGTTTAAAAGGCGACTATTGAAATAGGGGTTATCAGAGCATATCAGGCTATCAGGATTGTCAACAGCTTACAACTCTCGCCCCAGACAAATTGCAAAGGTATTCATATTTCCACCTTTATTACGTAATGAGCAATCTGGTCAACGCTTAGATACACGGCGCCCCAGGATAGAATGGATGGCATTTCCGGCTCAGTTCGGACCGGAGCACATTGTCGATTTATAGTCTGGCCAGTGGGAGAGAAAGTAAAACATGTCTCTTGGGAAATGCATCGCATTGACTGTGTGGCAATTTTATCCAACATGACGACAGCTTCCCGCAGAATCTCATCAACTGGGTTCAAACTGACGACCTCGGTCTTGTCCCATCAGCCATGGATGGCTCCAACAAGGTCATCCCGAATGGTTGCGTTGCCCAGAGCATTGTCGAGTGGTTACAGGCAATACAGCTCCCATCGTACATCGAAAACATCGAGATCATGGGAAAAAGGAATCGTACTTGCAGGTGCTTTGGCAGGAGTGAGTGTGTGACTGGTGATGAGAGGAGTCTGACCATGGGACTGACCGCTATGTGTGTATATCGTGACCGGACAGCTAACATTCGTGGCAAGCCAAGTCTTGTACTCTCCACTCTCTCTGGATGCGGAATCTTTCAAGCAGCCTTCCGGACAGAAGCTGATTGACGCAAAAGAAGTGGCAAAACATAATACACGAGATGACTGCTGGGTTATTATACAGGTAGGTTGACTTGGTTCGGCGGCTTGACAGTCTGAGATGGGGGTCTGACAGGTGTCTTTTTCTTGGTGCAGGGAAACGTCTATGATGTGACAGGTGAGCCACCAACAACCACTGATATCGATTGGTTCATTTGTTGATCATTAAAATCCGACTGCAGAGTTTCTGGAGATGCACCCAGGTGGAATCGGTCCCATTCTAAAGCAAGCTGGGAAAGACGCTACGTTAGTAGTTTGACTCACACGACCACGGATCTGCTGCTGACTGATACCAACTCTGAACCAGTGAGATTTACGAACCACTTCATCCCCCTGGCACTCTCGAAGAACACCTTAGAGCGGATCAGTTCATCGGCCCTATCGATCCAACGACCGTAGTTCACACTGAACGTAAATTGACTGAAGATGAGATCAGAGTGAAAAAGGCTCGAGAGAATATCCCTCCAATTGATGCCATTCTGAATCTACAAGACATGGAAGATTTGGCAGAAAAAGTCATGAGTACGACTGGTTGGGCATATTACCGAAGTGCAGCAGATACAGAAGAAAGTGAGTCTATAGACGTGATGACATGGGTGAGCACCATTGTCCTAATTTGCCCATGTCGATCAGCCTACCGAAACAATGAAGATGCATGGAAACGTTACTTTTTCCGACCCCGAGTGTGAGTCTTTGATTTTCAGGCCGTTCTACCGGTGACATGGTCCCTCTGACACATGTCCCACAGGCTTCGAAACGCTCGCGAAAAGGATCCTTCTTCTCAAATGTTGGGTCTCGATACCACCTTGCCCATCTTTATCGCACCGGCAGCCATGGCCAAGTTGGGCCACCCGTTGGGGGAAGTCAACTTGACCAAAGGCGCTGGCAATTGTGGAATCATTCAAGGCGTAAGTCTTGATCCGGCTTTTTGTATACCGAGCGCTACCGGACTGACTAGCTACTTGACTTAGATTTCAAGCAATGCAAGTTGTTCATTGGAAGAAATGGTAGCCGCTCGAGCCGAGAACCCGACCCAGCCCCTCATTTTCCAGCTCTACCTCAACAAGGACCGAGCCGCCTCTGAACGTCTTTTGGCCAAAGTGACCGAGCTTGGGTGCAACGGCATCATGTTCACAGTCGATGCAGCCGTCCATTCCAAACGAACACTGGATCAACGGGCCAAGGGCGTCCCCGATGCTCCTCCCCCTTCGTCTCAGAAAGACGACAAGTTGCGAAAGGGCAAGGGTCCGGTTGGTGTAGCCCAGGCGATTTCGGGGTACCAGGATGATCAGCTGGTATGGGATGATATCAAGTTTATTCGTAAACACACCAAGTTACCCATCTTGGTCAAAGGTGAGCCCACTGCATCGGCGAAACAGTGTGGAATCACTTGCTGAACTGCAACAATAGGTATCCAATGTGTGGAAGATGCAGAGATTGCCGCAGAGCATGGGGTGGAAGGCATTATTCTGGTGAGTCTGGCAGCAGCGTACTGGACGCATTTCTGAAGGCTCATTGAGATCTATCCAGTCCAACCACGGAGGCCGACAATTAAACTAGTCAGTGCTCCTTTCCCTCAGACAACCTTTTTGTCACGTTCAACGACTGATCCACACGCATACCATGATATCTTTTGTCTCCACAGCGCCCCAGCCTCAATCGACGTCTTGTACGAGATCAGAAAGCGCAACCCATCACTCTTTGAAAAGATGGAGATTTACGTCGATGGGGGTGTCAAGAGCGGAGCCGATGTCGTCAAGGCTCTCGCGCTTGGAGCCAAGGGGGTCGGCTTGGGTCGAGCGTTTTTATATGCGAATGCTTGTTATGGCCAGGACGGCGTGGAAAAGGTGTACGAGAGTGAGTGGTTGGGTGTGCGTTTTCAATTGGCGTATTGCTTGCATTCCTAAATGGTTTATCGTCTTTTTCCAGTTTTACATGAAGAAGTGTGTGCTGCCATGGGGATGGTGGGTGCTCACAAGGTCTCCGACCTCAAACCTGAAATGGTAGAGAGAGCGTGGTGGCTACAAGGCGGATCCGATCGAAGCTGATCGAGTGTACATTATGTATGGGTGCGAGTGTCTTTGTGTGGCTCAGATGCGTGTACTACCAGTGCGTGATGAACCAATCAATAATCACTTTTCGCGTACATCTGGTCAATTGACGATCAGGGGTCCAACGATTGGAGATACAAAGAGGATGGGAGTGGCGGGAGACACAACAAAGCAAAAGGGATACCTTCTATTACAAATACGCATGCAAAACTCGGTTATTGGGTAGCAGGTGTAGACGAAGTGTTGGCACCGAGCCTGGGCTCATCGGATGCAGGGGCTCCAGCGTTTGACTCTGGCTTTTCGTTGCCCGCGGTAGAAGTCGAGTCTTTGGCACCAGTGGTTGAAGAGGAAGAGCCGACTCCGGCCAATGGATCCTCGCCGTGAGCCTTCTTTTCTTGTGCGATACGCTTGGCTTCCTCGTGGACATCCAATACCTGCTTTTGGGTGTTGGTGTAAAAGTGAAGGACCCTAATCAAGAGACAAGTAGGTCAGCAAACCTTTGATCGAGCAATGATCAGCTATAGAGGAATCTCCTACTTTTGTCCAGTGTTGGTGTTGATTGCCTTGGAGTAGTAATCCCACAAGAAGCTAGTGAAGCCCCTTTGTTGATCAATTTCCTTTGCCTTGTTTGCAACAGCGTGGACTTGACCTTGCAAAAGCTCAGTAGCCTTGGCTTCGGGCTGGTGAGCAACGGTGGAACCAATCTTGTTGTCAAGCTTGTTAAAGTATTCGAGGAACTTTGCAGAGATTCCCTGCTTGTGGTCGAATTCGATAGCCTGTTGAATGACAGAGTCGGAAATGTTGTACCCAGCGGCAAGGTCTAGTTTGAAACATGTCAGAACTGAGGGTAAGCGAGCTGAACACGGGAGAAGAGATTGGATGGCAGCGACTCACACTCGGCCATGATTCCGGCCTTGGGCTTGTCTTCCTGAGCAAGGTGGTCGTCCTCGGTGGCCGCACCAATAGGCGTTGAGCCCTTGGCATCCTTGGGGAGACCGGCTGACTCGGAGAGCTCAGGGGCGGTAACCTCGAGATGAGCTCCGTCGAGCTGAGTCGCAAAGCAAGGCAGGGGCACGAATGAATACATGAGTGACCGTCGAGGCAAACAAAGAATTGGGTTGAGATGCAACCCATGACTCACCGTTCCACCATTGAGCATGAGTGCAGTCCTGGCAGCGCTAGGTCTTTGGAACGTAATGTCGGCAGTGTTACCTTGCTTCTTCAAGCTAGTGATGGCACCACAAAAGAGGAAAAAGTCCTTGACCTTTTCCTCGGAGGTTTCGGGAGACAGCCCGGAGACCTGAAGCGATGCATTGCAAGGAGGCGATAAGGACGTGGTCGTGAGCAACTCTTGGTGTAAGCAGACTTACGTGAACAGAGTAGGACATGTTGTTTGAAGAGTGTTGAATGATTTTGCTAGAGATGAAGTGCAAAAGGTTATGGTATTCGTAGAGACTATTGTCAAGAGATGTTACTCACTCTTTGCTTGGACAGGAGCTGATCCACTCTGCTGCTTGTATCCCTTGCATGTCCATTTCCGCTGCGTCTGCTTTAAGCGATGACGTCAATTCGCGTCATGTCCGCGTCAAGGTGGTGCGTGGCAGTGTAGATGGCGCCGTATTGCCTGTTCCGAGCATTCTGCGGAAGCTAACCGAGTGGAATGCAGCTTGTCATTCATGAAACACATGGTGAACCATTCACCCATCTTGTCAACTTCACTAGTAGAGCCTCAAAGTATGCTCGGGGTACATGGAGTGAGTTCGTAAACTCCTCAGCCATGTCAAAGTCCATTCAAGAAACGTCATGTCACGACACAGTAGGGGGCAGTGTTGGCGCGCGTAATCTTTCAGCGCCGATCATCTTGACAGAGTGAAACGCGAAACCGGGTAATCAAGGGGCAACTTTCGCGATTCAATGTCCGCCAGGAAACTCATCAAAAGCCCCTATTTTACCTGGTGGTGACAAGAGAAAAGATACCACAACTCAATCGTCAAGGTGCTAGAGTACTTGTCCGAGACCTTTGAGACAGGGCAAGATGGCGAGTAAGCCAGGAAACAATCCGTTCGCCACCCGGACAGAGCTTCAAGATTTGGGACCTGCTCAGCCTGGGCAGCCTCAGAGCGGCTCTACTCCTTCGTTGGCACGCATTCCCTCTGGGTACGAAGTCCCGTTGAACCCAAGCCCCTATCCTCAAGCATCGACTGGGCAGCATTACTTTGACGCCTCGAATCAAGGCGTACAGGGTGAAAGAGGAGGTGGAGGTGATATTGGATTCGAGTACCAATGGCGTGATGAGTCGCTCAGCAAGCAGGGAGATGTGGACGAAGAAAAGGCTCCACTGACGAGTAATGCAGCAGGAGGATTCTACCCTCCAACTAGCAGCGGGCCGTTAGTCTCTCCTGTGCATGATCGGTTACAGTAAACTTGGCTTACAACGTTTGTTTGACTAGTGTGCACTTCAATCCGGATGGCTACTCCCCTTCCTCGCTCGACTACAATGCTAGACCTCAAAGTCAAGCATCCGGCGATACTGGCTTCATCCGCCGCCAGACTATCATGAAGAGAGGTGCCAAGACTGAAAAGTTTCAGTTGACCCCTCAAGGCCATTTCGTACGAGAGTGAGTCGTTCGCCCAAAGGTCCACTCCTTGGCCCGGTAAATCATTAACAATCTGTCACACATCAGTTACCCCGTGCCTCGGCCCATCTCGAACGCGGTGGAAGCAAGATACAAGGAGCATTGCACCACAAACGAGTTCACGTGAGCCCTGAGGATTCTGATCTTATACCACGGACGAGCGGTTGTCTGATATTTGTGCATTCACAGGCACATGCGTTACTCGGCGGTCACCTGCGACCCCGATGATTTCACTGCTGACAATGGATGGAGCTTGCGGACAAAAGAGTATGGCAGAGAGACCGAGCTTCTCATTGCCGTTACCAGTTGTGAGTGCTTCAGAATTGAACAATGACAAAGAAATCCAAGTTGCCAATTTGTTTGAGTCAGACAATGAGGACAAAATTTTGTATGCGAGGACCCTGCATGCCTTGATGATGAATATTCGAGACATTTGCAACACCAAAGTGTGAGTATTTGCAAGGACCCGCTTGACATTAGACTCGCTCGCCCATCATCAATGTGAACCGCCAGGTCAAAGTTTTGGAGGAAAGAAGCAGAGGAAGGTCGACCTCCTTGGCAGCGCATCACAGTGGCTCTCATTGCCGATGGTCTCGGACCTATGAACAAAGGCACGTTGGACCTCTTGGCTACAGTCGGTGTATATCAAGACGCCGTGATCAAGAAGCAAGTCGGAGACAAAAAGACTGTAGCACACATGTTTGAGGTCAGTCTTGGTACGAACCTGACTGACACCAGGCGGACTGATCAGGGTCGCACCATGCACTGTAACTTTCCAGTACACAACTCAAATCTCTGTAGACTCTAAGCCACAATTGGTCCAGCCTTATCCTGGAAACCCTACCAACTTGGTCCCAGTCCAGATCATTTTCGTCTTGAAGCAAGAGAACGCAAAGAAGATCAATTCCCACCGATGGTTGTTCAATGCCATCGGCAAGATGCTCAAACCAGAAATATGCGTCCTGATCGATGCCGGAACCAGACCTGGTCACAAGGCAATTTACCATCGTAAGTGAAAAACTCAAGCTGCCACACCACGATTCACGACTCAGACTGGACATGTATTTTTTGGGGGGCGCAGTTTGGGAGGCTTTCTATGTGCGTCGTCGACATGCCATGTCATATGTCTGCATTAATGACAGTCGCCAACGATACTAACCTAGAACTACTGACATGGCAGAATGACCAGCATCTGGGTGGAGCTTGCGGAGAAATCACAACCATGATCAACAAGGGTGTCAAGTTGATCAATCCCTTGGGTATGTAGGCTGCGAAAGACTATGCGTTCAAACCAGCCTCCGATTTTCGTTCTCCATTCTCACAGTTGCGGCCCAGAATTTCGAGTACAAGGTATGTTGTCGTTTCGTGATAATATCATGCTCCAAATATCGTTCGTATTGAAGCATTGCTGGGCCGCGGCAGATGTCAAACATTCTTGACAAGCCACTTGAAAGTGTGTTTGGATACGTTTCAGTCCTTCCAGGCGCCTTTTCGGCTTACCGCTACAGGGCTATCCTGGGGAAGCCACTTCAAGAGTACTTTAGGGGAGACCACTCCTTGGCAGATCGTCTGGGCCCAGATGGCATCAATGGCATGGGCATCTTCAAGAAAAACATGTTCTTGGCCGAGGATCGGATCCTTTGTTTTGAGCTTGCTGCAAAAGCAGGCGAGAGATGGACGTTGGGTTATGTCAAGCCGAGCAAAGCTGAGACTGACGTTCCAGAGGAGGCGGCCGAGTTGATCAGCCAGAGACGAAGGTGGCTGAATGGGTCGATTGCCGCTTCGATTGTGCGTAGCATCAAGATGTTATTCATGTTGGGGGAAGCTATGGCTGACAAGGACATGGGTTCCGGCATTACAGTACTCTCTTGTTCACTTTTTCAGAATCTATAAGAGCGATCATGGATTCTTACGGTGCGTAATTGCGTGTCCGGTCCCGCCATCACCGTATCAACGCTCAAGTTGTCGAATGTGGTATTTCAGAATGTTCCTTTTGCATATTCAAGCGATCGTGAGTTGCGAAAACCGGCCGGGTCGACCATGTCACAGATAATCCAAGCTGATCGTTCTTCATATCGATCTTCATGTATCGCAGTACAACATGTGTGTGATGTTGTCATAAAGTCGACCCAGCCTTCCGTATCTGACGACCATTCGTTTGATATTGCAGTGCAACTCTGTTCTTGTCCTTTTTCGGCCTTGCAAACATGTATATCACCTTTGCCATCAGTGCGTACTGCTGTCTTTCTGACCATCACATTTGACATTGATGATTTGTCTGTCGTTTGCAGTCATCGATCTCTTGCCTCGCTCGACAGGGTTCTTCCTCTTTGGCAATATGACGGTAGTGAGTTTGTAATGTGACTCACGAGCGAATCGGGCTTGACGAACTCGGTTTGCATGTCAGACCCATTGGGTGAACTTGGCGTGTATATGGGTCTATCTGGCCACTATAGCACTTCAGGTATGTGACGCCACATATCCAAATGAGAATGCCACTGAATGTTTTGATCCGTTAGGTTGTTGTCGGACTTGGAAATCGCCCCAAAGGAGAAAAGAAGCTGTATCTGTTGTCCTTTGTCATTTTTGCCATGTGAGTAAGTCTGTGAGTCCGCCTTGAGATCGTATAATTGATGGCCAGCTTCGACTCTGCAAAAGATTGAGCATATATACCATGGTTTGCGCAGTCGTATTGACGGTTAAAGCGATCCAGGTATTGTACTGTCCGAGCTCTGCGAAATCCCCAAACGAATCTGACAAAAGCTGTGATCTCAGGGCGTCTTCAAGGATGGTTCTCCCGGAGAAGGATTCAAAGACTTGTTCACGACAACCGAAGGACTGCTTGTGGTAGCCGGTCTCTCCATATTTTTGTTTTACTTCATCTCGTCCTTTTTGTTCAGGTAAGCAAAAGAGCAACACTTGGATACTGACGCTCAGTCTCGTGACGTTGAAGATATTGCTGCCGATAGGGATCCTTGGCACTTGTTCTCTTCGATGCCTCAGGTGAGTCTCTGGGCCTTTCGATCTCGTGATTGGGCTGGTTATTCCACCCTTGGCTTCCACTCAAACTGAATCGACCTGATGCACCTGTTCCGACCGTCGCATAGTATCTGGTGAGTCTGAACGGTCATCAGTACCTGTTCGGTCACTTACAGATGGTCTTCGCTGCCGATTCAGGTTATCGCACCGTCCTTCATCAACATCCTGAATGTATACGCCTTTTGCAATCTTGTGAGAATCGTGTGCTAGTTTGGTGACCTACACATGGACTGAGACAAGGGCATTCTCTCCCCAGCACGATGTCTCATGGGGAACCAAAGGCTCGGACCAGATGGAGGCGCTTCCTGCTCTGAAGGTCGAGAAGAAGGCAGATGGAGAAAAGGTCGTTCAGGATATTCAGAGAGTGAGTTTCATGGAGAGTTGCCTGTGAAAGCAAATTTGAGACTGACAGGAGCGGTGCACTCGAACGCAGGATTCCGACGAGTTGGACGATGCTTTCAAAGCAACGGTGGCCCGCTGTGTTCAACCCCTCCCTAAAGAAAAGACGGTAGAAAAGCCATCTATTGATGATCAAAACAAGACTTTCCGGTGAGTCGTGATATGCTCGCGGGTTGATTATTGCTTGATGTTCGCCAGGGTCTGATGATGCATTCCTCGTCTGGTGGAACCAGAACACGGACCCTCTTGTTCTGGTTGTTGACAAAGTATATATGTCTCTTTCTTCACCTGTCGAGTAACTGGACTGATGACCGTCTGGTATTCCATTCTTGCCACAGCGCGGCTCTTGCCATTGCTATCGTGACGAGTAGCGGAGAGGACGAGACGGTCGACAAGGTCAAAGCTTGCTTTGGTGGCGATCTCTTCAGCGACAAGGAAAAGTATGATCCGACATGTGTTAGCGAAGGTGAGAACAGCAACCGCAATGGATGTTCAGACTTTGGGTTAACTCTGGACCGGCACATCTAGCTCTGACTTCGGAGACCCAAGAGGCTCAAGATAAGACCAAGGTGCGCTTGAATGAGGGAGATTAGATAAGCGACCTCCACTGACGGCAATGCTCTCGACACCAACTCAGAATTACTTTACGATGTTGCTCTATGCCACAGCAGGCATCACCGCCATCAAGTTTTTAGGAGTAAGAATGCCTCTTTCTATGTCCATGTCATTTCAAAGGGCTCAAAATCTATCCGCAATACAGTGTCTGTGGTTTTGGATTGCTCGTCAAACAGGCCGAATGTGGCGCCGTAACTAGGCGGTGTGTGGTTGTTGAACGCTTTTCCCGCTTTTTCCATTGCTACTTGATTTGTTGCAAAAGTTTACGACATGTTACGAACGACTGTTTGCTTGATGCTTGGTGTACCTATGTTGAATGATAACAATGCACTCTGTGTTCTCAGATGCTCTCTTGCATCAAGAGGTGACACTCTTATGAAGACAAGCCATGATGATTACGATGGTTGGTGATGAATGATACATGCCACCATGCGGCAGCCATGTGATAAGAGTAATGTACATGCGATACCAGACACAATGTACACTAGTGTCGCAATGACCCATGCTAGAATCTGAGCAATCAAGCCGCATTGTCGTTGATCGAGAGATCCTCCAACGCAGACACCTCGGACCGTTCTCGCAATTTGGTAACCTTTCCAATCGCAATGGTTTTACCTGGATTTTTGGAAGCCAACAGTCAATATCATCCAGTACCATCCTGGGTGACCATGCACGAGCTCACCTTCGTCACGCAGAGTGAATCGTCCGAGCATTGGGAAATCCTTGAACCGTTCGACACAGATGGGTTGGGTCGTCTCGAGGAGAGCGACGACTCGCATACCCTTTTTACAGAAAGCAGGTGGCCTGGTTGGGCAAAAAGACACATATCGTTTTCGTTTAGCTAGTGCAAATGTAGGGCACACACCCTCCTACATCAATGACTCACTTTTTGCTTCGTCGTCCCGTCTTCTTGTCAAAGTAGCTGATCAATGATGTCAATGTGATTTCCTCGCTCAACGTGTGCAAATGAAGGATACAGCTGTATCCGGGAGCAATAATGTTTTTAGAGTCCACAATAGCCAACTGAGCTTCAAACTGAGTGGCGACCTTGATTGGTCGAATCGCCGAGGTCAAGACGAAACCGGGGCTAATGTCTTCATCATTGATACCTCGCAACCGCAGTCGAATGTTGTCTCCACAGAGGGCACCGTTGAGTTCTTCAGCACTCTCGTCAAACACGCCGGCAACTTCGACGGGCGTCTTGTTGGGCATCATCAACAGACTGTCTCCCTTTTTGACACGACCGGCTTCGAGTTTTCCGACGACCATGGTTCCCAATTCATTGTACTTTTCGGCAATCGGCAACATGGCGGGCGCATTGACTTGTCGGTCTTCGATCGGGAACGAGTCGAGGTGTTCGAGGAGACTGGTACCCTTGTACCAAGGAGCGATCTTGGGGTCGATCTTATCCTTCATGTTTTGGGCGACTTGAGCGCTGACGGGGATAAAGGTTACATCGGTCTTGGGGTTGAAACCGACCATCTTCAAGTAGGGGGAGAGCTTGCCCTCAATTTCATTGTATCGAGCCTCTTCCCAGTCCGCCGTGTCCATCTTGTTGACCACCACGACGAGCTTCTTGATACCATTGTTCTTAACCAAGAGGGCATGTTCTCGGGTTTGACCACCCTTTTCGAATCCAGTCTCAAACTCTCCCTTTCGTGCGGAAATGACCAAAACAGCAAGATCGGCCTGGGAGGAGGAAGAAATCATGGCGGGAACAAAGTTTTTGTGTCCGGGGGCATCAAGAATGGTGTACCGTCGAGCGTTGGTCTCAAAGTAGGCTCGTCCAGCTTCGACTGTCTTTCCCTTTGCTCGTTCCTTGGGATCCGAGTCGAGAGCCCACGAGAGATACCATGACTCACGACCAAGCTCCTTGGCTTCCTTTTCATACTTTTCCATGGTCCGCTTGTCGACCATGTCGGTCAGGTACAAGAGTTGTCCACCCATGGTAGACTTTCCAGCATCTACGTGTCCGATGAAGACGACATTGAGATGGGGCTTGACGTTGGGGTCGGCTTCCTCTCCACCGTACAATTCCTTCAACATGTCTTCATCGGCAACTCGAGCAGCTTCCTTGGCAATCGCATCTGCATTATTGGACGACGCTTCTCTCGTAAAGTTGGCCTTTGATTCCGCCTTGGATTCAGTCTTTTTGGTGGGTGTGGATGCGGTAGTGGTGGTAGCAGCAGTCTCTGTTTTGGTGGGCGTGGTCTCACCAGCGTCCCAATCTTCAGGTTCGGCATTGGCTTTTGTGGCGGCAGCAGCAGGTGTAGACTTTGCCTCTGCCTTGGATGGCGCTTCCGTAGATGCCTTGGCCTCCTTTGACGCCTCGTCGGTCGCCTTTTTGGCAGCTCCACCACCGATACTAACCACCTTGTTGGAACCAGCGGGCTTTTCCTCTTTAGCAGCGGCAGGTGCATCCTTTTTAGACGCATCCTGAACCTTTTTACCTCCAATACTGATAGACATGGTCTTGGCAGGTGCTGGTTTTGCGGCAGCAGATGAGCCTCCGATGCTCAAGCTCATAACCTTGGGAGGACCCGAGGACGTGGGTGGGGGTTTGAATGATTGCTTGGGGGGCAGAGTACTCGTCGTGTTGGCCTGCTTTGGCTGTTGTTGTTGCTGTTGTTGTTGCTGAGGTTGGAATTGCTGAGCTCCTCGTGGGACAAAGCCACCTTGGAATCCCTGTGGTTGACCATACCCGTACCCAGCTGCTCCACCTTGTGGGTAACCACCGTATCCACCACTCCCACCCATGGGGTATCCTCCTTGAGAAGGGTATCCGCCTTGCTGTTGCTGCTGGTAGTAACCACCACCACCACCTTGTTGATTGGCATACGGGTTGAATCCAGGCTGACCAGGTTGAGGCTGTTGTTGGCCAGCACTAGCACCATGTTGGCCAGCGCCTGGGACAAAGTTGCCACCTGGAACAAAGTTGTAAGCACCGGGATTCATTTCGTCGTCGTTGCTTGGGTGTCCTTTCCCTCGTCAAAACGTCTGGAATCCCTGTTGAAAAGGCCCTGTTTGCCCCTATCGCCCTATACTGTGGTGATGACGATCTGCCCAAAAACAAGTTTTAAGGTGCAAGCGCGCGCTTCTTTTGCGTAAAAAGAGCAGTGGACATGGTACATGTATTATTGTGAAGAAAAAAAGTCTGGTAGTGGTATGCGATTATATTTCATCTAAATGTGTCTACAAAAAAAGGTGCAGCGGTGGGGAATGGTGATACAAGGAGAGCCAAAGACCAGCAATGCCTCCAGTCCCAACCCCGACAGCGCTACATACAATAGTGATTCCAGTAGAGAGAGAGTGAGAGAGGGTTGAGCGAAAAGAAAAAGTGAATTTCAAAAGCAAACAAAAACAAAGCCCCTTCATTATGCAAGCCCTAAACTACAAGCCAGACAGACAGACGAAAAGTGTCTCACGACGAGCCAACAAAGTAGTTGAAGTTGTAGGCTTGAGGTGCCAAGTCATAAGAGAATTGACCCGTGCTGTCGTATGAAACCACATTGGCGCTGTTGCGTGCCAACGTAGCCTTGATCGAACCTTGGCCCAATGGCATCTTGATCTTGTTGAGACCGGCCTTGACGGCATACTTTTCAGCATTGTCGCCCGAAGTCAATGTGACCACACCGTCCTCCTTGGCAAAGACGAGCACGTAAACCAAGTCGTCGGTGTACTCCCACTTGTCGGGCCTAGGAATGGCCGCAGCAGTTGCTTCGGCAGCCTTGGGGTGAGGTCGGGCCCAGACGATAATCTTGTCCTCGGTAACGGTTGGGTAAGCACCCGTTTTAAAGGCAGAGACATAGTACTGGGTGACGTGCAACAAGTGGTCGTGTTCAAAGCCATCGACCCAAGCGTTGGATCCAGCAGGAAGAGCACCCTTGATGGGTCCAATGTACGAGGATTCACCATAGTCGTTCCACGTCAAAATCTCAGTAGACTTGATCCTGTCACGCATGGCAATCAATTGTTCCCATCGTCGGGCATAGAGGAAATCATCCGATCGGTAAATCCAATTCTTGTTCCACGAGTTGGCACCAAAGTGAGTGAAAAAGTAGGGAGAAATGGCAGGCATGTACTCTTTGGATCCAAGAGCGGCCATGTACTGCTCGTCACTTGAAGTGTCAAGAGGGGTACCGCCCATGGGCCAAGCCGAGTTCCAGTTCAATTCACCGTCCATCCATTCAGACGAGGCAAACGAAGAGGGGTCGGAAAAGACACTGGGGACAAAGAAAATGTCGGTACCGACAAGCCTGAGGGCAGACTTGAACATAGAGTTCCATCCTTCCTTGACAGAGCCCGTACCAAAGAAGCAGTTTTCGCCGGAAAAGGTCGAGACCAACGTCTTGCCGTCACGACGAGTCTGAGCTGAGCTCTTGGCAAACGAAGAGACCAAGCTGACCAAGTTGGCAGCATCGACCGAGCTGGAACATGACATGACCGTCATGTCCAAAGACAAAAACATGGTGAATCCGCCTACTTCCTCGGCAGCAGCATAGGCGTCCGCGATACGGGCAGATTGCCAATAGTCGGAGCCCATGTTGAGAGCGAAACCGTCGATACCAGCGTCCTTGGCAAGCTTGATGTCGTTGATCCAGTCAATCTTGGCATAGGGGTAAGTGTTTCCGACCATGAAATGAGCATACACTTCGTGCGAGTTGGAAGATCCGGGAATCTCTCCACCGACAAACTCGACCGTACCAGTCGCCGAGGGGTCAGCGACTTGAGTAGTGGTAGGTGCGGCAGAACTTGTGGTGGGCACAACCTCAGAAGTAGTTGGGACAACCTCGGAAGTGGTAGTTGGGACAACCTCGGAAGTAGAAGAAACAACCTCGGAGGTGGTAGTTGGGAGAACCTCGAAAGTAGAAGAAACAACGTCGAAAGTGGTGGTAGGCACAACCTCGGCGGAACCAGTAACAACGCCTCCAACCTCGGTCGAGGAAGAAGAGACGGATTCAGTAGTAGCGGAAACAGTCTCTGTAGAGACTACCTCGGATGTCGCAGTCGAGACGGCCTCGGAAGAGACAATCTGAGAAGAGGGAGCGCTAGTGGGGACGACCGATGAAGAAGAAGAAGAAGAGGAAGCGAGAATAGTTGTTGAAGATGCAACAGAGGCGGTGGTGGAAGCCACCAAAGATTCACTGGGTTCAGAAGTGCTCAAGGGCAAGTCTGAAGAAGTCCAGGATGAGGACGAGGAAGCAGAGGAGATGGGTGCAGCAGTGGAGGAGATGTTAAGGGGAGGAATAGCGCTGGTTGATTCCTCCCCTTTAGAAAAATCCGAATCGGTCTCCATAGGGGCGGCGCTCGACGTCATGGTAGGGACATTGGTGACCAAGTTATTGTTTGCAGGTATAGACGATGTCTCGTCGTCGTCCGCTTCACAGCCGGGAGGGGGGCTGTTCAAGACTTGGTACATGTCCATCCTATAGTCGTTTCCGCAGGTTTCTTCATTGTCACCGGCACAAGGCATAGAGCATTCGCCCTCGTCAACATATTCGGTACCGCTCTTGAGCTCGTTTCCACAGTAGCACTCCTTGCCCCATTCCATACCGGCATACGTGTAGCCGTCAGCTTCACACAAGTCGATACACTTGTCAGCGGTAAGGTCCCATTGCCAAATGTGAGAAGATCCAGACAAGATCCTATTGTTCAAGTCGGGGTCGGCAGCACATCCAACGTGGTACCACGCAGCTTCGCCTTCGACGGGAGGAGCGGTCGAGGTAGGCTGGGGAGCTTCGGTGCTGGTAGAGGTAGCGTTGGCGGTCGTGGTAGGGACAGACTCGGATTCGCTCATCGTCTCGGTAGCGGAAACGCTGGCGGATTCGGTAGCAGAAACACTGGCGGATTCGGTGGCAGACTCGGTAGCAGAAATGGGACCACTGACAGTGGCAGATGGGGTAGGTTCAGTGTGGCTATTGGTGGCCGAAGGAGCAGGTCCGCTCTTGTAAATGGTCAACTTCCAGCCGTTACCACACTGAGTACCAGAGTCACCGGCACAGGGAGTAGAGCACTCCCAGTCGTCAAAGGACCAACCGCCGCTGCCCAAGAATTCGTTTCCACAGAAACACTGCAAATAGCAAAGGGTTAATACGAGCGCGGTCATGTAAAATGCAAGAGACAGAGACTCACTTCCTGACCGTATTCGGTTCCGGCATACTTGTAACCCATTTCGTTACAAACGGTAGCACAAACAGCATTGGTGGTTTGGCTAGAGGTAAAGGCAAAGCCTTGGAGCAACCTCGATTGGTGCGACTCTTGATAACAACCTTGGTAGGACCAGCCTTCGGGAACAGACGTGGGGATATCACGAGCTTGCAACTTGGATTCCTTGGGCAATTCCGATCGAGGAGGGTGCTGCGAGATTGGGAATGCTACTCGTCAGGATCGTTGCATGGATTCAACACAAGAACTAAAGACTCACCAGACCAAACTTGTAGCCATAGTAGCTTTCATCCGCTACCTCGGAACGAGGAGGGTGGAGGCCAAACTTGTAGCCATAATAGTCTTCATCCTCGGCACGAGCAACCTTTTTGCTGTCACTGGCACCCCAGCTAAACCAAGATCGCTTTGTAGAGCCAAGCTTGCCGGCGATCGAAGGAGGAGCGTGCCTGCCGGGAGGAGCAGCCGAGGCAAAGTCGACCGAAGAGACGAGGACGAGGGAGGTCAACAAAGAGACAGTTGTAGATGTGTACATCGTGTGTCCTATTGTGTGTCTTGGATTATGTGTGAGAGAGTTGAATAAAAAAAGACGTCCGGCGTCAAGTATGTGTGTGTTTGTGTGTGCGTGTGTATGAGCTCAGCCCGTAATCGATTTGTTGTGTTGCGAACCACCAGGGAACGAGTGTCGATTTGGTTGTTGAAAGAAGAGCTGACGAGAACAGGAATCAATCCTCTCAAACGGTGTCAGGAGACGAAAAAAAAGACAAAGAAAAAGAAAGAGGTGTCTACTGGAGTGACTAGGAAGAGAGAAGGGAACGACCAGTGGGACCAGTGGACAGTGCAAGGGATTATATATTCTTGTGTGGACGAGTTCGCGTTCAAACGCGTAGACGCCATTTCTCGCCATTTTGCCACTGCAGTCGTTGCATTCGTTCGCTTAAGGCGCGTGGCTGCAAGCAGTGGCTCACCCAAGTTCTACTCGTTTCCCGCCATTTCGCGCTATCGAATGGCTGGACGCGCGTTGGCTGGATGCCCGATGCCCGATCCAGGGACACCCATGAACGTGTTCTGCAGTGAGTGTCAAATGTCTAGACAATGTACTCTCGAGGTCAATGGTCATGGGAAGATCAGTCAAGTGGCCATTCGACTGCAATCACAATGTCATTCAATGGTGGTATGGATGGACCAGCAGTTGACTTGCAATCCTCTTTGGAAAGACGACCCGCCATCTCTTTGGCTGAATGGCGCGCGCGCGGAAACGTTGGTGAATGGCGGGTTTCGCTCTTTTCGCCCTCGTATCCCCCCGCCGCCTGGCTTTACCACTTTTGGTTTCCAGAACAAGTAGTACTGTTTGCTACCTACGTCACTGGTTGACGCAGCATATTGATGATTGATTCTTTGGGTCTCGGTGTGGATGTTGATGCAACTTCCATCTTACATCTCTCCAATGTTCTTGGCGCACCAGTATAACGCAAACATGGCAAACATGACATGGTGTGTACGCAAAATCCACAAACAAAGCCATGACAAAACTACATTCAACCTTCCATGTCGTCCACTCTTTTGGACAGCGTAAATGTACCTGTCCCATGATTCGGAAAAGAAATAAAACGTCAAGACGACAACCCGCGCCAACGTCGCCGCAACAAGACAACTGACCTTCGTAGCCAATATACTGTTCAGGCGTGATACAATCTCGCCATCGACCGACAAAGATGCCACCCGATAACAAGTACCCTCGATAAATCCATCTTCCACGACCATCGGGCTGATCAGTTGATCGGGGAGACAGACGTCTTGTCAACCGCGAGCTCTACGTGGGTTGCTGGCAAGGGAAGACATGTCGACGCACCATGTACTCCTTGACCAACGTCGCCATGCCATCCCATAATCTGACTCGCCCTCGAACCAAAAACTCGCCCCACGCTGAATGGCCCTACCAGACATGACAAGCCATTGGCATTTAGCCCGGCTCGCCATTCTCGTTTTTGTATTCAACTCACCGTGCCAATCAACATGATTTCGATATCCTGATCATCTGCAACGAACCCCGCGTGTGAATCCGTCTCCAACTTGCTCTTGATGGTCCGTTCAACTTCGACAGACGATACCATGTCGTAACCTTCCAATCCTCCCAACATGGCCGCCACATGTTGATCGGTAGGATCATTCTCAAACAACTTGACCACTGCATTCGTCACCGTCGAGCTACGCCGGACATGGGCAGGTAGCATCGGGATCACCTTGTCAAATGCTGATGTAGTCGGATCAAACCCTGCGTTGAGGGTCGCAGTGGGCGGATGGGTCGCTTCATCTTGTTGATCCAATGTCGTCGTCGTTGTCGTCCTCGTCGTCGTCAACGACCCGACAGATTTGCCGTTTGGACGCACATAAATCTCTTTCAGCTTCCATACTTGAGACTGTTCCCCAAATTGACCTTGGTACAAGGCCCTTGAACCACCACCCAGCATGCTCCGATAAGCGTCAAAATCAAAGAATGACTGGATTCAAACAGTCCGACATGGTGTCTTGACGATCAGCCATCACTAGTCTGATGAGACATGTCAACACGCCCACGTACAAAATTTCCCTCCCAGCAACCCTGAAATTTGCCATACCAGTCTTGAATATCCAATCCAGGCTTCTTCGGATCTATGCATGCCCTCAGTCGTTTATAGTCTTGATCATGTATGGCCGAGTCTGTCAATGGTGGAAACCTCATATATCTAGAGTTGCGTCCTGATAACACGCGATCAGTGAATGGCCCATCTGAAACGATTCTTGGGTCATGGCTCAACTCACTTGGTCGACGATAGACGACAAGATGGTGATCCCCAGGAGGCGGAGCGATCCCCTCCCCATTCCCATGGCCCATGGCTGTAACATTCGTGACTTCTACTCTGGGCAACAATTGATCAACTCTGGCAAAGAAATTGAGCATGGCAGCGTGCGAAAGGACAGGCGGTACCAATCGAATCCGTTGGCCATAATGTTCAATCTCTGTCGTCCGAGAAACCCGCTTCTTGACGAGTAGAGGGCTATCGAGGTCTTCGGAAGGAGCTGTTTGTTCGAGGTCGTCTTCGGGAAGAGATAGGGGTAAAGGCAGTTTGGGAATAGTCCAAGGTTCGAAAAACATGTCAAACTGGGGCAACCACACAAATGTCACCGTTTCACCTCAATGTCCTCTCTGTTTTCTCTCAACATTGCGACACAACAACTCACATGACCTGCTGCAAAGACATATGGCCGTAGGATAAACAAGAATTCTTCCAACTGATCCTGATCCTCTGACAAGATTGACTGTTTCGAAGTCAAGAGCCATATTATCCAGAGCATCAGTGTCCGGCGGACGCTAGTGCTGGGAAGACCAGGTCCGACTGCCTTGTCGACCAAATCCGCTTCGTGATAGAGTCGGATATACTCTATGAGCATTCCAGATCGCTTTTCAGCTTGCTTTGATGTAGGCACAGAAGCATCGTAAAGTGATGCGGTCGAGCTGTTGGGGGATATCGATGTCTTTCTATTTCGTGGAGCATTGACAAGGTGCTCGAGGTTTCGACCGTCTAGAGCAACCGTGAATTCAGCGTATCAGCGTTTTGAGAAAGCATGCACGTTGCAAAAGATGCTACAACTCGACTCACCATTCTCAATGATCATCATGTAAATCGTCCAGAGGTCTTGTTCGGTCAACCGTTCAATATCCCTAGCCACGACCGCTAACCTGAGATCCTTGAGGGCTTCACGTCGTCGCTGTAATTCACGAGCGATACCGAGCGTATTGACTTGTCTGTTCCGCCGCAAGATCGCTCTGGTATCAAACTTGGAGGCGAATATCTTGGCATAGAGTCCAGAGTTGTTGGACAGGCATAGTCGTCCATGTATCGTTTTGGAGGTGAGGAGGAGAGGGGTCAGGGTATAAGGAGGCGACTGAGAACCGGCGGCCAGGCTGAGGTGGAGTGCTATCCGCGAAAGGATCTCGGTCGGGATATCCTCGAGCGGTGAATACTCCATGGTCATCCTAGTATAAAAAGGTGTAAGCCTGTTGCCACCAGAGTACGTGCAAGTTGTACCTTTTCTCTCTGTGGCTCCATCGATTCCGACATTGAGAATTGATTCCCGTTCGGAGATCGCCGTCTTCGTCGCTCTAATCTCCCGCCGACCGATTCGTGCGGAAAAAGTACCAAAGTATGACTCTTTCAATGTTGGATATCGGATACCAGTATAACAGTACCAAAGTATGACTCTTTCAATGTTGGACTGCATGCTGCATGACGTTGTTATACAATGGCAATGATTTCCATGCTATGCACGTTGCTCTATTTGAGTGATTCTACTGCTACTGCTGCTGCCATTGCACCGAATCCATGGCCTCTGTTACCTTGTGTTGGGCTCGACGTTTTGCCTTTGCCTCCATCCTCGCCTGTCGCTTTCTTCGATTTCGCTCTGCATTCTTTTTAAACCAAAACTTGTCTTCACGCTCAAGAATCACGTTGAGGCTGGCAGTATTGGACGAGATACGGGCAAGGTGTTCGGGTAATGAGAAGCGAAGGGATGAATGGTCTTCAAAGTCCGTGTCCTGAGGCTCGGGAGGCGCAGAGGCGGCAGCGGCCTTGTCGTCCCAAGATACACCCAGGGTCTCGGCGAGAGGTGATGTAAAGAATGTGGGTATAGCGGGAGGCAGAGTATCATCTGGTCTACTAAACAGAGACAATGTTGATGGTTGGTCGTAAAAGGCCATCGACGTGGCGTCGGTATCGGGCTCCAAATCCTTGCCCGTCATCAATTTGAATTCTTGCATGTAAAAGTCTCTGACTTGCTTGATTTCGGCGTTCAACTGTTTTGAGGTCTGGTTTACAAATGCTGTCTTGCCTGGGTTGGTGTGACCTCCAATACGCTTGTTTTCGCGAATGACTCGATAAAGGGGAAGAACGAGCTTGTGATCAAAGTCCATTTGAGGGCGGTGGCATTGACTTAGCAAAGTCTGGCGGTAATGCTCGACGGTCGCGAGCCGATTTTGGTTTGCTGCATCGTTATCAGTCCAAGGATTGGCAATGACGTAACGTCTCAGTTCATCACACAAGTAATTGATTCGGATCCAGATTCGCAAAAATTTGGCATGCCTCGTTTTGAACTCCCGGGCTGCACTTCTGACAAAGTGGAAACCCAAGTCCATTGCCCTGTTGCGTTCTGCTCGGTTGGGGGGAAGTGTTGCTGTTGCTGCGCATGCTTGGGTCATGATTCTATATGTCAGACCGTTTGCAAGGTACGTGTGATCTTGATACTGGATGTGTCGTCTATTTGTGGGCACTTGAGTTGAGAGTTTGGGGATCACAACGGACGGTAACTCTAATGGCATGTAGATGGGGGTGAGAAAGTCTTCAAAGGGTCTGATGGGGAACGAGGGCAAGTTGGGTTTCGCCAAGACTGTTGCCACAGGGTCCTCGGCAGTGGGACGAGGCTGTTTTGCTCTACCGAAAAAGTCTAACCGTTGGCCGCTATCCTCTTCCCGTTTCATGGCTTCCGCTAGCGTCACAGGTTCATCAACCTCTGTGGCAGCCGTCCGTACCGTCTCCTCTTCCGTTGGGGCTTGCGTCGATTCTTCTCCAGTCACTTGCATGACCCGAATGGGATCTACGTCTGAGATGGGTTTTGAGATGTCCGTGAGCCTGACGATGCCTGATCTATTTGAAGGTTGAGACAAGACTTCGAAAGCTTGTAGCATCGAATCTAGCTGCTCGCGCAAAGCAAACCATGCAACAACCGTGTTGAGGGAAAATCCGTTGATATGAGCAGCCAATTTCCCTTGTTGATCCCGAAAGACAGATGGGGGTGCTCGGTCGTAGAAGCCGAGCCTGCGAGAACCTTGGGGATTTTGATCAGAGTGCTCCAATGCATCATCTACTTCTTGTTGCCAATCATCATTTGTAGAAGATTGCTGTTGCTTTCTTCGATGTGGTGGTGAGAGGGAGTCAGGCGTAGCATCAGGAAAGTGTAAATCAATACCGTAGGCTGTTCGCAACAGGTTGGTAAATGTCTTTTCGTTGCGGCTGATCTGAGCGATTTTGAGAAGCAGGTCCATGGACATTTGACTGTGCTTGCCGTTGGTGTTCTCATGACTGGCTTTCAAAAGATTTGAGAGATAGACGGCGATTTCTGGTGGGAAAAAGGGTTCCATTTTGGCGACCTCTCGATGACCGATTCCGGTACTAAATTGCGAATCTTTTCTGGCTTCCTTTTTCGCGATTCCCTCATAAACACCTTGTCTCCGAGAAACCCACTTGGCCAAGACGGACAGTCTGAGGTCGTACAAGTTTCGAATATCGAATCCCGCCATGAGCATCTCCTTGGCAACTTGTTCAGATCCCTCGAGGTGTCCCACAAGTGCAAAAGATTTAATGATAAACAAGTAGTCAGACTCGTCTAGCACCCTGATACGATGCTTTGTTGGTGGATTCTGAGATCGGTTTGCTTCATCTTCAAGCTTTCGCAAAACGGACACGACATATCGCAACCGAGGCTCCCACTTGAAAGCTGTCACTTTCGACATGTCGTCTGTTTCCGTTGTGCTGTGGCGAGTCTTCCAACTGTCTTCGACTATCAGCTGACGGGGAGGTGAGACCATTCTCAAAACCTTTTTGAGCACTGGAATCGGAAGGCTTCTTTGGGTGTCAGGTGAGAGGTTGCCAAAAGCGTCCCAGACCATGTCGTGAATGGGTTCAGAGGCACGTTGAGATGGTGATGCCTCGAGAAGGTTTCCGAGTAAGCTGACCAGCCGATCCTCGTACACGGAAGCCACACCCGCATCCTTTTCTTTGGCTGATTGTACAGACTGAGCATGGTGACTGGACGGACCAGGATCCTGAAGCGACGATGATGATGGTAACTTTTGATTTGCACGGTCTGACAGGGTCGTTGCCTCACTTGATGGTCCAGATGCTGCTAATGCCGGTTGGGCATAATTGCGTACCTGATGTTGACGGCCACTGACATGGTTCAAGGCGTTGGTCACTGTCTTTCAACTGTTGTTCATTTAAATGTCATGACTCACGCATTTCGAGCCGCCAACACTCGTGCAAACGCTCTCCTGGGCAGCATTGAGCCCTAGACTTGGACTATGGTTGACATCCAGGCCCAGCTGGATGATTTGTGTGATTGTTTACTTTGAACTCCCACCCTGCTCACCTGTCTTTACGACTTTTATCTGACAAGCAGCAGGTCACTGACCAGCTGAACCCCGGCGCTTCACTGCAGACGCGTCGCCCTCGTGAGAAAGCGCGCGCATTAAGTGGCAGTGGCAGTGGCATTGGGAATACAGTAGGTTGTATGGGATATGGGCAGTATGGGGGTATGGCATATGGCATATGGCATTTCAAAATGCTAGACTAGACCACGACAAATGTACCATTCGTCTGAGCAATCGCTTCCTGTTTCAACATGGTCCACCTATCCTCAGTGACCTCTTGATTGATGTCTCTTGTGACGGATGGGCCCCTAATCCAGACCTATGAATAAACAAGGCAACGTGAGTATATACCAACGAGGGCTGCGCAGAGTAACAGTCCAAGTGTCACACATACTTTTCCTCTTGGGTCCCCACCAGATTCCACAGCTTCGACCGTATCTCCCACGAGCATGACCTCTATGTTGCTCGCAGGTGGGCCCGTATGCATTTTTCCAGCTGTGAATGACCCCTTTTCTTGATCCGCCGTCTTGATTGTAGACTGTTGCAGGTCATTGAAATGAGAAACAAATACGGGGCCCGTCGATACCGGGCACTTGTAAAGACGTGTAAAGGGTATAGATAATAACAGGTGAGCTTGTAGTGATAGTTCTGCATCCGGAGCATTGTCTGTTGTGATAGTCAGGGTCAGCAGTGAGATTGGCCGTTTGATCAGCTAGCTCATGGCTTACCATCGACGACTATGAGAGCACGTAAACGGTCCAATCCCAACTCTCGTTTGGCCGAGTTCCAAACCAACCTGTCCGCCCACCAGCTTTGACCCACATACCCCTCGTCCAGTCCAGCCAATCTTTGACGTTCGGCCATCGAGTAGAACAAGGAAGAACAGGTGATATGGGCTAGCTTTTGGCAAATGACGCCAAGATCCGCCGTACGACTATTGGTGGAGAAACAGTTCAAAAATCAATTCATACTACTTGATGTTTGCAAGACAGCCCGACTCACATGAAAGCTATCGTGGCTTCACTTGCACTGTCCACGCTCCCCTTGACCTCACCTCGAACAGTCAATTGTGTATGTCTCGCCATGAACCCGGCCCCAGCATAGACACTCGCGAGGGCTATTGTCAACCCAAAAGGCTCGTTCATGTCCAATGAAGATTTGATGACGTCTTTCCTCTTTGACGTCGGGCGCTGAGAAGCGGGAAACAGGGAAAGTAAAGAGGCCATGCCAGATGTGATATTCTAGTGGTATCATAGGGATCAATGAACGAACAGTGTGAGAATAATCATACAACTCAAAGCAGATGTGATGCACTCACTAAATTGGTAACTTCCAAGAGATGTGGATTTGATACATCTCTACCGCGGGCGAGGTATGAAAGACAATGGACATCTTCGGGCTCTGTGAGTGCATCGGTTAGTTGACCATGCATTTGGGTCAAATTACCGAGTTCACTGACCTGGTTTCGCCCACTGTCCAACGATTGAGTCATCAAAATCGACCGTCAACAAACTCGCATAGGTGATGACATGAATCCCACGTTGTTCGGCGATTTTCACCAGCATGGGGATATCAGCCTCTTCATCTTGATCTTGCTGTCGCTCGTCGTTGCCTTGGCCAGGAACGAGAACGACAACAGCTTTGGGCTGGTCGCCATATGACGAGTGCTGTCCCTCATCTGGCTCTGCAACATGTTTGGCCCCAGTCTTTTCGTCTTCAATGACTTCGGCCATTTGTTCCAGAATACCATGAAGCAAGTCCGCTTGAGCAAACACGATGCGAGGCCGCACATGGTCTTCCGACTCGAGGGCTGATACCAGAAAGATGGGATTACTGAGTGTGATCAAACCAAGTGAGGTCGAGAGTGATCGAGCCAAATGAAGTGTCAAGAGTTCCAGCGAGGTCGGGAGGAGGGACAAGATGTACGTTGGGTTGGATGTGCGAGTGTGTAACGAGGGGACCAGCGAAGGGTACTTTGAGCAGAGTCCATGTACAAGTCGAGCACCAAGTTGAAAGAGGTCATGATTTCCACACTGTACGCAAAAGTCGTGATATGAATACTAGAATGACTACCTTGAGCTTCACACGGAGCCCACCTTTACTCCAAACCTCATCGGAATCGACCGGGGATCCGACTTTGCAAGCAACACATCCGCGACGGTCTTGGTCGAGCCCGAAGGTTTCGTAGCGAGCTTTCAACAAGGTCTGTCAGTCACCAAGGCTCGAATCAGCTCAAGTCAATCCACTCACCGGTGTTCCATGTCCCGTCGCCCATGACCTATAAATCCCACTCTGGCCCGCCTTTCGTGTCTTGCCGACTTCAGATTGCTTTTGGAGGAGTAAGGGATGTACAAGCGGCGTGTAGGAGGAAAAATACCTGATCCAGATAGCCAGGCCAATGATGGCTGACAAGAGCCAAAATGAAGTGTCTGTAAACTCCCACTCAAAAGGCATTCTTGTGGTGTACCCTTGCGAGGGATTTCTGTGAGACGAGCAAGAGAGTACGTCTTTGTGAGTTGTGACTTTGAATTTGTCAACAAGTCGCCGTCATCAAATGGGCGGCATCGAGTAGTAATATCGTGATATTCAGGATGCATATGGTATCACCACATACACACTGTATATGCGTGGGTGGGTACTGTATTCACCATACAAGCATTGCAAGTCGGTGAACGACTACCTTTCTGGTCTCTGTACATGACAATTGAGGAAATAGTCGATATAGTAGATTCTCATTGAGCTCGTAATCAGCGCATGACTATACGACTACAAAACACGACTGATACTGATCTCACTCGTCATCACTATCATCGTCAAGATCCTGCATTGTGATGGCATCCGGATTGACTACCGCAGCTGAATCTTCGTCAGCCGCAGGGGCAGCACCAGCCGCCGTTGTGTTCGATCTGACAAAGCTGGGGGCCGACGTCGTCGCTGCTGCATTTTCACGCTCGATGGCGGCCATAGGGTCGGATTCATCAGCGGCCTGGTTTTCAGTGCCCTGGCGCAGTCCTTGACGGGCTGCTTGAGCTTGTGCCGCGATATAGCTCGCCCTGGAAAGGTTTATCGGGTCAGACTATGCTGTCATCTCGGCTCGGACAATACGACTCACTCGGTGTTGAATGCCGCTTGGACGGATCGCTTGATGCGAAGCATCTCCCTGAAGGTATCTTCCGAACCGTGGTCGACTGCAAAGGGAACAGCGTCAGCAATCCCCCGCAACAGCACATGAATCGAGCAAATGCACATACTCTCGAAAGCATTCCACTCGGCCCAAAAGGCTTGACCACTTCGCGGGTCACAAAACTGCGATGCGTGCGCATAAATGGCACGGGCACGGTCAATCTCACCGAGTTTACGTTCGAGAGAAGCAAATCGGAGGCACATGTCGACTGTTTGAGCATCCGGAAGGGTTGCGATGGCTTGTTGGTAGATGGGTCGAGTAGAGGGCAGTCCGTAATGAGTTGCGGCTTTGGCAATATAGATTGTAAACATCTGACACAACAAATTAGGGGAGTAAGCCTCTCATTAGACACGATGCAAATCACACGGCACGAGCTTACCTCCATTCGATCTTCGGACTGCACCTTGCTCACAGCACGTTCGTAAATCGCCATGGCTCGTCGTCCCAAACCATACTCTTCTTCCAACTGAGCATACATGAGGAAAATGTCCTTGCAGTACTTTTCTGGACAAGATTCCAATGCTTGTTCAAACAAGTCTCTCGCTCGTTCCAGTTTGCTTCCTTTGTAACGCGTGATGAATGCGGAAAGATAGAGGTTCCAGAGTTCGTAAGCGACGGGAAAGGAGAAGAGGTCGATACCACGTTCGTAAATCTTGAACGATTCCTCGTGGTAGGCTTGGGAGGAGAGGAACTGGGCGTAATTGACAATCGTCTGAGCTGAAGCGATCTTCAATGCGAGAATTCGATCGTAGATGGCTGTCGTAGAGGCCACTGACCCAATCGACTCTTCAAGGTCGACGTAGAAACTCCACAGTTTGAGCGATTTGAGAAGTCTCGTTTGGACGGGCACATTCGCGTCATAAAAGTTGATCTTTTTAACATCACGATCAGATCGACCTTGAGTGTCAGTGGCTCGTTGCAACAGCTTGAGAGCAGCTGAATAATTCTCATGACGGAGCTCCAGTTCAGCATATTCGATCCAGACCTCGGCGAGCTCATCGACCGTTTTGAAAGGGATCCGAACGGCCTTCTCGAAGATCTCACGGGCCGAGTCCAAGTCAGGCGAAGCGTCTTGGGCGGTCCCACCTGTTTCGTAAAACTTGGCAAAGTTGACGATGAGGGTGTTGAGAGGTCCAATAGCCTTTTTGGGATTGACGGCATCCATGGCACGGGTATATGTGTCAATGATCTTGGCATCGATCTCTGCCTTCTCTTCGTCCTGTGTCGTGTACAAGGCCACGCGCTTCTCCCACTCCACCACTTCGTTGGGATTACGTCGGAGAAGGACGTCGTTGAGCAAAAATGGTCGACGAGTGATGAGCTGTTCAAAGTGGGCCATCCGCTCGTCTAGTTCAGCTTCGAGACCCGGTCCGTCGTCTTCGTCGTCGTCTTCATCAGCACCGCTGTCGAGGGCGGCCATCAAGCTTGAAACGACAGTCTCTTCAAACTCGACGTATGCATCAAACACGACGGTAAAGTCCTTGATAGAGACGACCGTTTCGAGGGCATGTTCAAAAGTGCTAGTCGCTGTCGCAAAGTCTCCAAGCTTGATATAGTAGGTGGCCAGCGAAGTGTAGAGGTGGCCAGCTTGGTCAGAGAAGAGCTTGAGAAACATGTGGACGATGTGAGAGACGGGGAGGAGGGTGGGCGAGGAGGGCGACGTGAAATCGCGAGGGAAGAGGAAAGTGTCGGATTGACCAGACGTCTTGGAAGCCGCTTTGAATTGCTCAATAGGGACAGGTGCACCTTCGAAGCGAATGAGGGGGCCATCAGCGGGCTTTTCTGTTGCTTCAGAGGTTGCAGACTGCTCAGTCTCTTTTTGTTGATTCCTTTTCCATTCTTGTTCTGCTTCCACATCCATGCCCACTTCTTCGGCATACTCATTAATCAACTCGAGCCAGTCGGTGATCAGTTGAAACACTGATTTTCCCTCTGTTGATGTCCACTTGCCTGACTGCATTCGATCAATCATGGCCAATAGATACTTGCTCGCTCTCAATGGCCTCGGGTGGTCGCCGTCAAGGAGATGTTGCGTAACGTGACGTTCAGTAAGCTCCATGTCCACATCAAGCAGACGAGCCCACACACGGTCGCAAGATTCAGGCGATGCCCGAGTTTCGGCCCAGAGGAGGTAGAGCCCCCAAATGCGGGCATGGAGAGAAGGAGGGAGTGTCCGAAGTGCGCGGTCAAACGTTTTGCGTGCATAGGTGTGGGCGAAGACGGATGGGCAAAGAGGATGAATGAGTGTAGTCAGGTGAAGCAACCAGATTCCCGGGAGCTGGGCATATGGTATGTGATCAGCCCTCTATACCCTGGGTCAGTCATACACACACAAACATGACACTCACATGAGGTAAACACTGGATAGCTCGCTCCCCCGTCGCGACAAGACTTTTCCATTCGAGGTATCCAACGGTCCCATCGAGTCCGCCGGTCCACTTGCATTCACTGGCAGCAAACTCAAGTGTATGGGTCACGCTGAGCTTGGTCGATGCTGCCCTTCCTGCATTGGCCTTGTGAGCTTTCACCGCGGCAGGGTCAAGGGGCCCAAGGATGAAAGACTGCCGGGTTGTCAGGTAGCGTTTCCAGAGTTTGTACGAGGTGGGAAAGATGGCGAGAGCTCGTTCGTAGATGAGAGTGAGCTGTTCGAGTTTACGTTGACTCGAGGGAGTTGCCAAGGGTCCTAGTAGTTCATCGTTTTGATTGTCCTTGCTCCCATCAGCATCGTTTCCCGGTCTCTTGCTGATAGTGTCTGCATAGCGAATCCACGCATTCAAATGGTCAGGGTGTACCGCCAAATCCTCTTCAATCGCCAAGGATCCCACATCGATCAGATCGGGCCTTGTCAAGGGTGACGGCGGAGGGACCGTAAGTGAAAGCATTGGCTGAGTTGTCTCGATGACGGATAGTGATGATATTGTAGTAGTACAGTAAATGTTTTGAGTAGAAGCACGAAAAAAGTCGTCTACTACTTGGTTTGCTGTTCAGCATGTACATGTTCCGCCGTCGACTCTATTCGACATTCCCACTGCCCCCACCGCTTCCCTATGCTCCGACATCTATCCCTTTCCAGAGGCAGATAGAGTCTCTGACAGAGGCGGTGGCAGGCAGCGCCGGCAGGACTGAACATGAACCGGCTACAGGTGACGATGGCGACGATGGGGGAACTTGGCATCTGTGGACGCAAATGGACTCTTCGCTACATCCACATGTGCCGTCGACGACCGTCATTGACCTTCTCAAATGCCAACTCCAAGTCTTTCGGTCGGAACATGTTGACAGAATCAAACAATTGATCAAGGTCATCGCTCAACAAAATAGGCAATTAGCACCTGCTGATATCGAACCGATCATCAATGTTGTCTGGAAAGAACTCGACCCCAAGTCTCGTGAGACTATAGCAGAGGATCTCATGGGAGTTGTAGATGGAACGGACCCGTCAAAACTGCCACCAGCGTTACGAGCTGCCTACATTGAGATTCAATGGCAGTCTCACACAAAACACTTGAGTCAAGACCAAGGGAGACAATGGATTAGGCAGCTCGTTAGCAGCGGATTCTTGGACCACACGGCAGTCAAGCTGGAATGGATTACTAGTTGGACATCATCAACCCGGTCGACTCTTGAATCTTTCCACGAGTTGTATGCACTCGGCCGGCCTGTCCAGCTCGATTCTGCTCTGCAAATACAGCTCAACGAGATACTCATGCACCGCCTCACGAGTCCACTGGAGCCTCATGGTCAAGCCGCCGTGGAAGACGATCTGATCATCTCGCTGTTATCGAGTCCTACCATCAAAGTGATTTGGCTTCAATCACTTGATCAGCTTTCCGGCCGCATTGAGGGCATGGAACGTCTAATCCTCAGTGGACCACTGTGGCAAGCTACTCGGGAACTCAGAGACGACGGGAACTCTTCATCGATGGACTTCGCCAGGGCACAACAATCTTTAACAGCCAGAACTGAAGCCCTGAACATGGCCCTGAAACCGGCCTTGCTGAATGATAAACTTGTTCACGAGGCACTACGGACACTGGCCGTCTCTTGTTTGATGTACAATTATCTCACCGCCGCTCGATTGGAATGTTCAACGACACCATGTCCCCCTGGGCTGGACGTTGATCACAAGGCCGTCATTTCCGTATTCGAACTCATCTCGACATTGCATAGCACACCTCACAAGCTGGATGCGAAAACACTTGAAGAGGATCTCGTGAGAACAGCGTGGTTCATATCCGAATCACTGACGCCGCCTGGAAACGACAAGACACTACAGCCTGTAGTCCCACTTCTCTCTGTGAGAACACGAAAGACCGTGATCAAGACACTGGCCAGCCTCGTTGCGACGGATTTGAGATTGTCAAAACCAATCAATTCATGGTACCTTCATCTGTCCAGGCAGATGCAAGCACGAGAACGCGAGTACAAGCAGTGGTGTGTTTGGGTACGCAAAGTTGCTGATACTATTCAGCCCATGGCGTCGAGAGAAGAGACCCTCGTCCCGCTGATGTTGCAAATGTACCTGGATGAACACTTGAAGGATTCAAACGTGAGTTGTTCCCCTCCTTAAAACTGCCATTACTTGACCAAGATATTCACGCTTTGGGCAGTCTTCTCAGTCAGTCAAAGACACTGCGCAGATAGATGCCATCGCCGACTTGTTTCCCCGCCTCACCAACGTTCAACACGCTGAACGCGTACGATTTCTGCTCAGCAGGCACACGTACGACCTGGTCGAGCCCTTTATTGAAAGACTTGCACGGGATGTTCCCCAGCTCATACCAGAGGAAGTCGAGACCAAAGATGCATGGCGACAATTACGACTGGCTGTCAGCCATTGGCGACGTCAGATGCGAAAGGCACAAAAGGGTGGCGAGAGCGAAGACGGACCAACAGAACACCTTGTTCGGTGAAATGTCACCCATTTTGCACACTTGGACGCCCACCAAATTTCATTGACACCTGGAACCCTGGTCGATTGGATGCAATCTATGTCAACAACTCAGGTTGACATTTGCCTCTGGTACATTCGGCATGATGCACAGGCACACAGAGTCCATCGTGCTCAAACATGTTGCCCAGTGTCAGCATCGCAGCATTCCCCAACCCATGGAAACATTAGCATATCAACAGCGCATCTGTCAAACGCAGCATATCATAATCACACATCATGTCCTTGTAGCTTTGTACCGGTAAAAACATATGCATGAGCTTGTGCGTATATATCTCATGATGAACAACTATACAAAAGAGTACATGTGCCCCTGTCAATGAGTCCGGGGCCGAAACAAGAGAGACATACGAATATCGAATTGCTTCATTGATGGCGTGTGTGGTTTTGAAAAAGAGTGACAGTGCTAGATAATGGGCGAAGCTCCACCGGCAGCACTCGCCGGTCGGTGGTACGAAGGTGGCGGAGGTTGAGACGCACCGTTACCCGGCTGACCTTGTTGCTGAGAAGGAGGAGGGGGTGGACCGGGCATCATTCCGTGTTGAGGCGGCATGCCCATGCCGGGACCCATATGCCCTGGCCCATGGGCGTGAGGAGGCCCGCCATGAGGGTGTTGTTGCATGCCTGGGGGTGGTGGGGGCGGTGGCAGCGAGATACCAAGCTGAGCCATGGACGCTGGCATTCCTGGGCAATCTCGATGAGATGAGAGTACGGCAGACAGCCGACCGACTTCGTCCGTCAAATTTTGAATGATTGAGCGCAGCCGGTCATTTTCACCACTCAGGCCTTGGTTTTCCGTTTGGAGTTGATTCAACCAAGCCTTCTTGCGCTGCCTACATTTGAGTGCGGCTGTGGAAAATCCGAATGGTGAGCTGGGTACTTTGAATTGCATACGCTCACTGGATATCACTACTCACCTTGCCTGTTCCTTTCCAAAAAGTTTTTCCGCTTTTCTTCTTCCGTCTCTGGCTTGCCGTTGGGTCCCAACTCTTCGCCACCCACAAGACTACCGGATCGATACGCATTCATGTCCTCGGCATCGGCATCGTCCATCTGATAATCCGGTGAGACTTCATTCTTCTTACCCCGTTTGGACCGCGCAGACCCGGCAGGACCCTTGGCGGCGTCTTCAGATTTTCGTTTGCTCCCTCGGGCCGACCCACCAGTGGCGCTCTTTTTACGAACCCCGATCTTGGTGTCCTCGTCTTGCTCTCGTTTACTCAACTCTTGATGAGCTTGACTGAGCAAGAAGAGGCCGTTGACAGCACCCTGTTGACCAGGAGCAGCAGGAGCAGGAGCACCAGGCGGTGCAGAGCCTTCGTACTGGCCGTGGTGAAGATGAGAGGGCGCCATGCCTTCGTGTGGATGGCGTGGAGGGAGAGGGTGGGGACCGTAATTTTGATTGCCATTGTTGTGTGGTACGGGACCCATGGGTTGTTGCGGAAAGTACGAGTCGGCGTGATGCATCACTCGTGGTGGTTGAGGGCGGCCATGCTGTGGTTGCTGCCCTTGCTGAGGTTGCGAGGATGGTTGTTGGGGTTGCTGTTGTGGCGGAGGCGGGGGTTGCTGTCGCTGTTGTGCATGTTGTTGTTGCTGCTGTTGTTGTTCTGATCGTGGCTGTTGCGATGGCGCGGGGTGCGAATATTGATTGTTAGAGTCTGCACTGTACCGTCGGTCATTTTCACGCTGTTGCTCTTCCCGGTCCATTTGATTAATGACACCAGTCAATGCATTGAGTGTGTTGGGCGTGATATCAGGCAGCTGATTCGATCCAGGTGGGCCATGTTGAGCGAGCTGTTGAGATGTCGCCAATTTGGATCCCCCAGCGGCGGGATCCGAGCTACCGCCGCCGCCGCCGCCTGGCTTGGTAGCGTCACCATGGGCTATCTGACCATTTGCACTACTACTCGCTCCACCGGGATTACCTGTCGCTCCACCCGGCGTATTGTTGGTGACCATGTTCAAAAACGCTGCCGTGTTGGGACTGGGGAGTGGGAACGAACCAAGTCCATTCATCATGGACCCGAGTCCCATCATACTGCCGAACCCTGGCGTGAAGCCAGAGCCACCGCCGGGGGTGAAGCCGGTTCTAAATGTCGCAGGATCCAATGCTGATGATCCGCCGGCTAGGGGCGTGTGGCTGATACCATTGGGATTATTTGAATCGTTTTGGGCAGATCCGTTGGCTTCCTTGTTGCCGCTGGCCCCATGTGGACTGGTACGATTTTCAGCTGGACCTGTCAACATGGCTGGAGAGAGTGGGCCAGCTCGCAAAGAGGAAGATAGACCGGACCATGAAAAGTGGGGTCCGTTACCGGGCTCCAGAGAAGCCGGGGATGTAAGGGCAGACACTGGAGGCAACGCGGTCGTGGGCGTTCTACGATGTGAACCTTCCTGATCGTGTCTTGAACGCTTGGAAGCCGAGGCAGCCGCATCGTCTCTCGAATCGCTAGCTTCAGTCTTGTCATTGTCGCCGTGCTTGTCTCCAGCAGAGGAAGATTGGCGGGAAGCTGGGGTCGGGTGGCTTTGGCCACTGGTCGAGCTTCTTGAAAAGGATTGTTCAAAAGGATTGGGTTCCAATTCAAACTTTGACTTTGAAGCTGCTGGTACCGGTGGTCGAATAGGCGGTCGGGCCAGAACAGCTGGTTGATTTTTCTTTTCGTCGACTTCGGGACCACCTGTGAGCGTAATGGTCATTGTGTCACAAGGAGTTGGCAGACCGTGGCGAACAAGGCCATCGAGTTGAGACATGAATGTGTTTTGTCGAGGCCGAGGTTTTTGGGATTCAATGGGAAATGGCGACCAATCGACCCAAGAAGCAATGATATCATCCGTGTTGTGAGCATCGAGGCAAGCGTTGGGGCAAGGAAGGGAAAGGGCAACATGCTCGGTCAGTACATCAGCTTTGAACATGTTGGAACAGACATCGATCACCGTCGCGGCAGGGTGCAAGTCGCTTCCCAACGATATGGAGTCAATGGCAATGGAAAGGGTGTCATCCATCATCGATTCCAGACTGCATGACGGTATAAGTACGATGTAATTTTCTTCCACCGAGTTTGTCAGTGTACCTTTGAGCGATACACTGCATGGTCCTCCTTTGACCTTGGTCTAGTCGGGTCGAGTCGCCTAGGTGACCTTGCACAGCAGCACACGACGGGGAACGATACAAGCAAACGAGCAAAGAATTGACTTGCCTTTGGTTTCTGCCGTTGGGTCGACTTTACTATCCTGCGCGTCACTACCCATCACCTTTTCGTTCGATACCACTACTTTGGGTCCTCCTTCTGGTGGTGTAGGTCCGTTGACGGCGCCAGCTGAAGTTGGCCGCGGGCTTGGACCGTTTTCGGCAGGCTTGCCTCGTGTTGATGTGGGTGCAGATCCAGACATTGTTCAAGCCTTGTTACGACGCGATTCTCTTTGAGCTGTGTTGAATTGTTTTGTGGAATCGACGGTATGGCCTCTCGTTGCAGACAAGCAAGGTGCAATCCCTGTTGCCCACTGTTGCCCTGAGACGTAATGTCGTCACACTGGGTGATGTCGGAGTAGAGCAGTCCTGTCAATGTCGCTATTCGAACTCGACTGGTCGCTGTGATCAGTAACCAAAAAAAAAATCAGTCCAGCAGTCGGTCGGGGACAAGCCACGCCGGTGTGGTCGAGGTATGCATGTAAGTTGAACATGATGACCATAGATGGGCATGTGAGCATGTTGTCAGTGTGATTGAGAAAGAGGTTGACCATGGTCGAGACCGAGATTTCCAACGAGTGTCAGATTTTCACAGTATGCCCAAAGTAGCAGTTCAGCGGCCAATGGATATCATTTTTCATGCATGAGGGTTTTCCGAGTGAAAAGCACCAGCAAGTCAACCATCTCATTCTCTCTGTGTGGTGAATAGCAGTCAGAGTGGGACTGACCTTTGGTGTGGTAATAATGACTTGTGTATTCCGAGGGAAGCTGTTATGACTATTGTGTGTGGCGATGACGTCGAGAAGTTGCTGATCGATGATCAAACTGGCCCTTCGGTGACGCTTGTGACGCCTTATATGACGTCGTTGGCCACCAGTCCCGCGCCGCAACAAGTTTTAAGGAGCTCACTCTCGCGCGAGACAATACCGTGGCAATATGTGCCGTGTCAATAGTGAGGTCAGGTCAATGGGCTACAAATGGACTCAAAGCACAAGCAAGGCCTGTAGGTTACTGTATACTGTATTCAATGTATTGTATATTGTATATGCATGGCATGATCAGGATCCATTCACATAAGAAGGCGATGTTGCGCCACGGGCAGACGAATCAGCCTGTCCGCCTCGCAAAGGGAAACCACCCGGCGCAGCATTCGCTAGGGATCCGCTGTCAAACCGAGGATGCCCAAAAGGTGGGCCTCCTGGAGATGCCGCCCATGTGTGTCCTGGTTGGGTGGTAGGAGGAAGCGGTGCTTGACCCCAAATACTGCTGGGTGATCCTCCAAACGCTGGGCCGTTCCAAGAAGGTGCACTCATGTTGGAGCCAGCTGGACCCCACGTTTGTCCAGGCGCGGCAGCCGTATGCGATACTCGTCGAGGTGCAGGCATAATGACCTCGTCATCTCCAGACGACAAGGCGGCAGATCCAAGAACTTGTCCGACAGGAGGCGGTGCCAGGTTAGCCTTGCGTGGTAGACCAGGTGCATTGCTTTCGTGGGAGACATCACCTGGCGCATGCGGTCGAGGTCGTCCAATCGGTTGAATAGGTCCAATGGGTTCGTGTCGAAGTGATGCAGCGGGGCGGAAGTCAGGCAACGTTGCCGTCAGAATCGGAGTTGTATGCTGAGATGTATGAGGCATCGGTGGTTTCACCAGAGGTGATGTCATGGAAGCAAACCTGGGATCCGAGTTGGGAGTGGGCATGTACATGACATCTCCAGGGAAACGGCCACCATGATCACGCATGGACCCCGATGGCACACCGGCCGAAGGCGTTTGAGACATGCTCATGGGAACTCGCGAGAAGCTGCCTTGGGAAACCTGATCTTCGCGACTGCCGCTGGCAAGCGTTCGAGAAAGAGTCGCTGATGGCTCCATACTTTCAAAAGACGGACTTCGCAGACTGCTCATCTGAGATCCCGTCGAGAGTCCAGGTGGTAGAGACATTTGAGCCGCAACATGTTTCTGCTCTTGTACGGGTGACTGTTGAACAGGCGCCTTGCGGAAAGGTGGAGATGCCTCATCTTGGACGATGGCCGATGTAGGGGATGATGCTACCGGTAATCGAGGTGGAGGCGCAGGTGTCGTGCGGGGAGAAGGTTTGGCTGACGAAGCCTTTGACGAAGCTTTAGGAGGTTGAGACGTTTCATTGCGGGATGCTACCATGCTATCGGCACCATTGCTTCCCACAGACGATTGCTTGCCTTGTGAGACTTGCCCAGACGACTTTGTCTTGCGGGATTTGGCTAGCTGTTCTGCTATGACAGCGCTCTTGGCAGCTGCCGCTCGCTGCTGAGCAGCCAGTCGTGCTGCCGCTTGAGCCTCCACGGCTGCCTTCTTTTCACGTTCCCGTTCAGCTTGCACAGCTTTAGCCTTGGCAGCCTCGGCTTGTCGGCGCTCTGCAGCAGCAGCCTTGGTCTCTTGCGTCGTCGACGAAGCAGCCTTTCCAGGTTTCTACAAAGGGATGTTTTGGGTCAGGATCAGTGTCTCATATACTGAATAGGAGTGACTTACTGGCGCCTCAGGTACAGCAGCACTAGCCACCTTGGCCGCCTTGGCACGCTCCTCCTTTTCCTTGAGCTTTTTCGCTTTTTCTGCCTCGAGCTGCTTCTTTCGCTTCTCCTCTTCCCTTTTAGCTTGCTCTTCTGCCTTGGCCTTCTTCTCCGCTTCCTTTCTCAACCGTTCTTCTTCCCGGCGCCTGGCAGCCTCCTTTTCGATTTGAGCTTGTTTTGCACGAGCCTTTTCAGCCTCTGCGGCCGCCGCTAATGCTTCCTTTTTGGCCTTTTCGTCCTCTTTTGCCTGCTTTTGCAGCTTCTTCTTGTCCTTTTTCTTTTGCGCGTCCTTTGCCTTGCGTGCTTCTCGATCAGCGGCAGCGTTCTCCTCTTCTTCGAGCTCCTTTAGGAATTGAAGTTGCTTCTGCTGAGCCATCTGCTCGCGATAGGCCTGCAATACTCTTTGTTCAAACGTCCTAGCTGCAAAAATTTGAAAGACACGGCGGCCCTCTTCTGCCCTGACAGAGGTGGAGAACTCGGACTGCCAAAGGGCCATGTCAGTTAGAGCGCATGTCTGGACACTGTACACGGTCACTCACATCGCCATCCAAACCATCGTCACTGAGACAGAGGACAGACACGTCGTCAGTATCATTGGGCACTATTCACATTCGGCGTCTGGACAAGCCCACCTCTCGTAATCTCCCTCCTCTTCCGGTCCGACTTGGCGGTTCTCGGCAAGCTGCTCCATCATTTCCAGAAACCGCTGACCATCGTTCTTCAACAGATCGTCAGCAACCGTCAATACGCCTATGTGACAAGACCATCAGCCGAGCATTCTGCGAAACGAGTAGGCAGCAACATACCCTTGATAGAGGCCAACTCTCCTTTGAATGCGAAAAAGTCTCGGATTCCATCCGGTCCACCTGATCGCATCGCGGCCTTGTCAGCAGTCTTGTCCATGTCGTTGCCAACTGCTTGGTATTTGCCATCTGATGGTCGACGATCGTATGCAGAATCATAACGATGTGATCGATGATGATGCGAGTGAGTGTGGTGATGATCATCATCAACTGCATCGAGGTCGTTTCCATGCCCAGACCCCAAGAGTTCGTCGTCGTCTTCGTCCTCATCATCGTCACCGACATCTCCATCGTCGTCCTCATCATCATCATACTCTTCGTCTTCATCCTCGTACTCCTCGTCACTGTCCAAAAGATTGGGATGATTTGGATGATCGAGCATGTTTCGATTGGATGGGTGCGTGTGAACAGGCGCGAGGTAGTCTGGTTGAAGTACATTGCCGGTCTGGTCAACTTCGACACTTCCAGGGAATGGTCCTGGCCCCGCGCCTGCCGTTTGTGACCCGGGTGTCAAGGTCCCATCTTGAAGAACGGAATTGAACCTGGCGTCATAGACATCCAGCTCGTTGGCGTACTGGCCGTACATGACTTCGAGCTCTCCCTCAATGGCCACACGTTTCCTTCCACAAACAGCACAGCTGCAGGAATGTCGCTGATAATCCCTCATCTTCTTCAAGATGGCGTCCTGCTCGACCTTGACCAATTTTCGCCTTCCCTCCTTGTTGAGGCCATTCCAGAAATCACGAATCTTTTCTCGTTCCTCTGCCGTACTTGTTTGCCATACGCGAGGTGGCGCTGGGGGAGGTGGAGCGCCACCCTTTGACTTGCCAGCCGCACCCGTTCCCGCTGCAGTGGCTTTGGGATGGCCACTGGACGTGTTGGGATGACCGTGATTGGCGTGCGATGAGTGATGGGCAAGTGGACTGGCTGAAGACGACGTCACGGGGGCCTTTCCAGCTGACCTTGCAGAGCGAGCAGGTACGCCGGCCTGTTGTTGGCTCTGAGCAGGATTATGTGGATGACTGCCAGGAGCTTGCATGGGTTGCTTCCCTGCAGCCCGAGGAGATGGTGTATTGGTGGGCATGGGTTGCTGCACCTGCCTCGCCGCACCGTTTTGGGCTGGTGTAGGTTGTTGGTGAGTCGCAGGCTGGTGATTCACAGCTGGGGATACAGCATTTGGAACACCATGGTTGGTTCTGGGGACCGATGCCTTGGGTGATGCTGATCGACGTGGGATAGGAGGTTGATGGTGGCGTTGGATGGGATCGGCTTCGACGGAATCGTGTCGCCAATCGTTGGCCGTTGCCTTCGGGTCCACCGCTCGCTGTTGCTGGTTGGCCTCTGATCCTCGTCTCGACGCTTTGCGACTATCAGCGTTGACGGCATATTGATTATTGACCATCGCTTCATGAGACGCATCGGACCCTGTGTTCTGTCCATCAGCTTTGTAGTCCAACAGTCTCAATAAAATTAGCCTGGCAACTCGATTAGGTGTTTGTCAAGAAATCAGCTCACCCTGATACGATGGTGACCTGCTTTTTGCACCTGTCGGAACACTGGGCGGCGGAGGCATCAATGTTGCCGCATCAGGCGATCCTCCCATTCCCTCATTGGCAGCACCGACAATGCTTTGAGCCAGCGCATACATGGCTCGTTGACCTCCTGCCCCCAGCACACCACCTGGTAGTGTTCCAGATCCATTTCCCAGAACGGCGAGGTTACCGGCGAGTGGGAGTGCGTTCCGGATAAAGTTGCGCAAATGGACGGGAAGTGAAGACCAGTAGGCGTCGTCTGATCCGAAATGGGGCTGTTCCATCCTCCGATACAGCTCGTCTGCTGTCCTGAGCAGATCGGCCTGCGAGATGTCACAGTCCATGTCGTGTTTGTGTGTGTCTGTGTGTGTGTGAGTGGGTCTCTGAACGGCAGTGTCGTCTTGGGCCCCTATCTGTATGATTTGACCCCTATCTTGAGCCATGACCAGACCGACGAGAAGAGCAAACGAGCGGCCAACAGTCGCTGCGCAGAAGACGTGGTCCGCGGATACAAAAACGAATTCGTGCAACTAACGGGCCTCTAGTAGGCGCCCCTATTCTATTACAGTGCGACTTGGTCTCGTGGATGATGATTGTCAAGGCAAGGCGGTAGATGTCTCTTCTACTCGCTGTCAGACCAGGTCTGTTCCAGGACACCAAATAAGTGGGGGCTGCATGTTTTGACGCGTTTGAGGGGCGACTTACCGGTTCTTCCTCGACCTTTTTGCCCTGGGGAATCACAATCACAAACGCAAGGCATTTGTCAGTCCGTCAGTCGAGTGGGAAATACTTCGGCTACTTACCTTGCTGGTCGGTTTCCTTCCCTTTGCGGTCTTTTGATGTCATGGAAGCATGTCAGTTCAGCAGCGGCATATAGCCTCTATAAGTAAAGTCAAGACGATACGAACCTTGGCTCTCTTGCTCGGTTTTGCTTCTTCTGCTTCTTCCTCATCATCAGGGTCCACCTTTTTAGCCTGTCCAAGTCTCAAGAGAATGAGCTCGTTTCTCGCAAACACTTGGTATGAACAAACTGACCTTTCGCTTGCTCGCGGGCTTCTTCTTTGGGGTGGAAGGTTCATCGTCCTCCTCGTCATTCTTTTTGACAGTCTTCTTACCCTTGCTTGTGGGCTTCTTGGGAGTGTCTGCTTGTTCGTCTTGTTCCTTTTTGGCCTTTCCTTTTGTGGCCTTTCCCTTGGCTTTCACAGGAGTCTTCTTTTCCTCCCCATCTTCGCCATCTTCACCTTCGTGCTCTTCCTCTGGCTGCACTCGAGCACTCTCGGGCAGATCCTCTTCTGGAATGGTTTCAGTGTCAAAGTACTGAGTAAACTTGTCCTGAAATTCCTGACTGTTGGCTCTGTTAATGGAGCATGTATGAAGTGAGGGTCGAGCTGAAGAGCGCTTACGGAAGTTCTTCAAACCCGTCAACCTCTGAAGCCGACTCAAACTCTTCTTTGAGGTTCTTGATGACCTTTGGACTATGAATGCTATCGAATCAGGTGGTGTGATATGGCAGGTTGTTCGATGACTACTCACGTCATACAGGCCATATGTCTCCATTTGCTACGTATGGCAGAACACCATTGAAGAGCGTTAACGAGTCAACGGTGGACCACGAAGACAATGACATGTCTGACCACTCACAAACTACCCTTGTCTTGAAAAACAAACCACGTTCCCAGTATAGGACTACCCTTGGTGATCTTGCTCTTGTTGCACGGTTTTGGGCCGACGCAGGCCCGTCTGTTGTTGGGTGCCACTTCTAATCTGTAGGGCATTTTGAGAAATGTCGAGTTTGGTTCGAATGCTTGACTATTCTGCCGGAATGGATACTATGCAACACATGAGTGTTCTCTGTCTGTGCCTTGTCGAGACGGTCAACATGCATGTCAAGATGCGCGATATATACGTCACGGAGGCGTTCAATCTCATATTGATAATTCATCGAGTCGATGGATAATTCATATTGCAACATGTACATTCTACTCTGGAGGCAGTTTGTGCTTTGACGTCCAGCCTGGAAGAATGGAGTCGACATGGTCCCTACAGTATGCAACTAGACGACAAGGGAGCACATTGACCTCTAATGGCACGGTATTTCCTTTGAAACCCCCGAGTCAGCTTACTCGGCGCGTCGCGAAGCTTCAAATGAACAAGAACAAGAGATTCACCTAGTAACGTATAGAGAGTAGAAAAGAAGGATAGCAGTACATCACGCCATGGAAACTCGAAGGCGGCCATCGGGCACGGGGGAAGCCCAGCAGCAGCAGGGACCTTCCCAGCCAGCGCAGCGGAGGACAAGGCGACTCAGCGTAGACCAGGACAACATTCTCGGAGCAGATTCGGGGCAGCAGACAGTCAGGAGCAAACGTCGTCGGTCGCCGTCTCCACATCCTCAACAACCCAGTTCAAGTACACAAGCTGCCACAGCTCAAGATGCAACTCAAGTGGCTGAAAAGCGAGACCTTGCAAAGACCAAGGGGACAGAAATGTACGATACCGTCATGAGCAAACAAGATGCTGACGGACGGTTCTTGGCATCCGAGTTTATTCGACTTCCCAACAAGCGTCAATTCGCCGACTATTATGCCACGATCAAGCATCCAGTCTCTCTCGAGACCATACATGCCCGGCTAGAGTTGACGGGTGCATCATCTTCTGCTGCGGCAGAGGTCCCGGCGTCGGCTTCGGCATCCGGGACAGGTAACAAGCTGAGGATCAAACTGAATACTTCCAAAGGAACCGTCTCTACCATGGCTGAAGTACCTCCATCGGCAAAACATCAGATGACTACTGAAGAGGGTTATCGCGGATACAAGGACCTCGACCATGTCAAGAGAGATTTTGACACCATGTGGGGAAACGCCAAACGATGTAAGCTGGTCTGATACCCCTCTCTCGCTATTCAAATGTGGGCTCATGTCCGACCACTGTTTGTTCCCAGACAACCAAAAGGACTCTGGTATTTTTAAAGACGCTCAACGGTTACATGTGGGTTTCTGTTTTCGACTCTATCGATGACTTAAGATCGTGTGATTGACATATCATGCAATTTTTAGAAACTCACCAAGGCGATGTACAATGACTGCTTTGCAGCAAATGATCGTCAAGCATCAGCAACACCTGAACCTGCACCCGACACGGCAGGTGAAGGTCCCGAGTCGTCTGCTGCTCAATCAGAAAAGACGCGGCCCACGACGGGTCGATCCAGGAAAAAGCAACGCGGTCCAGAACAGACGGATCCCAAGTCAAGCGCAGGGGATGACAAGATGGACACTGAGCCCGTCTCCGTGTCACTATTGATCAAGCAAGGAATAAAGCAACTAGAATCGGCTACTACAGGATCACCAGCTCGTCAAGTAGCTGCATTCTTTACAAGTCTTCCCAGTAAAAGAGACTACCCCGACTATTACATGTTCATCAAGTCTCCCATCAGTTTAAAGGAAATCCGCAACAAATCTGAAAAAGAAAAGTACCCGAACCTTGAAGAATGGAGCCAAGATGTCAAGTTGATGTGTGAGAATGCAAAATTCTACAATGAACCGGGTAGTATGGTTTATGAGAATGCAGAAGTCATGGAGGTGAGCTACCATGCGATCAAGGACCGAAGATATTTCACTCATGCAGATTTTTCTGATATTTCACAGAAAATCTTGTCGGAAATCTTGTCAGATGCACACAAGCACCTGGGAACTGCTCCCCCCTCAAACACCTTGCCCAAGCTCAAACTGAGCCTCAAACAAGCAGCACCCGTAGATCAGACTCCCAGCAAGGCGTCAGTTTCCGACGAACCAATAGCAAAGCCTGTTCAAGATCGCAAGTCTACCACTCCGGCGGTCCTTCCTCCAACCAGTCAGGCCAAAACCCCTGCGCCTGCACCTCATCACGAAAAACCCCGCAACGTCAGCAGTGGGTCGGTACCGCGGGCGTCACCAGCCGCACCCTCCCCCCACATGTCTCAGCCCGGTTTGGCCACTCATCCTGCACCTGCACCTCGGCCCTATGCTGTGCCACCGGTCCCGACTCCAAACATTCCCATGGGAACTCGTGGAGTCCCTCCAAGGAGCTCGCATTCGCCCTTTAATGCCCCTCATCTGGCCAATCCATCTCCCAGTGCGAGTCCCTCGCCACGTCTTGGTGGTTCGAATCCTGGTCATCCAAGCATGCCATTCGTAGGCGGTCCCGGCCAACATGGTCAACCGGCGCCCTCTCCTGCTCATTCACCAGGCTGGCCTCGGACGCCCGGTGCTCCCCTGGGTGCTGGCCCAAGCATGCACCCCATGCCAGCTCACCCCACCGGTGCACCACATGCATTTGGCATGACACCGGGGCGACCGTTGCCTTCAGGCCCGGGTATGCATGCTGGCCCCCCGATGATGCCGCTCCATGACACCACACGCTCACCCGTGCCCCCACCGTCCAATGCGGGACCCATTGCACCGCCTAAGCCAAGCACAACAGTGATACCCCCGACTCGACGTCCGATCCCCAAGGTCCCTCTACTCAAATCGCTGGAAGTCGCATTCGACGTCACTCCTTCGGCATCTTCACTGGTGTCGCATCCGGACTCACGAATGCGTAAAGTCAAGCTTCAAAACCAACGAGGATTGACAAGCCATATCACACTTGTCCGGCCCGAGACCACTCGTTTAGAAATTGTCGCCACTCTACAGAGAGGCATCAAGACAGCGGATTCGACCAAAAATGAGCCAAGGGCAGAGACACCCAAAGCCCCGGAAGATGACCCAATGAATGGTGGTAGCGGTCATGTTGAACTCATGCCTCGAACTGAGCCTAAACCCGAACCCGAGCCAGAATTCACATTATGGTACGAAGGTCGGAGAATCGCTGGCACGCGATGCTTATCATCCACGGAAACTAGCACTGACGGCCACCAGCTGGCCGCGCGAGATAACGGCAGTGTGCTCTCGGGGTACAAGTGGGATGTACCCATTCTACTTACTGGTGTCGGTGGTGGTAACAAGGGCAAAGGCCAGGGGCCGGCGATATCCACTGTTCAAGTCAAGGTGGATAGCGAGGTGTATCACATTTTTGTTACTAGGCAGTTGTGAGCGGGTGGATATCCACATTACCGCTGCAAAGGGACGAATAGGAGCAAGGGACTAGAGCTTGCAGGACATGATGTAATTCACAATTTGATTTTGGTATCACAGGGAATGGAATACGATGGATCATAACGTTTGCGCATGATTGCATGTTTTTCTTGTCGCGTACCATCCCATTTTCTCACAAGGCATCGCGGCACTCGCAGTGAGGTCCACTTTCCTCGCCGCACACTGAAGTCAACTCTAGCTGCGAACATCGGAATATAGCTGGCCAGCTTCTTTCCACCCAGTGACCTATGTTTCACAGGTTGACCAATATCAGAAGCATGTACGAACGTGTCCAAAGGCGAGATGGTCTCACCTAATGTCGGATTCGAGGGCACGTTGTTGTGCCAGCCCTCGTTCCAAATCCACGCTCTCGGGTCGTCTGAATCTTTGACAGCTGTAAAGTAGCCCAACAAATTGGCATATGTCTCGAGAGGAGTCGCAAGAATCCTCTGTTTAGAAACAACGAATTGACCTGCAAACGTGACCTGCAAACGATGAAAGCGAGTCCAAAAAAGTCAGTGCGCCATATACATGTGTCATGTAAAAGATGCTCACGGTGAATCCTGTCGGGGGACACAAGTCTTTTTCAAACATGCTATAAATTTGACTGATTCTGGGAAACGTCATCCCGTGCGAGTCCTTTTCGCTTCCCTTGTCATCGCAAGTTGCATTGAGATACGGCCCAAGAGACACGAACCCGGTTTCCGTGCTAATCCTTTCGAGACGAGGACGGGCGACCCAATCCCAGGCAATGTGCGGTTGTAGAAAGTAGGTGAGCGATGCAAGGGGAGCTGATGGATTGTTGTACCGTCGGACAATGTGTTTCTTTTCGACGGTCAGAGCCGATCAGCGTCAAGTGCACATCACTCTTGCGGGACTAATGACTCACGAGGTATGTCTCGCCTTCTCTTCCCAGATTAGGCAAGCTCACTACTTCATCGGCGTTGGTGTCCTTGAGCAAGGTTTTGAGCCTGGACCGTTCATCGAAGCCAATGTGTTTGGAATAAATTGTGATTCTGGTGGTAGGTCTTGCCCCAGGCAAGAGAGATCCAGGCAAGCTCCATCCGATCCTGTTGATGGACGCGGTCACATCTTTGATCGTGCTCTTGACTTGATCTAGTGGTTCATCGTAGAGAGCAATTGCGCTGTTCAAACAGGATGAGATTGAGCTGATATCCTTGGCCAGTCTATGGAAAGAAAAACTAACAGTTCGATGTCAACATCTGCCCGCCAGTGAGGTCCTCTGACGACACCCTCTTGATCACCTAGATCGAGTTGGTCATTCCACCAATCTGCTCCCAACATCATTCCCGATCGCAGGATGATACACGTCAAGAAAAAGGGAACAAGTGACATCATTTTCCACTTCCAAGTTTGAGATGAGGTCGGAATGTCAGTGTACAACGGTGAAGGCCCATCAAGCGTTTTTGCGGTCATTGTGGCCGACTGCTCATCGTCCGAGTCTTCTTGACGATGTGCCTTGAGAGACACCTGAGTAGGTGAATGGGGGCGAGAAGACGCCCTGGAAGGGGCGCTGACGGGGTTTCGACTTGACGAATCCGAGATGGGACTATCCAAAATGGCAATGACCATGAACAATACGAGGACAAGGGGGATGTAGGCTGCCAGCTGATGGCGTATCAGTCCGAGGAGAGTGAAGGCGATGATGAGTTCTAGCGCTGTACCGCTACCGGACAATTGAGTGGTAGAGACATGTTCTTGGGCATAATTCAAGAGCCGAGGCGGGTTGATTGCGACTGCAGCAGAAACAGTGACCAACAAAGCGATATTCCAAAATGAGATGTTATTGGGCCTGACAAAGAGTAAAGGAAGCAGCGACACTCCCAGCATGGTTGATAGACCGGCCTTGGAGGCGAGGTGCGTGTCATTCAGTGGTGGAATCTCGCTCTCCAAGTAGTGTTGCATGGCCGTTTCCAAAGTTCGAGAGGCGATCACAACCAATGGGCCCATCCACTCTCCAATGCGACGAAAGGAATACCAATTTTGTGCAAAGAGCCCGTCTGAAGTAGGCGTTGTGATATGCGATGGAGACGATGGCAGAAACAGAGAGTTCTGCGTAAACGCCCATCCTGCAGAAGAGCGTGGACCAGTGTGAAGAAGGAAGGAGAGATAAAGCAAGAGAGTGCACGAAAGACCAGCAAGCGATATGATAGGCTTCGATTTGTCCTTTAGACCAACAGATACAGCGTATGTGTGGGGTATGAGAAAAGACTGTCCATGGCAATGGTCAACGAACAGAGCGATGAATGAGGTGATCGAGGCCGATGCTCACCAATCCAGCGAGTGCAACAGCGATTCTACCTGACGCAAAAGACCAGACCAGACCGAGTAGAGAGAGAGCTTCTAGACCTGCTCGGGTGGCAGCCGGTTTACCTTCCAGTGGTGTGGCCACACCATCATAAAGTGGAGAGTCTCCGTTCCGAATGGTTCTTGTACGATTTCCAATGGTAGCCTGCAAGATCCGAGCCATGCATACTGCGAAAGCAAGCAGCGGCCGCATCCAACATTTCAGAGATGCCGGTGCATTGCTCTCTGGCGTCAGGACATAAATCAAGACCAGCAAGGATAGGGCAGCCGTGACATTACTGAGGGGAACGCGATATCGTCAGCAAGTGTATGGCGACCACCCAGCGACTCGAAGCACCCACCCACCTGACATGGCGCGATGTCCACGACAATAGCACTGCTCGCAAGTGCATCTGGACAGTAGCTAGATAACGACTAGACGCCCAAATCCTCTTGATTGGAATGGACGGGACCAAGTACTCGAATAATGGTCGAGCGAGGATCCCGAGGTTTGCACGGGAAATTGAAACCGCCGAGTTTTGCCCCGAGAGACAATGATGTGAAGAGGAGGTGTGATCGTTGGCTGACAGCGCTCAGAAGGGAAAGGGCAACGGCTCCAATGACTGCAGGCCCCCGGGTGATATTTCACAGTCAATGTAGAAGAATGAGAAATGGGTGCGGCCAGCGGTACTCGAGTGCAGGTAAAATTATCTACTGACACTTTGCGTCGCCGCACCATGCGCCATGTTTCTTGATGCTGCGTGCATGCATGCGTGCGTTCGCGAGCAACTTGATGCTATCACCAATTAACATGACTGGACTGTCAAGAAACAGACATTTTTAGACATTTTTGGAATAATAATCGTATTTTTGACGGTGGAATTAAGAGCCTAGTGAGGTTCAAAGATGATTTCAATGTAATTCAACGGTTATGAGGTCCAGTCTGAAAAGGTGAACACTGAAATCCACAAAAGTGTGGATACTTTGAGTACAGTACGTCTTATACATGTCGGGACAAAGTCGGTTGCTTTTAAAGAGCACTGAGATTGTCAGACAAATTCAGGTTTTTCAATTGTTCCAAGGTTCCTCATGCAATGCCCTCTTCGTTTGACCTGTTAAGAGAAGAATGTAGTCTAATTTGCGAGAGCTTGAACACTTGCGGTCGCTTTTGTTTACTTTTTGCGGGAGCGAGAGTTGGTTGATCTTAACAAGAGCTGAATATGCATTGACTCTTTCTTCTCTTCAACATGTCGCACTATGACTGTTCAGCACCAATAGACATTCGACCAGCCAGAACTGGAAAGCACACTGGGTCACCAGCTCATTGTGAATATCACGTTGATCTCTCTTCAACCAGTCGCACTCGTCAGAACGACAGAACGGCGACTGTCACGACGCGACCGACTTTGAGGAAACGAGACCCAAATACGAAAACTTGTTGATGACTGACCTGGACATGACAAGTGCACACGCTTGTGGAGCTTCAGAGGAAGAATATGTTTGGGAGCCTAGCCAGATCCCGTCGTAAGTACAAGTGGGGTTCAAGACAGCGCCAACTCAATAAACCACGCTGATCACGTACCGTGCTGCCCCATTGATGTCGTTCGCCTTTGCGTCCAATTGCGATGTTTCGATATTCCTTGATCTCAAATCTAGCAAGTCTTCATCGGCACAAGAACAGGATCTGCTCTCCCCATATAGCCGCAAACAATTAGAAAACAACACGTCACGTGCGGCCCCTATGTTGTCCAGCACTGTACCGACCGCCTTGACATCATCTTTCCAGACACCTCTAACGAGCTCGAACATGTCGAATGTGCAAAAGGATCTAACTGGAAGTGCAAGTTCCCTCCCGAAACAGGGCATGAAAGCGACGGCCGAGGTCTCCCGGAGGTTATCCGCAGGTTCATCTTGCCATCTTTCATCCTCAACTTCCACACCTGTCTTGAAACGCAAAGTCGTCAACGTGGCAGTTCAAAAGACGCCGGAAGAACTGGAACTTGCAAAGCAGAAAAGAAGACAGGCCATATTGGAAGCGCTGAGTGCAATGCCTCAATCCGATTCGAAAACGGCGGGGGACAAGAGAAGTAGACCGGGGCGAAGCGCGAGTGGCCCGGCCGCGTTAGGAAACATGCCGTCAGAGTGAGTCTATGCATGTATTGTGGTTGAACATCCGCTGACCCATTCCAACAGTGCTATAAAGAACGACACCTCGACATCTTCTTCTGCTAGATCGACAGCTTGTGGCGCAAACGCTGACCCCACTCTCAACATTCGTCAAAAAGTCATCTTGTCTGCAGAGCAACGCAATGTCTTGCAAATGGTCGTCGACCAGGGAAAATCAGTCTTTTTCACTGGTTCAGCTGGTACGGGCAAAAGTGTCTTGTTGAGGGAGATCATCAAAAGCCTTCGGAAAAAGTTTGCCAAATCAAAAGACGCAGTCGCCATCACTGCCAGTACTGGCATCGCAGCGTGCAATATTGGTGGTGTCACAATTCACAGTTTTGCAGGTAAGTGTGTCTAGTTTTTGAGACACGCTCTCGCCGCTCTGACGAGCGGTCATGTTTGCATAGGTATTGGTCTGGGAATCGGCACCCCAGAGGTTCTCTGCGCTCACATTAAGAAGAATCGAAAAGCCTGGCAAAGGTGGACTCGAACTCAGGTGCTAATTATCGACGAAGGTCAGTTTTCGTATGGCACTGTAACTGTCGCCTTTGATGCTGATGTGAATCATCACACAGTGTCCATGGTCGATGGTGCATTGTTCGATACCTTGAATAAGATCGCTCAGATTTTACGCAAAAAGCAAAAGGATAGACCTTTTGGCGGTATTCAGGTGGGTGCTTACCTCCATTCTGATTCAGGATGACACTCTGACTGTTTCACAACGTTTAAAGATTATCGTCACGGGAGACTTTTTCCAGCTGCCTCCTGTCACCAAGGACAACAAATCACCGACGTTTGCTTTTGAAGCCGAGACTTGGAAGGATACAATATCCGCTTCCGTCAATTTGAGTCAAGTTTTTCGACAAAAAGATCAGACATTTGTTACAATGCTCAACGAAATGAGGTTTGGCAAAATGACGCCGGACTCTGTGCGCAAATTTGCAAGTCTGAGCCGGCAAATCAAGTATGATGATGGCATCGAACCAACAGAACTGTAAGCTCGAACAGGTTTTATCCAGTCTAGTCAAACCTAAACTTGCCATTGTTGCAGGTTTCCACGACGAGAAGATGTCGAGAGATCGAATTCATCAAGACTGAACAATCTCACGGAGGAGTCGCGCATTTTCAGAGCTTCTGACGTACGAATCTTGCTTGTTCATTCGTCAGCTGCCCACAAGTTCTGACGATTTATGTTGTTCTCATGACAGGGTCCCCTGCCAATCTCAGCAACGGCTAAAACCATCCTTTCAAATATGATGGCTCCTCCTCAATTGGTGCTCAAAAAGAATGCACAAGTAATGCTCATCAAGAATATGGATGAACTTCTCGTGAACGGATCCATGGGCCGTGTCATTGGGTTCTGCGAAAAGGAATCTTATAGAATCGATCGACAAGGACATTGGGCTGGAGATGGAGAACTGTCGTTTGACAGTGGAGATGAAGGTGGCGTAGATGAGAATGGCCAACCAACCAAGAAGCGGAAGCTCGGAGCGGTAGGAGCGAAACGAGGGGAATTGCTACCGGTTGTGACATTCAAACTACCATCAGGTACGCAGCATGCTATCGTTATCACGAGAAGCAAAACTTTTGTTGACCCGTTTGCGTTGAACAGGTGCAACACTTGACAAGATTATTGAAAGGGAAACATGGAAGACTGAGTTGCCAGATGGAACATTGGTAGCGTCGAGATCACAATTGCCGCTGATCCTCTCATGGGCCATGAGTATACACAAGAGCCAGGGCCAAAGTATGTGACGAATTCGCAGTCGATTGTTTTGTTCCCCAGGCTGACTGAAACTGCTATGGACTGGTTTTCAACCAGCTCTGGACAGGGTCAAAGTCGACCTTGGCAGAGTGTTTGAAAAGGGTCAGGCTTATGTTGCACTTTCTCGTGCCACCTCACTAGAGGGGTTACAAGTGACAGGTTTCAATGCTGCCAAGGTTAGTCGAAGGGTTGGTCTCATGGCGCGAGGTCCATTGACTGATGCATCCCATTCGTTTCTTCGACAGGTCATGGCACATCCCAAGGTGAGCACTGACTTTTTCATTATGGCCGCTCATCATTTAGCTGATAAGCTATCGAACAGGTTATCACATGGTCGCAGAACTTGGTCACGCTGTCTTGATCATTGTACACTTGAGATCATACTTTGACGCCCAGTATGTCAATATTGCTTAGACCTTGTCTGATGGAGACTAGCAAGGAGATTCTGACAGTGGAGACAACCGACGGCTGATGCTGAGTCTTGGCTGTGATACCCAAGACATGTACGAAATACGAAACATTGTTGGAGTTTTTCATGAACTGATCAAGGTCACCAGCGAACTTGCTGCAGATGGTGTAGATGTATTTGACCGACATGCCAATTTCAGTTATTCCTGCATGCTTTTGAGTACAAGTGTCTGCTTGGATTGTACCGACTCGTCCGCCGAGATTCTGTGCTAGGCCACTTGAAAGTTTTGTCCCCTACCATTTTGCCCACCCCTGGTATCGATGTTCTTGTGGGCCTTGATTGGTGGTCGGTGCGCGCCGCACAAGCAGATTCGCAATGAGACTTACTCTGGCATCATTACATGTATTGCAAGCACAACCATGGACAACATACAGCATGCATACAGTACCTCGTTCCATCAAACGACCAAACGAATTCGACAGACTCTTCATCATCGGCAACATCATTGCTTTGATTACCTGTCTGAATCACTGCGACGTAGTACCATTATAGATTGCTCATTGCTCATTCCCAGACTCGACATCATTCATCGGTGCTGTCGGTGTCTCCGGTTTCTTCAGTCTACTGAGTGCGTATCGTGTCGGCCTGCATTTCAATGTCTGGAGGACCCCTAATCCTTTTAGCCCCAACTTTCAGTACCTTGAAGCATTTCGTGTGTAAACCGCATCCAACCACTGTTCCTCCCACGACTGCGGCCCCAAGGCAACAGCCCACAATGATCCATTGCGCCTTGGTTGACAAGCCAGTTTCACCTCCACCCCCTGTGGGCCTGCTGCTTGAGCTTTTGCGCTTCTTGAGGTAATAAACCCGCTGACCGACGACATCGTATATCGCCATTTCTTCGGCATTATCTCCCTCGTTCGATGGGGGATCCCTCATGGTAAACACCATTCTTCCCTCTCCGCGGTTGGCCTCGATAAGTGGACCTCCTTCGCCGGTTGCACGGTCAACAAAAGCTCGGAGCTCGTCCTCTGGGAGTAAGTCATCCCCCGACATGTCACTCTGCCGATCAGAGGCCCCGAAGGTAATAGTGGGAACGTCAAGTCCGGTTGAATAATGACTGTTGAGTGAGGGTGGTAGTGAGGAGGACATCGTACTTGCTGCTGAATTGGTACCGGTGACCGAATACATGCTGAGAGATTGTTGTGAGTACATAACCAGGTAATTCGGCGGTGTACGTTTCTGCTTTCTAGGACAACCAGCTGACTGTTTCGGTGGTATGAAAGATGCAAGGAGCAACAAAATGACCGAGAGTGAACGGCTGTGACTTTTATAACGATCTCAACATCCCTCGAGGTGGCCATGAACAACAATAGACAACGATGTCGCCATTCATCCTTGCACGAAACCTTCGAAACCTTTGCAAGTCCGTCTGGGCTTCCTTTCTTTTGGCAAGACGAGTCCGAAAACCACATAAAGGAGGCCGATCAAGAGTCATTTTAGTTCTAGATTGCGTCAACTGAAAACACCAGACTTGCTAGGAAATCAACGCTGTGTTCGTACTCACCGGCAATAAATCTCATGACCCGGGGAAGGACATGATTCCTACAGGCATGAGCTACCAACCCGAATGGACGACATACCCAAACAACGACACAACCATAGCCATGTTGAAACTTGGGCATCTTGATCAACTCACTTGTTTTCAAAGACATTGATCGACAACTCATGACAACATCATTCAGCTCCAGAGCACTCTCGAGAAAAAGTGGTACGCGAAGACGTATCGGCTTCTTGACTATCTGCCCAACGTCACTTCCATCGCAGGGCACCTGGAAATGTTGTACTGGCAGATACAACATTCGTAGCAGTGTATTCTTTCTCAGCCGCTGCATCATCCAACACTGTACTCCTGCAACTGGTACTTTTTCCGTCAGTTGCATCTGTATTTGCTTCTATTCAAGTCATCGGCTTTTTGCAACTAGTCGGGGTTCGCCATGGCTCAGGTTTCGCCGGCCTCAGTCGGATCCCTCTTCTTTGGACGTCAAGACCCACATATCAGATCGGACATCCTCGGTCTCCAATAAAGCAGTGTTGCTTTTGGATTCGGGCTATCTGACCAAGGAACAATTTCGTCAATCAACTAGCTGATCCTTGAATTCAGTACATCCAAACAAAGAACTTGTCTATAATGTGGATCTCGTTCACTGCTGTCGAACATGAACACGCCGAAGCGCTCCTTTGTCGATGAAACTCGCACAAGCATAAGGAGATGGCGATCACCAGTCATGGATCGAAATAATTGTAAGGCATCAAGTCTGTTTGTTGACCCTGAGTATAAGATACAAATCACTTCTACTGATCTTCCGTTCTTTCTACGACATGTCAATAGATCAGAACAACATCCCACACCGTTTCCAAGTAATACAAGCAAAGACAAGGATCTCGCTATGCGACTCGATTTTGAAAGACGCTCAAAGGGATCCCTGAAAGTACTGCGGCCAGCACATGTATGCAACAGAGCCTTCCAAGCAAGCATCTTATCCGAGTGGACAAATTTGAAGAGGCGACACATATCCCAGATCCGGCCAAATGCCTGTGTTGTCTTTAACCCTCGACCCAGAAGCCTGGCTCTGTTGGAGGGGACCCCTGTCCTGTTGCCTGCCAAACATTCAGCCACGCCCTCCGGTGTACTTTGCATCGAAATTGTCAGTATCATCCAAAGGATCTGATGAGTTTTGGGCTGACATCGTCCAGTTTTCACCTGGGATGCTAGGCTTTGAAAGCAATATTTAGCAAAAGACTTGCAGACGCCTCGTTTGTGTAGTATTGCTTGTCCACCTCATGGATATAGACCAAACACTGTAGCACAGCACTGTCAGTTGTGTTGTACATATTCAAAGAACTGCTTCATGGTTCACTTGTGGTACACCAATCTTTGCCAGTCCATGCCGAAAGAGCAGCCAACTTGCTTATGCCCTGTTGCCTTTTAAATTGGGTGGCGCTTTAGGGCGATGGCGCAATGTCAAATGCCATGATTCATGAGGATGTGAGTCACTGTGCTTGCTTTGACTTTTGCCTTTGCTCATGGTCTTGACTGGTTTCGAACGCTTCATACTTTTGCGCTTCAAATCGTCGTCTTTATAACGGCATGGCGCATAGCACAGCACACCGGCCGGTGCACTCATCCATCACATGCATGTACTACGTATGCCGTAAACGTCCACGTACATAACCTGACATCCCTCGACCTATCAGCATCCTTGGGGAGGTCATCATGCTCAGCAACAGATGATACTCTCAAGCGTTCAAGGTTCAGACCCCTGCACTCTCTTCTTCACCAAATAGTATGGCCACTGTCAGCCTATACATATGCAAGGTGAGGATCAGAAAATGCTTGATCTTGTTGTCTTTTTACTCATTTATCCTTCACATTTAGTCCAAAGTCAGCACCCCCGATACCATTCTCGTTGTCAACCTTGTCCACCAACCCTTGCACTTGCTACCGATGCCCAATTCACAAGGAAGCACTGTCTTCCATTGAATTTCTTCACAGTGAGCGGTCTTGTGGTTCTCTTCTTCTCTTGATATACTGATGCAATTGTCTGCTTAGGTCCTGCACAACAAGCACTTCCATCGCCGCCCCATGTCAGCTAGGACAACATCTAGCTCAAAGCGCCGGAGGTCAGCAAACCGCAAGACCGACACATTCATTCTCGAGGTCCTAGCAACATTGAGGGCAAGATCCGACTGGGTCAAGTCTCTTTCAAGCCTCAGGAGGTTAGTCTTGGCTCCTGGACCATTCGGATGCCATTGGGTATAGACCAAGAGGGTGCAACTTACTGGGCTGAGAGCCTCCAGGAGTGGTACCAAGAGTCGAAGTCTGAGACTCTGGCTATCAACCCAGTGGTGGCCGTACTTGACAATGGGGAGTTTTTGTGAGTATTGCCAGGCTCGTCTGTGGACTGATCATACGCTGATGCTTGGTCCATATAGTACCAAGCTCAATAATCAAGTACGGCTTGGAATCAAGCTTGCCGGTCTTTACCCTCGATGGGACCCCGGCCAGTTTGAGGAAGAGGTCAAGAGGCACTTGGGACACCTCAGGCCCAAAACCAAGCTCCAAGTGCAAGAGATGGGCAGACTTGCTGCTGGTCTGACCATTGGGGACCCGCCGGCGCCTATCAAGGGTTCCTTTGGGAAATTCATGGAGCAGTGCGGCTTGCCTCCCCGGCAAACCGAGGCTCTCAACTGCCTCGATGTTCATGGTGGTTTTGAGGACGACTGGAGGTGAGACAAGTCGATTTGGCATATTGAAGCTTGGGCTAATGCAGAGATTTACTTGCAGCGCCCCCAACTCGCCATGCCACAACGTGCAGGGTCGGATTTGCGGGATTTGGTGGTTGCGGCAAAACGCTCTGGCCAACGTTGTTGCTAGTCTCCGCAATGATTCGATCAAAGGCATGTTCCTGTCAGAAACACGTGACCTGATTAGCGTGTATGCGCCCCAATGAGAAAAATTCCTTTGTTAGTTTAGACCTAATGTTGTACTCCTCTCTGCTCCTCACCCCGTATTACATCAAGGAGGTGAACCCAAGGAGCAGTAGAACTGAGGTAGTCACACATTAGGTGAGCATCACATGAATATCAAATTACCCCGTATTACATCAAGGAGCTGAACCCAAGGAGCAGTAGAACTGAGGTAGTCACACATTAGATTGTCACAGGTTATGAGCCCAGCATGACGTGACGAGCCCGACACAATAAGACTCCAATAGGCGACTAAACTGCCATATATCTTCATACTCAAATTCACCGAGACACTCAATAAAAATCACTTCCAAACAACATGTCCTCCGTGTCTGCCCTGGCTGTCCCGGCTGAGAGACGTCTCAGCGGGCAGGACAATCACGCCCTGTGGGTCAAAGCACTGAACAGGGCCATCGGCCAGAATGCCACCCTCTACGAGTACCTGGCCGAAATGCCTGAAACCATCCAGGACGCCGAGGTCGAAAGGATCGTTGTCAGCGATCCGATCACGCCGGCAGAACAGACCAAGCGCAACACGGCGATCAGGGTCTGTCAGCTCCACGCCAGGGAGGCCATGGCTGTCATCATGAACTCAGTTGCAGACCATGTTGCCGACTCGATCCCGGACTACATCATTGATAACCAGAGACCGCAACCAAAGGCGCTGTACAACTGGCTTAACAATCGATATGGATCTTCAACTGGGGGACGCCAGGCGGAGCTGCTGCACTCCATCCACACACTGGAGACGCCCTCCAGAACGAACCCCATGGGGAATCTTAACCAAATCAAAATTATACATGACGAGCTCGCCGCGTCCGTGCCGCCCAGCCTAACAGTATAATATTCTCGGACTAATGTAAATTGCGCGCGAAACGCTCTCACGTACGAACCAGACGTCCTACAACCTCGCCCAGTATCCCACATTACTCCCACATATCACTGCTACCTGTAGCAAGTTTCAGATCCGTTGTATCCTGTCTGTAGCATGAGGAATCGATGAAAACGTCCGGCGGGGTGCCCAGCCAAATGGGGTGCCCAAGGGGTGCCAGGGTAGTGCCAGGGTAGTGTCAAACTTCATGACTCAGCAGGACTCACTCCCTTAACCCCCTCTTTCGCGCTTTTTCCGTTCCCTCCGTCTCAAAGGTCCAACACAAGCGCATGGAACTTCTCTCCATAAAACCTCAAAGAAGTTTTCGCCTCACCTATACTAGACTACCTTAGACCTCATTCATACTATCGATCTGCAACTCCTCGATACCTTCGTTGTTACTGTGGACCTTTGTACTGATTGAGGTACCGGTCTGTGTATAGACCATATTTTGTCAGATTAAGAGTCGACTGCTCCACCAACGTCGTTAGCTCAACGAATCACACGACGGCCAAACGTCTGGCTCTCTCTCCCAACTGTGCAACATCGTACATTCGAACTACGTCTCAACATCGAGACACCCGGTCCAGGTCTCAACATCGATACTCACCTTCTCTTTAAACTTCAACGTCGGAGTTAATCATACCACTCAATGTCCACCATCGATCGCCGTGAGGCTCCCCTCCCGACTGCCGTGTTCCTCCAAGGGCCCGACAACTGGGCCGACTGGGACCGATACATCAGCGTTCTGCTGTTGGAAAAGGACGACCTCTGGGATATCGCCAATGGGGATTATGTCCGCCCCGCTGCCGGGAAGGACCAGGACYCGGACGCTGACCGCTGGGATCGCGATGACCTCAGGGCCTACGGAATCCTGAGCCGGTTCCTTTCCGCACCCGTCTACCACAAGCTTCCCATTAACCTCAAAGACGTCCGGGCYCATGTCCGTGCGARGAAGGATGCTACATCCCTTTCCCACCGCCTTTGGACCCACTTGGAATCCACGTACTCTGCTGCAAATGGTTCYCGTCGTGCCGAATTACTCTACTCTATATGGCGCACGGACCTCCCCGAGGGGGCAGACCCGGCCCCCCACATCGCCTCGATGACCGCCGCTTACGCTGGGGTTCTCCAGGCGGGATCCAAGATGGAGGACTTTGAGCTCGCTTTCGCACTGGCGATGTCCCTACCTGATTCCTTCGAGCAAATCAAACAGAACCTCTTCTTTCGCGAGGATCTCACTTCGTCCGTCGTCATCAACGCCATCGACACAGAGTGGCGACGCCGTCTGGCGAATAACTCTCATAGCGGCTCAGACGGTCAGGCATTGTACATGTCTGCTGCCAAGTCGTCGAAACAGCCGAAGAAGACCCTCATCCAGCGGATCCGCCCCAAGTACGACGGGAACGCCTATTGCAAGAAGCACCGCATCAAGGGTCACGACACCAAGGACTGTATCGCCTTCGCTGCCGACCCTGTCCCTGGCGAAGCCAATGTTGCCCATGCGGATTGTCCAGCTGCGGACGATTGTGCTGCTTTCCTAACTATATAATATTTATGGAGCCATGTTTCACGCGCGAAAACCGCTATAACGCAGCAACCAACCATCCTACAGACATGGGAACTAGCTCACATTACTCCGACAACCTAGAGCTACCACCTCCCACTTTCAGATCCTAGATAGCTATCGTAGTTGGGTAGGAATCATCGAAAACGTCCAGCGTCCTACATGCGCGCGCGCACCCCAAGCGTCCTACATAGCGTCCTACATGTAAGTAGTAGCTCAGACCCCTCGCCCTATGCGCGGGGTTCAGCGTCCTACATGCGTCCTACATGTCCTACCAAGCGTCCTACATGCGTCCTACCAGTGTCCTACATGCGTCCTAC